>CAEMYA010000684.1:892150-933512 GCA_903131615.1 Diplodus sargus | reverse complement strand
CAGTAATTACTCCTAAGTAGACCTAATAAGACTGCAATAAGGGTCCAACAGTGAGCACGTCTTCGCTTCATTTTACAGTACAGTTCTGTTGTAATGTGCCACTAATTACCTCCTAAGTAGACCTAATAAGACTGCAATAAGGGTCCAACAGTGAACACGTCTTCGCTTCATTTTACAGTACAGTTCTGTTGTAATGTGCCACTAATTACCTCCTAAGTAGACATAATAAGACTGCAATAAGGGCCCAACAGTGAGCACGTCTTCGCTTCATTTTACAGTACAGTTCTGTTGTAATGTGCCACTAATTACCTCCTAAGTAGATCTAAGGGTGTCGAGGAAGCCACCTACAAACTCCACAAGACTCCAGAGAACATCCAGGTTACCAGGGACGTGTGTAGTAGTGACCAGATGTGAACCTATATGGTTTGACTTTAGTTAAGGTACTGTTTTCTTCTAATGATCAATAATGACTCTGTAAGAAAGTGAAACTATGTTAAATAAAACTCAAATACATGTATTTTCCTCTGAACTCTGTGTGTTTTGTCCGACTATTACAATGGCTGTGTCCAATATAATATGTACATTCATAAGTACATAATTTGTTAATGAGGGGGAGTAACATCTAACTAGCGTATTTTGTATCTGATATTACATTTTGTTTGATTTCTAATTAGATTAGGTTCTTGTAAAATGGTGGTTAATAGTGTATTGGGATCTCCGGTTCGGTTTGTAATTGCAGTATAATTTGGTATAATAGCCTAGATTTTAAGTAACACGACTGTATATGCAGTTTCTGATTACAGCATAATTTGGGCAGGCTAAAAGGTGTCTAATTACGGCATAATTCTCTTATTTACTGTCTAATTAAGATTACGTTATTTCTAGTGGTCTAAATTGACACAAAGTACAGCGTGTTACCTCTTATTAGCGTCTTGTTTTGTGTAATTTCATACAAAGTAAAGCTTGTTACGTCTTATTAGCGTCTTGTTTTGTCTAATTTTTATACAAAGTAAAGCTTGTTACGTCTTATTGGCCTGTTGTTTTGTCTAATTTGATACAAAGTACGGCTTGTTATGTCTTATTTGCATGTTGTTTTGTCTAATTTGATACAAAGTAAAGCTTGTTACGTCTTATTAGCGTCTTGTTTTGTCTAATTTGATACAATGTAAGGCTTGTTACGTCTTATTTGCGTCTTGTTTTGTCCAATTTGATACAATGTAAGGCTTGTTGCATCTTATTTGCGTGTTGTTTTGTCTAATTTGATATAATGTAAAGCTTGTTACGTCTTATTGGCGTGTTGTTTTGTCTAATTTGATACAATGTACCGCCCGTTACGTCTTATTTGCGTGTTGTTTTGTCTAATTTGATACAAAGAACGGCCCATCATGTCTTATTAACGTACTGTAAAATAAAGTGCGACCGAAAATGGCTCCTGCAAATACAAAGTACACAGTAAAAATACACGGTACACAATATGAATAAGCAGTACACACTATAGATACACAATGCATATTATGAATACTCTGTAAACAGTATAAATACACAGTACAAATACACAGAAAAAAGATGCACTAACTCATTATTTGTTGCATGTGATACAAAAACAAAAACATACTTTGTTTTTTTATGTATTTAATGCTCAGATAAAAAATACGGAATGAGAAACAAAGGCCACAGGCATAATTGGATTTCCTTAATTTCCTACAGCAGGATAAAGACCCAAGACTCACACCACAGCCCCACAAGAACCACCGTCAGGCCAAAGAAGACTACAGACCCCCAACCACCACAAATTCAACACAAAGCCACAACCCACCCCAAACCCAGTGAGCACCAACAGGGGGGCCAAGCACCCTGCAACAACACATGACTCCTTCTAGATGAGCAACAGATCCTGCTGTATACAGCTGACTGTAGTATATTTATTCATGAGGCCTGAGGGTTCTAGACGGTTCAAAGGCTTGAAGCAACTCAGATAAATAGTATGGACCGAGACCATTTATTAGTGATTAAAGGATCTTTCTTGAAGAGATTTTGAAATCGGTCTAATGGTTTCTCTGTCCGGTCCTCTTCAACACACATGCAGCTGAGTTTTGAAGTAATTGAAGCTAATTAAGGAGCAATATTCTTTCTAGGAAGACCAGAAAGTAAAGCATTACAATAGTCAATTCTACATGTAATAAAAGCATACATGCATGTCTCTGATAACAGAATGCCCTCCTCTGAGCACTGGACAGACTGTCAATATGTTCATATAGAAGACATCAAAGAGGGAGGATGTCACTATGGCAGCAAGTACATATCACTACACAAAGCAAAGCATTCTTTCAAAAAAATCAAAGTTGTTATACCTGTAATTCAAAGTGACCTCTTAGTGTTGGCTGTCTTATTTGGCTTCTGGTCAAATTCAGGATTTATTTCTAAATCCCTTTCATTACATAAAGCACCACATGGCACAGCTCCATCATATATTTATGGTTGGATGATTCCTCAGGCCTCTTAGGTGCACAGAGAAAAAGTTACCTGGCTGTTTGGAATCTGAAGCGAAAGTCTGAATTGTTTTTCTTTCTTTCTTTCTTTCTTTTTACAGACTGGGTTTTATTTTGGGCATATTTTCATTACATGACAAATACCTTTCCTGAAGTGATCAATTAGATGAGCCAACTAAGTGTCTCAAGCTTTTTGCACTTGGTAAACTAGTAATTTTTCATTCATTTCACGACACGGTCTCTCATGCGATGGTGTCAGCAGCTGCATCGACGCATCGTTCTTTGGGAGAGTGGGATCATTGGGATTCTCAAACAGGAATGCACCTGAGACAAAAACTAATGCGCTCATATCAGAGCCGCTGGGACTGCAAATGGCTCCATCGTCTCTCCCTCTTTACACTGACAATCAGACATTTGTCAACCTGAGAATGAGACTCAGAAGTCAACTCTATTTCTTTAGAACTGCTTCAAGAGTTTGACTACATTAACTTTACATATTGTCACTTTAATTGTCCACCTTGATGCACACACACTGGCTGCCTCACCTCTGTTTCTCTCTGCTTTCTACTCCCTCACTACAAGCAACATTACCTGCTTTTCTCATCAGCAGGGAGTTTGATGAAGTTGCTGAAAAACACACCTTTTGTTCAGGATTTTTTCATCAGCATTTCTGTTGTCATAACAGCAGGTAAGCTGAGTGTGGAGGCAACTTGTTGTTAATTACAGTATGTAGCAGATCAAAACCAATGTACATTGAAACAATAATGCAAAAAACAGGAGCACTTACAACTGACCTTGAATAGGAGAAGTCATAACAACATTAGTGCGGTTACAGGAGGGATGTAACGGCAGAGAGCACCTCTCCCTCTGTAGAGCATGTGTGATTGACAATAGATGGGAGGTGAAGGGCGGGGTGGATTGCCTTCGAGTAAATGCGGATGGCATTGATGGGTTTTAAGTATAAAATGCTAAAATAGGTTTCCGAATATACTTGCGGTTCTGTGAATTTACCTGAATCTATCTGTGGGAAACACTGGACTGTCATCCTGTTAATATGTAGTTATGGGTTGTAGAATATGCTATTCCATGTTGGTCACGCAAAAGGACCCTAACATGACCCAACACTTTTCTTAGTAGGTGGGGCTGTAACGTAATAAGTTACTTTTTAGTGGTAGTGATCACGTAACATAATGAGATACTTTCAAATGTAAGGCTACCCAACACTGCATGAGACCAAAAAGAAACAAGAGAGGGGTAAATGAACTTACTGTCACTATATCATATTTATCATATTCAGGCGTTAAGCCTAGATCGAAGAAAATTAAATTAAGGACATTTTTCCACATTGCTCTTTGTGGAACTTTATACTGCAATGCAGTTTGAGCTGGCTCTGTTAACATTACACTAAAGCGCCCTCTGCTCCGTGATCCTCGCCAGTATGTATGATGGTGTGGTATGTAAAATTTACAAGCCCTGTCACTACTGCACTTACTTACATAAACTCCTTCGTGTGGGTGTGTGTGCGCATTGTTTTTAACAATTGCTGTTGAGACGCCTAATCCTACTCTTTGTCCATCTCTGAGAATGAATCATTAACCTCCAGGCTACTCCTTCCAAAACACATATACACCTATACCTCATTTTTATTCCTATTTTAGGCTAATACAGATATACATATTTTCTTGTACATTGTTTTTCTTTCATTAGGTCTGTTCCCTTACATTACAAAAAGAGTGAAAAGAGGTAGAGTCAAGTTTGACGAGAGCATCCCTTTTATTTTCGTAATACCGTCACATTATAATGTTAATGCAAAAAAAATAAATAATAAAATACCAACGTATATATACATACTTAGTCATATACCAGCCATGTAAATACACTTATTTTTCAAGATGCATTATTCCCTGGGCAATTTATGAAAAAGATGATCAACACCCCTATCTCTCAATAACAAACAAAGAAATTCTTGAATTGGTCCCTCACTCCAGATCCGCACCACAAGTTAATAGGGTCTTTTCTTGGTGGATGGTTTTGTGGAAATCCATCAAGTAGTTTTTGTGTATTTCTGCTGACAACCCAACCAATCAACAAATGGACATGAGTGAAAACATGATCTAATTGGTATGCATGATTCCCAAGAACTTACCAAGAACCCATCTGGATATGATTTAAAATAGCACTACTGATCGTAGACGGGGAACACCTGTGGGTGTTGGGCTGGCTTCTGGGCAAGGACTAATTTCTGATGTGTCCATCTTCACGCTCAGGAACTCAAGGAGAGCTGCCAAACCAACTGTATTCTTGTCAGAGGGGAACACCTAAATGATTGATCACGTGTTTTAATTTGGACAGTAAAAAAGCAAGATTTGTCATGCGAGGGGGCAATCTGTCAGAAAGTCATCATGAAGGTAAAGCAAAGAGGTATCATTGTTGATGGTGGAATAATGAAAAGCAAAAGGGTCTGGTGCTGAAAAGACTTTCAGTGCTAGGAGTTCGCCTGGAGTGAGAATCGAGTGAAAGATGGAAAAAACTCCAGAGTATTTTCTTTCATTGCTATGACTTTGAGACTCGTAACATAGGGAGTAGTCATAAGTTATATGGGCCAATTAAACAGCCATCATCAAGCTCCTTTTTGAGTAGTTGGCACACAATTGTATGCCTGAAGACTTCTGACATGTAAAAGGAGGCAAAGGATGTGACAACCTCGTTTTCAGGTCTATTTTTGCTGAGAACCGCGGCCACCATGGCAAAAATACACAAGACTGTATAGATGAAACAAAAACATTATTTGAAAACAAAATTGGGAGCAATCTGTTTGGAAGAGAGAAGGTGAGGCCTTTAACCCCAAGAACATCATACTTACTATCAAGTATGGGGCTGGTAGTATTATGCTGTGGGGTTGTTTTAATGCCAGTGGATTTGCTTCTCTAAAGAAAGTAAATGGAATATTGAGAAAGAAGGAGTATTATCTCCAAATTCTGAGGAAACCCTAAAATCATAATCAGAATATTGGCTTTTGGGTGCAGCTAGGTGTTTCAACAAGACAAAGATCCCACACTCACATCAGAAGTGATAAAGGAATGGCTGAATCACACTATAACTGAGGTTTTGGAATGATCTTCCCAAAGTCCTGACTTGAACATGTGACTGTGCTGATGAAACAAGTCTGTACCAGGAAGCCAACAAAATAGTTAAACTTCAACAGTTCTGTCAAGAGGAGTGGTTACACATCCGGCCAGAGGACTACCAGAAGCTTATGGATGCTATCAGAAGGACCTTCCTGAGGTGAAAATGCCCAAAATAACCAAATATTAGAATTACTGTGCATATATTTATGATCTAACAGATTTGGTCACATTTTCAGAAGACCTGTAATAAATTCATTACTGAACCAAACTTATGAATGTTTGTGTGACAAAGTAGTTCATGTTCCACTCCACAATCACAGAAACATGAGAGCTGTGGAAATCATTGGGACTGAAGACTGCTGTGATGTACATAGATACAAGGGTTGCAATGCCCTGGCTCCAGGATACTAATTGGCATGAATTATTTAGAAGAGAATCAATTAAATGAATTGACTGTGACATTTTTAGTAAACTATGGGAACCATTAAATACAGTCTTACGTGTTTTTGTTGTCATGACTGTAAACTGTTTTCAGTGTTTAAACACAGTCTTCCAGCTTCCTTTACTCTCCAAACTTTTCCTGAATTAAGTCATAGCTAAGATTCCAGGGTGTGTGCATGAGGTTGTAATGTGGGCCAACAGGCGTCCAGTGCCTGTCACTAGAATGAAACTGCTGCATGATTTACGAGGGAGTGATTGACACACACTGTCCAACAATGGTGCGACCAACTCCATAAATTGGTGCAGGGAAGCCAGGTTAAAATGGGTTGATGTGTTTCAATTAGCATCACACTCAGGTCCAACACATAAAGACATGTTATCACCAGCAAATGGAAATATAGGACAGAGGAACGGAGGGAAACATCGTACTGGCCATATGTTGTACAACTCGTGCTGTGAATAATTTAGCAAGGACGCATGCAATGTCTCCTGAGAAAGCACTGAGAGCTGTTTAATGATCGTTTGAAAGGAAGGAGAGGCTGGATTAGTTAATCACGCAACACATTAAGGATGGTGGAAGCAGGGGAGATTTCTCATAAAATCATCAGATTTAATAGTCTTTGAAATTTTAACTCAAACCAATCTATTTTCATTTGCTCAATTCTTAGTTACATTTTTAAAGTGAGGATTAATTGAACATATCCAGTTCATGAGTCTGTGTACAGGTCTGTCTTAGGAAAATTCTGCTTGTTCATAGAAGAGTAATTCAAGAATTGAAAGACAATTTAGGCATCAAAACATACCATTTATTTAACAATTTCAGGGTCAAGACAGTTTCAAGGTCCATCAAAGGTACACATTTTATGAGAAGTCTGATTTGTTGTGAGCTGCGCTTCGCACAACCCTGTTATGGATACTCAGGAACCTGAAAAAAATATGTTTTGTTTAATAAGTAATGTTCCCTAAAATAAAGAAAAATCACATGCAGTTGTATATTCATTTAACTTCAGATAAAATATATACATATTTCTATGAATTCAAGCAACCTTCCCAAATATCCAATAGTCATACCTGTTTTTTTTTGTTGATATTTTATATATCTTTTAAATGGAAAATTAACTGGATGAAGAGGAGCGATAAAAAAGTAGACATACAGGTTACTTGTAAGTTGATTATATATATATATATATATATATATATGACATTATAATTAAACAGGCTTGCAAAAATAACTGAGCTGAGTCGCTCATCTGCTCCATCACAGAAAACAGAACAGACACAAAATAAACTGTTTGAAAAGGTCGAATACAGAGAATGAATGATTATTGCTAGAATCGTCATAACTTGTCTTTAGGCCATGACAAATAATGGGAAAGGACACAGAGTGCAAAATGAACCTTATTCATTTATTATAATCAACATAAGAATTAACAATAACAACACCAATAAACTGCATAATAAGGTGTATGTCAGTGACATGAGTTAAAATGTGGTTGTGTGGAGAGATGGTTTGGTGTGTTTGTGGAACAGAAACACATGAGGTGACCGGAGAAGGCAGAGTGAGTGTGTGTGTGTGTGTGTGTGTGTGTGTGTGAGAGAGAGACAGCATCTGACAGCATTCATGTTTACTGCAGCGATTCTTTGATGGTTTTTGACGTTATCTTGAATTTGAACAACGGGATGATGATAATTTCACCTTACCATCTGCGTCACCAATTCCCCTTGCCTCAAAACTGTTTGTATGCATGGGTCAGAGTTTGCTTACAGGTGTGCACATTCTCCCATCAAGTTTGTTAAATCACATCTTCTGCGTGGGTGGTGTACAGCTCTATTAGGCCCCTAACCCTTTGGATGATTGGACTCAATGAGACATCCTCATTCATAGTTTTGAAGTGAACTGTGACTGTTTAACGTAAATGTTTAACATTTATTGACATGGCTTTTTATAATCACAGCTCGCCTACCACACAATGAACCCTAAAGCCCGTGTGTCTCGACACACCAAGCAGCTGTCTGTGGGGGACAGAGACTTCAGTGTTGATGCTATTATTAGTTATTCTGATGATTTACTGTAAACACATGTAGCCTAAAGGCATTAATGAAGCAACTGGGACACTTTTATCACCAACATGCACCATTAATTAACTCTGGAAGATGATGTCTGTCTTGATAATAGCATCTTAAGGAAAAATATTCATTTTGACATTACTCATTGGAGTCACTAAATAATTTTCATCCGGGAAATGTAAGCATTCTATCAAGTGTGGTGAGAGGGAAAGTGTTCTCTGTATTGCACAGTCTGATGAGCCATAAAAACCGGCTCACAGGAAGTCTTAATGATTTGAAAAGGTCACAACCTTTTGTTTCAGACACATAATGGGTGGTGGGAGGGGGAGTTAGAAGAGGGTAGTGGGTGGCAGAGCAGTAGGGGGGCCACACTGGTGGCAAGACACATGAATTAAGATGGAGCGCCATCATCTATTTCACAGACATTACACAGCATGTTGCATTTAAATTGAATACTATCTTGTGCAGAGTAGACATGGTGGAGAGGAAGAGATTAAGAAGGAAAAAAGGAAAGAGAAGCTGAGACACACATTCGAGCCAGCAATAAAGTAGCAATTCAGCCATCCGGGGTGATGGATGCTTCAGAGGGGCACAGCTGAGACATTCTCTTTGAGATGCTTGGGAGTTTTGAAACATCATTGCTATTCCCAGAGTTGAGAAATGCATGAGATTCAATAATAAGTCTCTGCAAGATGACGTGACACAGAAGGCTGTGCTGGGTTCAATTAAAGAAGTACATCTAGAGCAGCTCTCTGGGGTGTTCTCTCCTCAGTGCTCCAGGAGGTGCAAATGCATGATTCCCAGACTCACTGACCACTGATCAAACTAGGCCAAACAATCATGCCCTGTAAAAAAGATACAATCTGGATGTGCCCACATGAAAATAAAGACTAATTTAACAAGCTAAGATAGCTGTTTTGTGGGCTTTGTTGGTGTTTTGCCCATATTATGACAGATCTGAACGTGCATAATGAATATTGTATGCGTTATTTTGATTAATGTTGTACACACATAATCCTTGAAAAGACTCCAGAAAGACGTGAGGGACGTTCTGACATGGTTGCTGGAAGCAGAGCCTACAACTCCTGGCAGCTTTGCTCAGACAGCTACGTCAGGATGAAGGAACAATGTGGCCAATAGGCAACAAAGCATGAAATGTCATGGAGGGCAGGCCCGCTGCTGGGGTGAGGAAGTCCATAGTGTTAATGTCAATGAGCTTATTTTCCATGATGCTGACGTGACACTGACATCATCGAACACTGACTAGATCACCATGGTGTATGGATGAAAATAGACAAGACCAAAATGTTGTTTAACATTTTAAAAACAAAATTTCTCTCTCTCTATTTTCTTGTCAACAAAAAGCAGACAAAATATTTTCAACTGTGATTTTTCAACTATGATTTTTCAACGTCAGTTCTGTTGGTGTGGGCAAATTATGATTGATGAGTTCATCGTTTTTCTGTCTATCATTTAAATGGCTGTTTATTACCAATATCTAATTTTAACAATTGGAAAACACTGGTTTTACCCCTTTCAGAGTCCCGGCTTATTGCCATGTAGGTTTTCACATATTGCATAAGAAGTTTGTATGATTTAGAGTAACTTTGATATTTTCACTTTAAGTCTGTGCTTGTCAGACTGTTATAGTAGGGCAGCTTAGCTAGAAATTATTTAAGGATTGTGCATTTTATGATAAAAGTGTCAAATTTGGTATGTTTGTAGCCAAAGACATATAGAACAAAATTAGATGTGGAGGCACAACGAATTTTCAATATGGGGGCCATTTTCAAGATGGCCGCCAGTGACTGCCTGTTTTGAGATTAAATTTCACATTAACAATGGATAATAGGTGATAGAAACATGAAATTTGGTACAATTATAGCCAGAGAAATGGGGAACATGTAAAGGGATCAAGACTTTTCAATATGGTGGCCATTTTTTTCCCAAGTGCTAAGCGTAGCACTTGGTAACCTTCATTTGAATTACTCCTTTTTCAATATGGTGGCAAAGATGGCAGCCAACAACCAAAAATGTTCAAGATGGCGGGCATGCCTGGTCGCCTAGAAAAACAGTGGTTTCAATACAATTGCATTTATCTTATTTGGATATTAGTTAGGGTTAGAGTTCGGTTTAGAGTTAGGGTGGTCTGTGTACATTCACATTTCCACAAAATGAAATTGTCCCAAATAGCGTGGATGTCAGCACAACCAGGGCACTTTGGTGACACCACTGCTGTGAAACTCAGCATGGGGTTCAGTGACAGCTAATACACTCTGCTTTATAAAGCTTCACTTATTTGTGGTAGTTTAGTGATAGTTTAGTGGTAGTGTAGTTTAGTTTCCTAAATGCTATCTAATGGTAGCCCCACATCTAGTTGTTGATGACATGATGTAGTTAGATAGCCGCACCTGAATAGACAGGAAGTACCAGCGCGGGAGAGTCGAACCAAGGGTAACGAGGCTTTAAATGACTTTTATTTAGTTACCCGGAAGGTGTACAGATCGGACTAGGTGTAGGGTAGAAACAGAATGTGCTGTCTATCCCACCGACAAAGGCTGCCCTAGAAGAACATGTCAAGAGAGCAGTTTACCAAGGAGGTTATGTGTGGGGTCAGATGCTGGTACCTACACCAGAACTACCTTCACCATGTAAATGGGGCTGGTCAAAGACATCTGAGGGTTATTATGCACCCTTCTGGACATGCCTGCGGGAAGCAAGCCAGTTCAGCTATAAACTTGTCTCCTGTCAATGTAAGAAGGGTTGTGTTAGGCAGTGCAGGTGCAAAAAAGCTGCCTTAGAATGCACAGCTCTCTGTTACTGTGAAGGGGAGTGCTAAATAGACTTTCCCGCGCTGAACCTACTTAGACTATCACATATTTCAAATCTTGAATTGCAGCTTCTGAGCAATTCTGATGTTCATTTACTTTACTTCAGATCCAGGAAAATATAACGACACAAAGATCATCCAAATCAGAGAAATCCATGCAACTTTATTGCAACTACCAATTTTTGCCCGTTGGCTGCCATCTTGGTCACCATCTTGAAAAGATGAAAAAAAAAGTATAAACTTAATTATAGTTCCCAAGTTCAATGCAGAAAAAGCCAACATATATCCTTGATATATAATCAACATCACATTATATCCATCATTAATATGAAAACTCATCTAAAAGCAGTTGTCACTGACAGCCAATTTGGAAAATGACCGCCATATTGATCATTTATGAGGGTACATATCTGTATTTTTTAGTGTATTTGGCCATAACGGTATCAAATTTGATGCTTATATTACATATTATCCATTGTTAATATGAATCTATTGTCACTGGTGGCCATCTTGAAAAATGGCTGCCATATCGAAAATTTGTTGTGCCTCCACATCTAATTTGTGTCATATTGAAAAGTCTTGATCCCTCCACATGTTCCCCATGTCTTTGGCTATAACTGTAACGAAATGTATGTTTCTATCATCTATTATCCATTGTTAATGTGAAATTTAATGTAAAACCAGTCATCACTGGCGGCCATCTTGAAAAATGGCTGCCATATTGAAAATTTGTCGTGCCTCCACATCTAATTTTTTTCTATGCCTTTGGCTACAAGCATACCAAATTTGACGCTTTTATCATAAAATGCACAATTCTTCTGGTTAACTGCCCCACTATTATTACCATATTAATGCTGTAAAGTGTTTGTCATGCTTGATATCCTTTTTGAAATGCTGTAGAGAATATTGTGAAGCTTGTTTTGTGATCTGTCAACCAAGTGATAAAGTTTGACTGTAAAACTGGAATGTTTTGTAGTTGCGTACTACCTGTAACAAAGGATAACTAGCAAAACACTGTCACAGCCATATATGTCAGGGTTAGGGTTAACATAGCATCCAAAAGCAAAAACAACCACAACACAAAACTTTATTATATTAAATGTGTATATTATATTATATTAAATATTGATCTACAAAATCTACACCATTTACAAAATCCACAGCAATACAAAATCCACACCCTATAAAAAATTTCTCACCATGTCGTTCAACAGCCTACTTACTGCAAACTTTGCATCTTTTGTCATAGCACCTGATTTTGTGGGGCTTTCTAAAACAAAATTCTATTCTATCCCATATCATAAGGGAAGGCCTCAGGACGGGGTCCAGTGATGGAGATCCTCAGGCAAGCTGCCAGTTCTCCTTGCAGTTGGTTCCTGAGGTCTGTTTTCACCTGAAGATAAAGCAAAATACAAATTATTATCAACACAAAATGCACCATTGTTAAGACATTGTGCATTTCAATGTATTGCTCTTACCCTGTTCGTTGTTGAGAAATCCTGTTCACAGTTAACAGAGGAAACAGGGATGACCAGAGCGATGCTCGCAACGAGGCTCAGACAGCAGTACAGATTGGCCCACTCATCATACTCACTTGCCAGTTTGTCTAAAAGCACTTTTCTGATAGCTGACAGAATTGTGTCAGCTTTTCTATCCGGAACAAACTAGATCCTGAAATTGATGATACACTCGTCCGTCTTTATCCATGTATCCATGAGAAAAGCATGTAGTATCTACAGGGGCGCCGCCAGGCGGGGAAAGGTTAGGACGATTCCAAGGGCCCGGCACTGACAGGGGGCCCTTTGAGACATGGGCAACCTATACAAGGGCCCAACTAGATTTTTTTTCATGGGGCCCAAAATCCCTGGCGGCGCCCCTAAGTATCTATAGTTCTTTAACAAGGACCAAGATTTATGTGATACTGACAAAGGAAATCAATGTATCCCTGACATGCATATTGAGCTGACTGGACACAGACAAATCTGTGCTCTCATCAATTTCCAGGCTAAATGCCTGTGATGATCTGATGGCCATCAGAATCGGCTCCTCAATTACTTGAGATGAGATCTCAAGCATCTTGTCAATTATGCAATGAGATCTATATTTATTCCTCTGGTCAATCTAGACATTGGGAAAAGGAAAAAGGTACTTTATAAGTATAGTCATTAATGTAAAGACTGAATGTACGTTGCGATAATGTATAGGTGACATTTGTCTTAAGGTTTAGATGTGCTACCTTTAATTTCTTAAAATAGTCACACCCCAAAAGTTCTGCCAGGCTCAACAGCTTTGGATAATTGGTAAGGTAGTCCAGTTCATTGTGTACAAGCCAGTAGAGGGACTTGAAACCACCAATGATGGCCTCGTGATTAATCACATCGGTGGGGTCAAAAGAGTCCTTTAAAGGGACACCTGCAAATGCCAAAATTATTAGAAAATGATATTAATGTATATCAAATTAAGTTATATTAATTATTATTATATATTATCTACTGTTTTACTCCGAAATTAGGTGCCTGGCATGTGATGCTCTCCTGGTGGTGCTCTGTGGTGATGTGTCGTTCCAACTTGAAATGAGGCATGTTCAACCATTCTGGATTGAATCCAGTGCCTCTGATGTTTGGAAGTGGGAATGGGGTCAATACGTAATATTGGGCCGGTGACATTACCTACCGAGTTCTTTTGGCCATGAGGGCGATGCCAGCCAGAAGAACCCTGTCTGTAGAAGGGATAATCACTGCTGTGTACTAATGTTCAACAAGGGCTTAGTGTGGTTACACACGGAAGCTCTATGTGAAATAGATGCTGCAGGGCACAAAGCTACATGACCTGATTTCCTCAGTCAGCTCACAGAAAACTTCCTTTGTAGACATTCACAAAGACAAACTACAGGATTGACAAAGTAGGGCAGATGTATCCTGCAAGAAAGCAGTAATATCATACTGGCTGTGAAATAACATGGATGAAATACTGTGTGATGGTGCAAACTATACCCAGGCATGTGCAGTCCTGGGGTTCTATATCTGCCATGTCATTGGAAAGTGAGCCACATATTCCATTCTAAATTACTATTTATTGCCAAAAGCTGTGTTAGCGCAAACAGCAATGGCTGGTATTACCTTCACCTGACTTCCCTTATTAGTGAAGTCAGGAACAGGAGTTTCAAACCATGAAAAATTTGAAGATTGAGAAGGCTGCTGCTGACTTGTTTTAAGAGTTTTTAACATGCACGTCACGTCACATTTGTCTTGGACAGGCCTCTGTCTGATCTATCAACAAACCAATGCCAAGGATGGCTGGGAACATGGATCATTGAGCAAGGTTTATGATAAGTTTATTAGGTAGAGACATAAAGGCAGCAGTGTGGAAACTGAGAAACAGGATCTTACCAGAGAACTACAAAGGTTGATAGTTATATCACACCAAAAAAAACAGCAGTATAGCTAGATGTATATTAAAAAAGGAGCAAGGTGTAAGAGGGAGTTTTGACATTTTATTAAGGATTTAAGACTGGTATTGATGGATTGTAAGTTTGCAAAAACAAATGATATGTCACCATCAACTGAGTCCAGAAGAGTAGAGACACTCCAGTATTGAATATCTTGACATGGGTTTGCCAAAGCGCAAGAGTTTTTTGATATCATGACCATGACTGTCAAACGAACAAACTGAACACCAGGATCTGGGCGGGGGGCCTTAGTAGCTGGGGACAGCTGGGAAGGTGTTCCCAGGTAGTCGTACCACCCAGTGAATGACACAAAAGACACACAGTATCTATGGTCAACACAACTAAGTCATGTCAACAGCATCTTGCTAGAATTGATTCTGCAAGATGCTGCAGAGACTGAGAAACCTGTTGCTGATGAGGAAGAGCACGAGGACCTTAGAGAAGGGGAAGGGCTGCTTGCTGCATACCATAAGAGGCTGTTGAGATGTTGGGACTACTCCGGCACTACAGCTAAGTCACTACCTTGACATCGCTGAAGGACAGAACACCCTTTTGTTCTGGGCACTGAACATGAAGACTCTTCCATCACTGTTCCGAGTGGCCATTAGAGTCTTGGCAGTGCCTGCCTCCAGTGCTCCAGTGGAGCGTGTTTTCAGCCATGGTGGCATCATACTACGTCCCTCCCCATCGTACACAAATGACTGACAGACTTTTGGCCAATTTGGTCTTTTGCAAATGCAATGCAGCAAAGGGCCCAACCCAAAAGCACAACCCTGGTCATTGTTATGTTCATGTATTTGGTATGTTTCTCACATGTACACACTCGCACACACAAACACACAGACAGTATGAGATTAGATAAATGAGATAAGATGAGGACAGGAGAGGACAGAAACTGCTGTGGAACTAGTTAAAATGCAATATGCCATGGAAACACAATGTTAGCACTTTTGTACAAATAATTACAGTTGCACTTGTTTTTTCAAATGTGTTTATTCTGTATAGGAATTAGTTAAATATAAAAAATGACTGGTTAATAGTGCATTAGGAAGTGCAATGTCAGCACTTTTTTTTCTATAATTTCAATTGCACTTGTTTTAATAAATAAATACAGATTTTTAAAAGCATACATGATCTGTCTAAATAAATTATTAGTCTGTGGTTAAATGGACTTGAAAGGACTCGAAACTCAAGCTGCAGGACTTGGTACTTGACTTGAGACTTGTCAGTCTTGACTTTGGACTTGACTCGGTACTTGAGGGAAAGACTTGAGATTTACTTATGACTTGCAAAACAATAACTTAGTCCCACCTCTGTCTGATGTTAATGCCCGACTTGTTTGCTCCTCTGCTGTTTCACCTTTTCCTGTCCTGCCTGCTGTGACTTGTCATGCCAGAGCTGCTGTAAATCCCCCCCATAAACGACCTCCTGTCAGTGAGCTGACCTCTATCGGTCTCTTTAAGGTAAAAGATTATTTTTAGCTAGCCTTAACCAAGTGGTTTTTGTGCCTAAATCTAACGGCACCATAAGCAGGAAATATATCTCTCATTACTATGGTACAATCATTTTATTACGAACACTGACCAAATGTTTCTCTCCCTCGTTATCTTTTATCTGTAAACACAATAAAACATTTGACTGGTTTATGGTATCATCAAGCTAACGAAACAGAATAGTACATTGGTCTACAAAGGTAAGACAATACTTCCATTTACACATGGCTAAGTGCTAGCTTACTATGCTAACAAGGTTAAATTTGTTGTGTGTGACGTATTGTGAAGAGATGGATCAGGTGGAATCAACATTCCAGTCAGTTCCTGCTCTTCAGCTTTGTGAAATGTTTTGGGATATGTCTAAATTGGTAATCTCTGCTGTTACAGTGACTGGTACACTTTTCCTTTCCATTCTGCAGTGATTGTGTTCAGGTCTTTATGTGCAACCTTTTTGCAGCAGAGTTCTAGCTTCCCCTGCTGCTCGTAAGTATAGCATCCAAAAAGCTACACTGATTGCAATTATGGCATCTTGGGGCTGATTGTCACGTTAAAAGGAAATCGACTGTCAGAGAAACATAACACAACTGCAAAGGGCTGAAAACACACTTTCAGAAAGATGCGGCTTTCTGAATGTCCTTTTGGCAGCTTAAAAGTTCTGTCAGTGAAATTGTAATGCATAATTAATGCGCAATCACAAAAGTGTTGCCTCTCCAATCTTATCCTTTAATCATAAGCTGTTATCAGGTTTTTACCTTAAGGACCTTGAATTTTCAGATATACAAAACTGCAGATGGCATTGTTTGGAAAAATCCTACATTTAGCTTTCCTTAGCATCTCCTTCTGTAATGTGTCCCACTTTGTGACAGGGCTATCAGGAACTTTCAGCTGGCCAAACTTGGACACACATGTCCCAGAAATGACAAGTTTAACCCCAAATCTAGTTTATTTAAAGATATAGAAGCTGCCATGATTTGGATCAAAGATGATGACAGCTAGAAATAACAAGTTTCTGGTTTAGCTGAAAGAAGATGATAGCAGGGTGGTGGCTTCTTATCAACTCTGGCTGGAGTAAACAAGACAGGAACTGTGCTGGGGTCAGCTACCTCTTCTATATGGAGTTTCAATTTACTAAGAGGAGGATGACCACATGAAAGAGTCTCCACTGACTGCACACATCTTCACTAATCTAAGTGCATTTTATCAAGTTACATTAAAGTGACAGATTTCAATTGACATCATGTAAAGAGGACAGTTTCATTGTCTTAAAAGATTACATTTACCAACATTATCGGCTAAGGAGGCAAGTAAAATGATAAGGCCAATCACATCACAGGAAATATTAGATACTATAACAACTCTTCAAAACAATACGTCTCCTGGTACAGATGGGCTCCCGGGATAATTTTACAACAGCTTTAAAGAAGAGATTACACCAGTGTTAGCTAAAGTCTATAACTATGCTCTGTCATCAGACAGTCCTCCAGAAACTTGGTCAGAGGCCATCATTTCAGTTTTATATAAAGAAGGCAAAGATCCGACCCTATGTGAGGGATATAGACCTGTTAGTCTGCTGTGTAAGGACCTAAACATATTGGCGAAGAGAGTGCAGCGATGTATAACTAAATTAGTTAAACCAGATCAAACAGGCCAAAAGGGAGCCAACAATATTAGGAGATCATTGAATATTATATTATGTACTAGAAATAAGTCTCAGCATACCACGATGCTCAGAAGGCATTTGACCAGGTTAAATGGAATTTTTTATATCATACATTGACGGCCTTCAGGATTCATTCAACATTTACAGAATGGGTGAAAGCAATACACAAGACTGTATGTTCAGATTGTTTCTACCCAGTGTACCCACAGTTACCTTGAAAAAGTAACTACTTGTTGCTGAAAAAAATCAGATTACAGTGATGCGTTACTAAGTAAATTGTTGCTAAGTAAATCATTACTAAGTAAATCCTTACTAAGTAAATCGTTACTGGGTAAATCGTTACTAAGTAAATCGTTACTAAGTAAGTCGTTGCTAAGTAAATCATTACTAAGTAAATCGTTACTGGGTAAATCGTTACTAAGTAAATCGTTGCTAAGTAAATCATTACTAAGTAAATCGTTACTAGGTAAATTGTTACTAAGTAAATCGTTTCTAAGTAACGCGTTACTGGCATCACTGTTTCTACCTCCAAAAGAGGAGTCAGACAAGGAGACTGCCTGAGCCTGTTATTATTTGCTATGAGTATTGAACCACTGGCTGAGTCAATAAGACAAAATAAAAATATGAAGGAAATATGGGATGAAGGGAGTTTAGAACATAAAATATCATTATTTGCAGATGATTTAATTACATATATTAGTCAACCAACGAAAGTAAATCAGTAGCTATGATGCTCTCCGGTGAATGTCCAGCAGAGTTAAAAAAAAATCATTTTAAATTGACTAATAAGGGATTTAGATACTTTGGTGTGATGATCTCCCCTACGATGTCACAGTTATTTCAAGCAGGCGGGAGATTTTGCCTCTAACTCTAACGGGGAGAATTGAAACAGTAAGAATGATTGTACTACCAAGATTGCTGTTTCTGTTCCGGTCATTGCCGATTATGATTCCGAGCTCTATCTTTAAAATATTAGACAAAAATATTTTGAAATTTCTATGGCAAAATAAGAGAGCCAGATTAAAATACAAGACACTTCTTTTACAGAAGAACAGTCAAGAAAAAAAGAGGATATCTAAAATCTATAAAGCACTACAACATGAATTAAATGAGAAAAATAGAGATATCGAAGAAAAGTGGGAGTCATAAAGCAGTACAATAATAACAGATGAAAAATGGGAAGAAGCATTCAAAACAGGACACAGACTAACTAACAGTCCATTGTGGAGGGAGTTTGATTGGAAAGTAAAAATGCAGAACTTTATCACTCCATGTATCACTGCAAAATACAGCAACACCACTGACATGTGTTTGACGGGCTGTGGACTGGTGGGGGAGTTAATGCTGATATTTTGTGAGTGCCCAAAGATTCAAGATTTCTGGAAAAATGTACAAAAACAAATCAAACAGGTTTTGGGTATTGATTTTGGTCTAGATCCAGCCCTTTGTATACTGGGTATACTTCCTGACAAAAGGATGGAGATGTGACCTACTTATTGAGAATTATGCTTTTAATAGCAAAGAAAATCATTACAGTATGTTGGTTGAGGCCTCAGCCCCCTAACATAATGCAATGGAGAGACAGAGTAAAAAAGGTCTTTGTCATGGAAAATTACAGCAAGATTACAGTTGAATGTACAGAGGTTTATTAAAAAATGGTCGCTAATAATACAGGCAATGCCAGAACACTATTTGCTTTCTTTTTTTTCCTTTCTTTGTGTTTTTTTTTCTTATTATTTTTTAAATATCATTAACACCTGCATTAGTATTTCTAGTAGCTACACTGGTTAGGTCCTTTTAGCTACTTCACAAAAACAAAGAAGGTAGTATGAGCGAAGCTATGTTTATAGGTATATATACACACTTATTTGGTACTTAAATATTATAAAACCCATTAATAAAGAGGAGCACAAATTATTTGTGACATTGCTCAGAATATATAGGAAAAGGAATAGGTGTAAATATGTATGCATCTCCATTTATATTGTATTATATGTATGTGTATATGTGCAAAACTAAAATGAATGGCGTGGATGCAGGTGTGGACAGCAAGAAAACAGGAGGTAAATGACACAATAGGAGGATTTAAAAAGGATGACATGACACATGAGGGCAAAATACAAAAAAAAAAAAAAAAAAAAAAAAAAAAAAAAAAAAAAAAAAAAGGGAAAACATAAATACAAAACCAGAATTGTGACATGACTGCCCTGGTTCAAACTATAATTGCCTCAAGTTTAAACAACAGAAACTGCATATGCTGAAAATATTAATACTGCCAAACAACAAAATGTCACATGCTGTGATTCTCAGGATGTTTCATATCTCAGCAGCATGAGGAAACAGAAAAACAAGTTTAGGTTACTGTTTAGGAGTTCTAACCATAACTACGGAAGTGCATTGCATTCACTGGATAAAAAAAAATAGACACCTTAGATCTTTTCTCGCACCTTAGATCTTTTCTCGTAATTATGAGATCCTGATCTCGTAATTATGAGATGAGGAAAGGTGCGTCGTTGATTGTGGTCAAGCCAGCCGTGGTTCGCGTTTGCTTGGTCAAATTAGCCGCACCGTTTTTTTCTATCTAATAACATTTACGGTAATCATTCTGAAGCCGCTCTAAAGAGCTGCTGGTGGCGACTGTGTGGGTCAGACTGCAGTCTCACAGTCAGACCCATAAAGCATACGAGAATCAGGATTTTGACAGAGGATTACTTAAATAGTACACAGCAGAAGTACTTCATTATAGTTACACAAGTATTCTAGCGAGTACTTAGTTTAGCAGTATATGAATCTTGAACTACTTATGGAAAAAAAAGGTTTTTTGTTGTTGTTGTTGTTTTTTCTCATGTCGTCCTTTACTTTGAAATCCGGATACCTTCGTGATACCTTCAGTTTATTACCAGGAGTATTTACTGTAAAAGTGTGATCTCATAATTACGAGATCTTTTCTCATAATTACGACATAAGGTGTCGAATTTTCTTTTTATCCAGTGAACGCAATGCGCTTCCGTACATAACAGTAAGTGACGAATTCAAAAAGATAAAATCTAACAGGTTTATTTTAATACTGTCAGTATAGGTAACTTGGTTTATTTAGGGCCTTTAGTTGTTTGGAGTGAGGTCCCCTCCTCCCCTTCTGTGTTTGTTACGACCAAGGCCTGGCTCAACATGATAATTAGACTCCCCTCATCCCATCCGCCAAGCACCACCAGCAGTAAATCATTTTTAAAGGTTTTATTTAAAAAGACATATAACAGACAGACAGACAGACATGCTGGCAGTCTGGCTGAGAGAGGAGAACTCACATGAACTGAGAAGAGCCAGCCTTTAAACTTCTGGCTCTGAGGCAGGAACCAATCAGCTCCCTGGACAACCTACCCTCACTCAACCAACCACACCTGCAACCAATCACACACACAGACACAGACACACACACGCACACGTAACAAGGGAACCAGCCAAATATTTCTACTCACGTCAAATGTGGAATCAGAAGACCTGGCACCAACAGGAGAACAGACCTTGACCTTTTTTGCAGCTCCAGCTGGTGTATCTTAAGAGCAGTCTCTGCCTCCACCTCCAATCTTTTTTGCTCTAACTCCCGTTCCTCCCACCTGTCCTTCTTTGCTAACTGCATATGAGCTATCCGGAGCTTTATCCGAGCATTTACCCTTGAGCCAGGAGACAACTCAACGGAAAGTTGTTCAAACTGAGGCAGCTTAAA
Organism: Diplodus sargus; assembly: GCA_903131615.1. Taxonomy (NCBI): domain Eukaryota; kingdom Metazoa; phylum Chordata; class Actinopteri; order Spariformes; family Sparidae; genus Diplodus; species Diplodus sargus. The sequence goes on along the minus strand of CAEMYA010000684.1, from coordinate 912,232 downwards.
GCTAGGGTCTACAATCCTGGAGAGCTAGCAAGAGAGCTAGCTAGATTTGAAAGTGGCACCTCCTCTAATTTCCGGACTCAACCTGCAACCGGTGGGGATTGCCAGAAGGCGGAGCAAAACCGGATCAGAGCCTCAACGCAGCGGCTAAAAACAACACACAAAGAAGCTAGCATTAGCATTGGGCTAATACGAGCTACAAACGTAGCCAAGTTGGCAAACCTCACATTTCATGAAAATAACAAATCCCCCTGAAACAAAACAAATAATTACCTGTCCAACAGAAAGAGAGCAACCTCTGCATCACTTTTCAAGCCCTTCACATGCCCCAGCTGTATCCACCACTCAAACGCGACTCGGTCCGACTTCTTTCTTTATCCAGAGCCTTTATTGTGGCAGCCTTTTCAGCCTCAGGCTTTCTTTTCCTTGCCTTTTTAGCGGGGTGAGCTGTTACAAGTAACGCTAGCTGCATTTTCTCTGCCGTTGTAGCCAAATGAACGACTTCTCCTGCAACTCCGTAACGGTATTTCTGCAGAGAAGTGTGCTGAATATTTCCGGCATCAGTGAAACGTAACGTGTGCATGCGAGGAGGAGGGAGGGACAGAACGAGACAGGAAGGCATCTGACCAATTTGGTCAGCTTTTTCTCAGTCCTGCAGCTGACGCGGAGGTCCGATTATTTTCGTTCCTTTTTCGGAAAACATAATGTATGTCTACTCTACTACTACTACTCTCAGGATAACAGGATCATTTCACTCAATATAACAAAATGCGTTTCTGAACAACATTACAGACCCGAGCTTTAAATGTCTCATCTCCGCACACCAGGAGTAGGATCAACTGGCCATGACCCAGCTGCCTCTGCCAGCTGAGGAGTGGCTAGCGACTGAAAACTCTGTCGGCCCGGGGCAGTCCTTGCTTGTGGACACTAAGCCAGGAGACTCTGACACAGGTAAAATAAACAGTGCTTTACCAACTAACCTGGTAAGGACAACAGCTTATAGACCTAACACAAATGTTGCCATACTCACCGTAAAGCAGAGAGAGGAAAGCCATACACCTAGCCAACAGCGAGTTCATACAAAAACCCTACTTTCTCAAACAAATTACACCCACACTTACCAGCAATGAGTGTATATATACACCCCTCTTTTTGTTTCATTAAGTCTGGTTTGTTTAGTTCACACTTCTGTAATAGTATTGTTCTGTTGACATCAGTTAAAAGGCCCAATTAAATACTATTTGGGTAATACTTAATTCTCATTTTGAGTAAGGTTGTCCTACAGAGTGCTATCCCTTTCCGGCAACACAGGTCACGTAAAAGGGTGATGGTTCCCAAAGTAGCCAGAGAATCAGTGCTAGCTTTGATCCATTACATTTCCTTGACTGGCCACTAGGGATGGGTACCGAAAACCGATTCCCATTTTGGAACCGGAACCGAAACCCGAAGATTCAAGAATCGTTTAAAAATGCGCATTTTAATTCTGTATTTCGATTCCTGGCAGTTCTCCCCGCGCTTTGAGTGAGCATCTGCAAGGACCTGTGTGAATGACGAGCGTACTACGTCACATCCTCGGCTGCGCAGTACACAGTTTAGACAAAGAAACGAAGAAAATGGAGGGACAAGGCGCAAAACAGAAATGGTCGAAAGTGTGGTTCAGTTATTCAAAGAAGACAGATGGATTGGCGACTTGCAACACCTGTGAGAGAGACATTTCTTGCAAGGGGGGATGCACGAGTAATAAGGCGAAGAATTTCTTAACTCACGGAGTAAATGTGAGGGACTGTGGCGTCTTTGAACAATGGCTGAAAAAAGATCCGGCGGGCAGCAACAACACGACAAGCTCGGAGTCCGACGCCGGCAAAGGTTAGTAACGTTATACAAAAACAGATAAGCAGACAAGTCACATGTATTTGAATGAATGACGTTAACGTTACATATCATACATTTTTGCTAGGAAACAGTGAGAGCTCAGGGACAGAGAGAGACACACCCCTCCCTAAGGCTCAAAGCAGGCTGAACTCAGTTGCCTGTTTGTAATGTTAGGTGATACTGATAGGATTCTTAGTTTGTAGATGCCATGCTGTTTGGACAGCATGATGGGACAGTTTGCTTGTCAGAGAGTGATGTCATGTATGTGTGTGTATCACACAGCAGCAGATTTCAAGTAAAATAATGAAGCAGCAAGTGTTAACATCTATAGAACTGCACATTGACTTATTGTTTAGAGGCAACAGTGTTGGTTTGTCCAATTTTAGTAAAAAAACCTATTTTTTATATATTCTATTTATTTAATTTCTAATTAATACTTGATCGGAATCGGTAATCGAAAAGAATCGGAATCGAAATGAGGAATCGAAATAGGAATCGGAATCAGTGAAAATGCAAACGATACCCATCCCTACTGGCCACCCAGGGCAACATAAAACAGCAGCTCATATTCAGCATCATTTACACTGGCCTGGTTTACACAAACATGTATCCCAGCTTTGTGGGAGTTGCACCCAGTGTCAGCAAACATCAGCAGTACTTCCAACCAGAGTCTGCATCCAGTCTCTACCAATGGTCAGTACCCCATCAGAACAACATAGTGTGGACATTGTTGGCCCTGTGGAGAAAAGCAAGTCAGGAAAATGATTTCATCTCATTCTTGTTATTACTGACCATGCTACAAAGTATCCAGAGGAATTCCTCCTGAAGTCAGTCAAAGCAATGTCTGTAGCATTTTGTCTTGTCCAGTTCTTTGCTAGGTTTGGTTTTCACTGACCAAAGTACCAGCTTCATGTCCAAGATCCTCAAGGATGCGTACCAGCTACTATGAATCAGCGGTCTGAGAGCTACTCCATGTAATCCACAAACTGATACACTATCTGAAAGGTCAGCGAAGTTCAAGCAAATGCTTTGTAAATTTGTTAATGACACTGGCTCAGATTGGGACCAGTGTCTCCCTATCTGCCATTTGCTTAGAGAGGTGCCACAAGCCTCCACTGGCTTCTCACCCTTTGAGCTGATCTTTAGTCATGAGGTAAGGGGGCCTCTAACCCTCCTTAAAGATATGTGGGGACTAAACAGGGCAGGAAAAGTACCCATTAATGTTATTTCTTATGTTCTTCAGATGAGAGAGAAACATGAGAAAATGACTGAGTTTGGACAGGAGCACATGGCATCTGCCCATATCAAACAGAAGGCCTGGTATGACCAGTCGGGGAGAGAGAGGGTTTTTGAGCCTGACCAGAAGGTGCTAGTGATGCTACCTACAGGGAGCAAGCTGTTGGCTAAGTGGCAAGGACCTTATGAGGTAATTATGAAGTTAGGCTGTACCACAAATGAAATCTCCACTCCAGGTCAGAGTCGTCCAACTAGGACCCTGCACGTCAGCCTGCTGAAGTAGTGGATCCCTAGGCCAGGAAAAAACTGGCTGGGTAGCCCAGTGTGCTGCTAATCTGGAATGTGGGGGATGAGGAGGTGGAAGAGCAATATGTGCCAGATCTTGCATCCGCAGAGCCAGACTTGTGGACTCAGCAGTCAGAGGTTAGTTGTTTTTGTGAGCCAGATGTCTTTCAGAAAAATCCTGGTTGTGCAACAGTGGTAGAGCATGACATTGTTTTGGTTCCCAAAAAGTATGGCACAATCAGGCTTTGCACTGATTTCAGATATCTAAATGCGGTCACAACACCATGCATTGATGATCTGTTTGAATGTCTGGGCAAGTCCAAGTATCTCACTTCTATTGATTTGTATAAAGACTATTGGCAGGTCCATTTTAAGCAGTTGTGTCATGAGCTGGCAGCTTTCAGAACTCCCTGGGACTGTATTACATGGAGCACCTGCCACTTTTCAGAGGCTTGTGGAAACAGTCATGTTGGGTCCTTCTAATTTTGCCTTGGCCTGTCTAGATGACATTGCTATACACGGTCACACCTGGGAAGAACACCCAAAGCACCTTTAAAATTGTCTTTGAGTGTCTCAACTCTGTGGGACTGTCAACGCTGCCATGTCTATCTTCGCCAAAGTTGGCTACTTCCTTGGAAAGGGGGTCATTAAAACACAGATCCAAAAGGTTCATGCCATCTAATCATGCCCACTTCAACAAACAAGGACCCGGCTCAAGTCCTTCCTTGGCATGGCAGGTTGGTAGGGGTGTAACGGTACACAGAATTCATGGGTCGCTCGGTACCATGGTTTTGGGGTGACAGTGCCATACAAGCATGGTACAACAGGAAAAAAGCAACATTTATTTTGAACAGACAGTAATGCAAATTAAGGTTTGTTCCACCTAGCGGCATTTACTCCTTCCTGAGGCAGTTGATACAGTTCAACCTCCTGTGCTGTATAAAGCAATAAACAGAATGCACTCATGCGTATGTCATATTTTTATATAGGGCAGTTAAATAAGGTACTTGGTCACAATCAGCTGCATAACTGAAAAGCAATGTGTGTGTTTATGTATAAAAGTACAAAATAAATAGAATGAAAAACTTGTGCATAACGAGAAGGAGTGTTACAATGTGTTCCACTAAACTATATTTAAACATTCCAAGCTTAAGCCCAACCCTCCCCTAAACAGACAGAAAAACAAACCACCCTTGCTATTAGGGAGGTACTAAGGTAGCAGGCCAGATCCAGCCAGGTAGTTTTTGCAAATTGGTAACTTCATTATAAAAACATAAAACTACCTTTTTTCATAATGTGCTGTAATATGCATTACATTTAAACTGCTTATGCGGCATGGGATGGGACTGTGTAATGTGGCTCGAGCACTTTGAATAAATACAAGAAGCTGCCTACTACTGCCTATGGGCGAATAGCCAATACAATGTATATGCCAGTTGTCACGGTCATGACTGTGGTCCTGTCTGCTGTCACATCTAGAGGCTGGTTAAAAGCAGCAGGGATACATTTTTGCACTCCTGTTTTCTTTTCCTGCTTAGCTCCGATGATGAGCACATCTGGATGATGTCGTATTATATGTGTTACTGTGTTGGATGTATTTCCACTCACATACTGTAAAGCTGCCATACATCGCCTACATACCGTACATGTCTCATAAAACCAGTCGCTCTCCACTGCTGCCGTAGTTCACTGGGAATTTTAAACTTTCACTGATTTGAAAAGCAGGCAGGTGTTCTAGCTCTCGTGTGACATCTGAACTCACTTGTCTCTTGTCAGTGTCTTCTTCTTCTACTCTTTTTCCATTGTGGTGGTTGGCATACAGTGTTGCAACACTGTGCTCGCCCCCTACTGGATTGGAGTGCAGATTGCCTGTGACAGACTCAGGTATTCTTCACCTGACTGCATGCACCAAACCGTGACGTCAGCACCATGGAAGTTCGGAATCAATACATGTGCCATTACACCCCTATAAGTATAAACTACTCTGCCAGAGCTGCTGTTCTTACAGACATGATCAGTTCCTAAGGCTGTTCATCACACCAGACGGACTGCCACCATACAATGTTGCATTAATTAACAATAGTGTTTTCCACCCATTAACAAATGTAATCAAAAATAGATACGTGTATGTATTAAAACATTTTTTGAAGTTCAGTTGTTCAATCAAATCAAACATTGCCTACTAACCATTTCAAAGTTTGAATGACAATTTAATATTGAAATTCACATTCCAAGTTCAAGATGAATTAAAAAAAATGCCCAGACAGAACAATAAATGTCCAAAACATGTGGAGCATGCAAGTAGTTAGATTATTATCACTTTTTTTGGAAAAAGAAAGATGTATGACATTGTCTACCGTCAGTAATGAAATATTATCAGGTAATACACATTATAAAGCATCATAAAAAAACATCCATTAACAGTCAGAACAATACATTTTTATTGTAGTAATATTCCAGTTAACACCTGCTCCCACAATGTGCCTCAAACCTAAAACTATTTACAGACTCCTACAGTGTGCTGCAGCTCACATGTCCTGTACTGAAGGCAGATCTGGATGGCTAACAGAAAAACTCAAACACCAGCAGTGGCTTACAGCTGATTTCTTCATTACAGACAGTAGATGGTTTAAATTCACATTCTAAACCAGAACCATTTATTTAGTACAGTGATTCAGTTGTAAACTGAACAGTGGACCCTCTAGTTACTGACTAAGAAGTTAACCATCAATAGTGAAGGTCAGGCTGTCAGTCAGAGGGATCTATTGGGGAAGTATCATATCATTTAATTTCACAGCCTTTTTCCATCAGCCACCACAAACTGCTCCTCAGCACATTAAATCTTCCAATCAGGAGCTGTACTGGGTGTGCTACACTATTGAGGTTGTGCAATCATGACCCCATCAGGCGCCAGGCATCATACTGAAGGGCTGAAGCAGTGCAGCAGTGACTCAGTTAATTAACAAGGCTGGTTTTCACCTGATCACTCTGAGCTCTAAAGATCTTTGATGATACAATAGAATAGAATATATGTGACCTATCGTATCTCCGCTCAGGTGTCTACCTACATCAACATTATTGCCATTAAAGAGCATTAGACAATTCTGTAAAAGGACTCTGTTGTATCCAGTTGTCATGAAATTTTTTGAATGTCAGTGTTTTCAAATAAAACTATAATATCTGCACAGCAGCTACAGTGTGATTGAGGTTACAAAATCTTGTGTTTATGGTGCGCTACTTCCTGCACAGGCACTGGAAGTTGGCATTGGACGTAAGTATTGTAATGTGGATTTAATCCCAAGAGACAGGGCCGGTAAAAATAGTAGCATGTACTGCTGTGTAACTATAGCTCAACATAATCCCCCTTTCGAAGGATTGACAACTTTAAAAAATAAATACAATGTATCAATGTCAAACTCTCATCTGAACACAAGTTCAGTTTCATCCCACAGTCTGCCAAACATCCTGACCTGTTGCAGGTTTATGTGTGTACAACGTGGCTCAAGTCAGTGGTTCTCAAACTTCTCCTGTCATGCTACCCTTAATAAAGTGAAAAAGTAATGCCTCTAACCCCAGAATCCTATATTAACAACCATATGACAAACAACTAATAAAAAGGATTGAAGATGATTTTTCATTAAATAAAGGTCAGCACACTATTTTATAGTACAATTTATATTTTCCCCTGGTCATCCATGTCACTCCTGCAAAGGCTCTATGCTGTTGTTTTCTCTCATACCCTGGTGCTTTTATATATTTTGGTGATGGCTATTATTAGAAATGCATGGAATTTGTTGTTGAGTTTGGTTTGGTTTTTCTATCTTTTATTGCATTTTGTAAGGTCAATATTAAAATGATCTCCTGTAATCCTAGCTATTTCAGCTGTCAGTATCAATGCATGTATAGGCTGGATGTTCTTAGAGGCACACCTCATCGGTCTGCCAGGATGGCAGCTGTTAGAGGCCGTGATATCAACTGCAGGACCTCAATACTGCACTGATATAGTGTGCTGGCTGAGGGGGGTTCTGACCAATCTAAATAAGCTGGGTAAAATAAAAACTAGGGATGTAGTTTTATCAACAGCCTTGTGGTTGTGTTAGACTTTTATTGATTATTGTTGACTTTTTTCATGCATGCATTTCTGAAACTGATACAGAGAATACATAACACAGAAATTATTTTATACTTGAAGTTGTTCTGGAAAACATAAGAATGTGAAATCAAAATTAATCATGTTATTATAAAGAATAAATAGTTAAAAAATTCTATGCTCTGTGTCACTGCTCAACTACTGTCTCATACATCATCTACTGGGCAGAGAAACAGAGAAATGCATGACAACACTCTCCCATAAGGATTATTGCCAAATAGGATCGTGAAGACCCAACTTATATGTTGTGTCACAAAAAATGAGTTATCTGATATTTTCATATTAATGATAAAAAATAATGAAAAACATGTATAAAACATTTAAAAAAGAGGAATGTTTTAGACTGTTTTCTTTTCTATTTTAAGATTAAATGCCCATGGTTGAGCCAGCATGAAAGTCTCTGATTGGCTAAAACACCCATCACTGGCCATAAAACCAGAACTGCTTGAAAACCTACTTGAGTTATGGAGGGCGATCTGGGACCAGACTAATCTTCTTTGACATTGATTCGTAACCTTATGGCTGCGTACATTTCTGTTTTGTGTTAGAACATTTCTCAACATGATGTGTAACAGCACCACTCACTAAGAAAAGTACCACAGAGTTGAATAAACTCCTCTCTGACGAACAATATGAGATTCATGAAGGTAGAATTTATTGCAGGGCTGTTGTGTTGAGTAGCAGAGCATTAAAAAAGATGTACTACATGAACTACTGTTAACTGGGCTCTTGGAGGATACATTATTTGTGTTCAGCTTATTAAGGTGAAAGGCTAAGGCTGTCAATATGCTATATATTTTTTATTGTCAACAAATCCAATGTGCAGAGCCATATCAACAACACCAAAGTTACCATACTAACACTTACTGAGTGTGCATCATAAGCCTGTTATATCTTCTTCCTCTGTGAGCTACATTGTCATCCATAAAGTGATTAAAAACACATCAATGAGCCACACTGTTGCACCGGGTCACATGTTCCTTCATTACTATGAACACACACACCACTATTTACAGCACACTATCCTACGGCTGACAGAGATATCCAATGGAGCACCAAATGTGTATATGCCACTGGAAATAGACTGCTTTTGTTTGAGTAAGTTGCTTGAGGAGATTACTGAGACTTTTAACTATATTGTGGGTAAAGATGTATGTTTTTGGGAGAAAACAGTTTCTTAGGGTGTTCAAGATTAATTTAACGCAAAAGCCATAAAGACTAATACAAAATAAATAATAATCACGTCAGACCAGTTGACTGTTCAGAATGGAGTGTTGGGGATGAGTTCAGGAGTCTCACAGCGTGAGGAGGGAAGCAGCTGTGTAGTCTGGTGGGACAGCAGCAGGTACTTGTGTACCTGTTGTCAGGTGACAGCAGGTGAACACACTGTGGCTGGGTGGCTGTTGTCTTTTAGTATCTTTGGGCTCTGTGCAGACATTTCACTTCACTGATGTCACTGGTGCTCTGTAGGTGGTACCAGTGATGTTCTGGTGGTTTGAAGCAAAGGCTGTAGAGCCTTCCTGTCCTGGGCCGTGATGAACCATTCCAGTTTGTGATGTTTCCAGTCACGTTGTTTTCTGTTGCTCCCCTGTTATAGTCGACCAGAACTTGGAACAGGAATTTAACTTTTTCTTTTTAACAATTTTTTTCTTTACCAGGTCGAATAAGTGTGATGACTGTGACAGGTTCTCTCTGATGACCAGGTAGGGAAGTTGTTAGACAGATTAACACGTTTTGGAAATGTTGTTTACAATAAGAAAGAATATAATATTACACCAACTTTAAGAAAACTAAACTTAAGGCTACTATTACTGTACAGTCACGGTGAAAAATTTCTATCCACTTGTAAAGAACATGTACACCACACCAGTCTTCAGTCCCAATGATTTCCACAGCTCTCATGTTTCTGTGATGGAATGAGGGGAACATAAACTATATTGTCACACAAACATTCATAAAGTTTGGTTCAGAAATGAAGTACTCTATTTTTTATCTGTTTTATTTAGTTTTATTTTATTTTAGTATCTCTTATTTTTCCAACCATGTATATAATGTTTAATTGCATTGTGTTTTTTACTACATTAGTGGTTAAGAGTCAATGGGCTAGGACTGAGTTTCCATGGTGATTAGGCAATACTGACTCACATAAGTGACTCACACAACCCGGTTCAGTTTAGTGAGTGACTCATAATGACTCGAATCCTTAAAAGGAACCGCATTTACCAGCTCTTCTCCAGGGCTACTGAAAGTTTCCTGACTGTGACTGCCCATTACTATACATTAGTGACAGTGAATAACTATTTGTTCTTAGCATTTATTAAAGATAACTTTTTTTGCTAGTTACAACATGCTTTTATTTATTTGGCAATATCTCCTCTCTTGCAGTGCCAAAATCTTACCTACTTTTAACCTAAGACTGTCACAATGATGCATCAAATGTCAGACTGCCTCATTCTTTCAGTTTTAACCTGACTATACAAGACATAATTGATTTTCCTAACATACCGAACCGAACTGAAAACCGTGACCACAAAACCGTGATATGAACCAAACCGTGGATTTTGTGAACTGTTCCACCCCTAGTAACCACTTCTCTTGACAGAATTGTTGAAGTCCAACTACATCTGTTGACTTCCTGGTACGGACTTGTTTCTTCAGCACAGTCACATGTTCGATGGGGTTCAATTCAGGAATTTGGGAAGATCATTCCAAAACCTTAATTCTAGCCTGATTCAGTCATTCTTTTACCACGTCTGATGTGTGTTGGGATCTTTGTCCTGTTGGAACACCCGACTGCACCCAACTCCCAATCTTCTGCTGATAATCTTTGGTTTTCCTGAAGAATTTGGAGATAATCCTCCTTCTTCCATTTACTTTTTTTTTTAGAGCAGCAGATCGACTGGCAGCAGAACAGCCCTGCAGCACAATGCTACCAGCACCATGCTTGACAGTAGGTACGGTGTTCTCTCCCCCGCAAACTGTATTGGAGCTTTAAGGTGCTGCATCTGGAGCGAGGGCTTCTTTCAACACGGCAGCCTGGCTCATGTTGATGTAAAACACACTGACTGTGGACACTGACACCTGTCTTCCAGCAGCTTCTAATTCATTGAAGATTGGCTTTGTGGCGGTTTTTGGTTGACTCTTGATCATCCTGAACAGTTTTCTTGCAGCAGCAGGTTGGTGTTTTTTTCATGATCATGAGCAGTGACATAACTGTGCCATACACTTCTATCTATGGTACATGTAGCCACTTTTAAATGGTTGCAAATGACTTTCCTGACTTGATCAAACCAATAATATTCTCTTTCAGATTAATTCTGAGCTCCTTAGACTCTCCCATTCTAATATGTGTGGCTGAGTCTAATGGCTGTATCAAACAAGCCCTATTGAAATGAGCTCAGAAAAGTCTCCAGCTATTATTAATCAGAATCACTCAGAAGAAGTTAAGAGGCTACAAAGAACATTTGATTCACACGACTTTCTGTAATCATCAAAATTGATTGTTTAAGTTACTGTATGTACATTTTTGATAAAGCAGATTATACTAAATTAATTGAACCAAACTTCATGAATGTTTTTGTGACAAAGTAGTTTGTGTTCCTTTGATTCCCTCACAGAATAATTGAAGACTGCCATGATATACATGTTCTTTATAACTGGATGGAAACTTTTCCCTGCGACTGTACGTATTGAAGCTACATTAGCTGTCTGCTAGCCATGAAATGTGCTTGGTAATTATAGGTGGGCAGTTGGGCCACAAGTGTTTGTACTTTAAGGCATTTAAGGAGACTGCAGCGGTAAATGTGTGGGTGAACCCAATCTGAGGGATGCTGTTCTGTTTAGTTTGTGCTAGTGAGGGAAGTTACAATCAGTCAGCTACAATCTTCTCAGCTGACCTTCACTAGTCTCACTAGTGAGAAAAAACAAAAAATCCAGCGTTTCAGGAAGAGGAGCAGGTATGTGCTGTTGGCTGGTTAGAATTCAGACAGAGGAGGAGAGGGCAGCAACATTCAAGTCACTTCTCAAGTCATTCATTTCCAAGTAGGCGAACAATATCAATACATTCAGTTTGGCTGTGTTGTCATACTGTGTCTGCAATCTATGTACATATACACTTCTATTCAAACTAAAGTACTTCAGTATATTTCTAATTAGAAAAATGTGTCTGCACAAATTTCCTTACTTAAAATGCTTCCTGTTATTGAAGAAAGATAATAAAATAAAGAGAAATTCTCACATTCAACCAGATAATTCATCAAAAATAACTTTGATCAAAATACACTGTACAGTAATTATACGAAAAATAAAAATATCATTCGCTGGCTACAATACCAAATCCAATTGAGTTCAGTTATCATCTGCTGCAGTTGTTGAAGTCGGACAAGTAAACCAATGCACTTCAACTGTCCCGCACGGTTTATAGTAATACAATAAACTACAACTGTTAAACCAATAGATATACTGTATATATTATGCACTTGCTGAGTTAATTTCTATTGTACACGAGCTGTCCTAATCATTTTATATTGGCAAGAAAGATCAGGAAGTAAATACTGCATTAAAAACAAAAAAACTTCTGCTGTCAGAGTCACTCCATCCTGGTGCTCTCATGTTTTCATGGTGCAAATTGGAACAACGATGACCAGGATCACAGTGCAGGTCGCGGCTGCGATCAGCGCTCCGATCTTACACACCTTAGCCCTCCTGAACTCTGCCTCTTTCCTCTTGAGCAGTGAGTCATAGCCTGGTGTGTAGATGTCCTCCATCCAGTACTCCAGGTTGTTGGGGTTCAGAGTGTCCTGGGTCTAATGAAACAGAGAAAAAGGATTTATAAGACGATACACAATTTAGAGAAGCAGACAGTTGTGAAGAAATGCATTAACACATACAAGCCTTGATTCATGTTTCCATAATCAAGAACTTGAGACTTATACCTACGTTCTGAACAAAAGAAACCAGGATCAAAACACAGACAGGGTTCTACGTGGAACCAGATGTTTCCTTTGCAGTTTAAATTGCACGTTGTTTCTTGTATGACAAAATGCAACACTAGATTTGTACAGCCACAGCATGATAGCTTGTTTAAACACTGACATTATTAGGAAGCCTTCAGTTGTGTATATACTGTTGTGTGTGTTGTGGATGCGCAGTGTATGAACTGCGACTTTCCCTGCAGCACAGACCATGAATTCTCAAATACAGTAAAGAGGCTGCAGAGAGAAGTAGGCCTCTGAAACAAGCCCGTAGTTCAAAATTGATTTTAGAAAGTCTGACACCTGAACCACATTTGGAGGTGGGTTGAAATGTGATTCAAATCAGAGTTCAACAGATGTGTCTCAGTCTTATACTATGCAGTTGGTGACAGTTTGTCTGGACACAAAATGATCTCAACACGTTTCTAAAAATGTTTCTTGATGAAATCAAAGGTGTTTGTCTATTAAAAGTACTTGTAATGTTGTGTAAGGTCATACTGGGTACACATCCTGCACCAACTGCTTAGTGAAAATATTTCTCTTGTGGACGTCAGTCAGTCATACAGCAGCAGTGTGAGCACGACTCCCTCTCTTTGCAGGGCTCCTGCTAATGAGCTGCATGCTACTAGCTCCTCCACCTACACCTGACTAATACCTGCTCAGTCGGTCGGCAAAAATCTGACTGTCAAAACCAGAAATAAGACTTAAGCAGCTTAACACCACTAGAAAAAAGCAGACTACAAACAAATCAAAGTGAGCAGCACACTGACGTGACTTTGTTGAAGAGTAGAGGAGTGAAAATATACATCATGCAGAGTTCACTTTGTTAGACGTTAAAGGTAATCTCAGTCCTTCATTAACAATCTGTCTTCTGTGTTTGTACTTGACTTTTTGTAATTGAGAGCAAACAAAATCAAGATGCAGACCAGCAGGAGCTTCAGTGCAACTCCTTCACTTTACACAACTCTTCCTTCATCAGGGCTGTGGCACCACACTGATGAAGGCAGGGCAACTAAATGAGTTTGATGAAGTCAGTAAATTACGGTGTACACAAGAAGAGTTGTGTGACATGTTTTAGTTTGGATAGATTTACAAAGCTTCACGTGATTACCAAGAGCTGCTGTAGCATAGAAAGCAGGTTATATGACCAAAATCATTCCTTCTACACAAATCTAATAAACAACACACACAATCAACGAGGTGCTGCACTGAATTATCTCAAAAACAAACTAAAAATGCCAGATGCCTTGAAGGAAAAGTCAATGATCCCAATATCTGTCCATTTCTTAGAACCAAACAAAGAGCAGATGGTGAGTCCTGCCTGCGTGCTAATGAGAGGAGCCAGCAGAGGGATGGGACGAGTCAGTGTAACTGGCCATGATTGACCCCTAATCCAGCCAAGGATAATGAATTCTGAATGATCAGATATCTAATCTCATACTGTCTTCATGTGTTCAACCAAGGACCATGATCTCTTTGCACTCTGCATGCTACATTTGGCTGCATTTTGCGCTTTGCACCCAAACTAAAAACTTGCAACTATACACGCTGCCACCAGGGAGGTCTGTTTTTTGTTGTGTTGATATGAAATGAGGAGAGGTTTGAGGGACAACATGTAACCAATAAAGGTCCCCTGACGGAACTGAGCTGGGGACATTGCCGTCACACTGCCAGAATCCCAACCCTCTAGTCCCCCATGGTGACTGAGGAGGCTCTGACTGAGGTGTATTCAGTCACTAAAGCCATACCATCTCAGAGTCGATAAAGTGGAGCTAACATTTTCTTCTTTAGGCCAGAGTGGAGAAACATTCTCTGGAGTCTGGATGTGATGAGAACACAGTTACTCCAGGAGTCTATACCCACAAAAACTGACTCTGCAACAGAAAGATTGATTTTGTTTTTCCAATCTGCTCTGAAATAGCTTTGCTGAATACACTGCAGGAGAGACATTCTTCATTGTAAGGCTCCAACTAACAGCATATTGATATTTTAACAGATTGTTGTATAGAAAGAAAGAGCAGTAGACGGAGGGACAAAACAAAAACATGCTCCTCATTAAAATGATGGACTGTAAACTGTAGATGAACCTACGAGACCGTATGTTTCTGTGTTACTCTCCTCTCAATCTCATGTGAAATGCAAAACTCACTGAATTCATTTGACAAAAGATAGGAGGCACCCAAGAAAAGCTAGATGATAGATGAATGATTCATTGCAAGTGTCCACATCTCTCAGGGTTTGTTCATACACAGTGAGGCTAAGACGGAGTCTGACACCGACAGGCAGAATGATGAATTGTGACCATTAAACTGGAGATATGTGTCAGCTGTTAATCTCAGCCTCATTTTTTTCTGTGTAAATTCATTTCGGGAGCTGGAGGGATACATAAAGTGGGGGCACGTGATGTGCCTTACAGCCCCCATTGACATCACCCCCTTAGTGACTGGCTCACAGGTACATGTCCTACTGTATTATACATCCATCCATCAGCTGTACCCTGTCGCCCTTTAGAGCAGCGGTCTTCAGTGTTTTCAGCCCGAGGACCTGTAAGTGGATAGAGAAACGGAGCAAGGACCCCCTACTACATGTGCTCTATCCGCAAGTTTCTTGGGGAGGTAAATGGGGACCCTTGGAATTAACCTAAGAAACAAAGTAACACAATACCTCTCACACCAGTAGTACTTCCAAGGCTTTAGAAGCATTAGCTAAGTGGGACCGTCCAGGTCGGAGACAGACTGAACACGCAGCTGGTGGAATTTGGGGGTAAGTCACGCGAGTAATCTTTGGGGCGAGAAATAAGTAGGATAAAATTATGTTGCATAGCAAACTAGACCTACAATAACATGTAGAGCGGCCTGAAGTGCAATGTACAATCTTTAGTTAGCTGACTAGTTAACAGTTATAGACAGAAGCCACACAATGACAATTTCAACAAATGACTCTTTTCCAATACTGTCTATTTTAAAAGATTTCCAGGAACATTAACATTTTCCACATAAATGTTAACTTTATATCGTCAAACAATAATTTGCAGCCCCCCTGCAGTAACTCTGAGGACCCCTGAGAGGTTGCGGACCCCCTGTTTAAAGATCCGGGCCCCTCCCAGCTGACTTATTAAGAACGAGATGTATTTCAATGTAAACTGTTGCAGCCAGGTTTGGATTGGAGATACCTAAATGATGGATTATTCCATATACGCCTGTGCCACTGTGTTTGGCTGCACCCCTTTCTGGTTTTCATTGACAATATAGAACTATTTTTACACTGAAATATTTCCTGGCACATCTTTAATTTGTCTACAATTGCTGTCTGGACCAGTTTCCTCCACTTGTTGTCCATGCTGTCCTTGATTCTCATTCATGGCCATTTTGTTGTCGACACAGGGGAAGCAGGACTTGGCTGGTTCGTACTACACAGAGGGTCTTTAGATGCTGATCTTGCCTTAGGTCAGTGCACTGGGTTTAGTTGTTGAGCTGTTTTCACACTCAGTGGGAGGATTGTGGTCCAATAACACTGGCAGCAGTTTGTGTGTCTCAGTGCTGGCTAATAGGGAGACACGTGTTTCTACTGATGGCAGCACACTGATTACTGAGAATTTGGAAAAAACAGGTTTCAATTTTGAAAAGTTAAAAGTTCAAGTATTAAGAAATCTAAAATTACACATTGATAGAACAAGTTCTCAGCAATCATACAATATTTTCATGCAACCTTCTGAGTTTGTACTTTTTCCATTAAATACACTTCTTTCCTGTCATTACTTGTGTTTGTCAACTCCATTAGACACCATAAAAAGGCAATCATTCCTATTTGGGTGGGCTTACATAGATTCAGAGCTTAAAAGGAATTATGTCTCCACCATAAATACACATTTATTCTATTAAATGTTGAATATTCACTTTTGTTTATTTTGTATGCTACTTCAAATGTACTCCTTGAAAAACTCTTACATCTTTTATAATTACAAAAAAGACATAGCATGCATGATGAAGATGAAGGACATCACCCCTATTAATCTGTTTATTAAAAAAAAAAGATATTGTGTGTATGTGGTGTCTGTCCTTCCTGCAGGTCTGTGTAGGTCCATCATGGCTTGGAAGCACCTGGAGCTTGCTTGACATCTACATTGTCTGGACAACAAAAGACTTGACAGAGCAAAACAAATTCCAGTGCCACTCAGTCTGAAAGTCAACCTGTGAGAGCACACAGACACTGATTTGTATGGGCGGAATTCGATTTGTGCACGAGGGAGGAGAGGCTCGTGAAGGTAGCAGATGATTTGAGCAGCAAGAGAAACCTTTTAACTCCATCTGAGTGCAACAGGGAGTCTCACACTTGTAATGATGAAAGCTGCTCATGCTTACCTGAGCCCAAACTCAAACAGAGCAGAGCGTCACCTTAGCAGCTTGACCTGGAAGACAGGTCATCCTGTCTGACTCGTCTTTCTACTTGAGTAGTATTTTTTATACATGTTGACAGGAAAGGGGGAGGGTGGAGGGGATGACATGCAGCAAGGAGCCACCGGTTTGACTTGAAGCCTGGGCCGCTGCAGCAGGGCACAGCCTCTGTACATGAGGAGCTTGCTCTACCAACTGAGCTACTGTGGCAACGCACAGTATATAGTTAAGATTACGCTCACGGCACTCATAATTTTGACGTATGACAGTTATTATCTATTTCACTTCAAAGTGTGCATTTTTTTCCTTGGGACCCTGCTCCGAAGGAGGTCGCAGTCTCTTCCCCTCAGGGATCCTTCTTGGGACAGAAAACACAAACCTATACTGCAGTTCCCGGTGTTCAAATAGCACTCCAATGAGGATCTGTCCAAAACTTCCGTTCCGTTTTCTTTTCTGCGAGGGTCGCTGGATGTCGCAGATTTTTTCCCCCTAAGGGGTTGCACGGTTTACTGGGGCCAAATCCAGTTTTACTTGATGGGCGTGGGCCAGGGTTCACCCTGAATGAGTCGCTGATGGCAGTGGCTGCCTCACAAGGTGCCAACTGCACATCAGGAGCAACTTTGGGGTTCAGTATCTTGCCCAAGGATACTTCGACATGTAGCTCAGTCCCGCCCCGGGGAGCCGGGATTCGAACCAGCGATCTTCTGATCACTGGTCCACCAGCTCTACCCACTGAGCTACAGCCGCTCCCTGTCCAAAACTTTAAACTTGTTTTAAAAAGTTAACTCCATCTAAACCTCTGTTATTTCCACACCAAAAATAACCAGTTAACTTAATTACATTATCGACAGATAAATGTGTTTCATTTAGTGACATCATATCTGGGTTAAAGCTGTATGCGTACTTGGCAGTGTCTGCTCTTACCTGGTCAGATACTTTCATGCCTATACAATGGCGGAGAACAGACAACAACAACAGAGCCCAAGTATGCCCCATCATTGCCCACGTCAAAGAGAAGAAATAAGAAGACTGACCAAGAAAAGCAGTGTGAAAACAAAGCATTGGACCAAGCCAGAGAGAAAAGAAGGATAAATATGGGAGCATCATTTCAGAGGTGGAGGGAGATGCAGGATTTGTAAGGACTCAAGAGCGATGCAGAGTTAGCTGCTTTTCTGCTGGACAGGTAAGGAGCCCTGCTTTATATATGTTTCATTCTATGTTTTAGCCACAAGGCTATGGTGGGGCAGTTACAGTAACACTCGCAATAATGCATATGGCTGTAAGATGTTGCAGTCGAGCTACGTAGCTTGTTACTAAATCTAGCTTGTTAGCTTGTATGGTAACTCCAGTGTTTAGATTTGTCTTTATGGCTACTGGTTAGCAAACGTGTCTTTAAGTGACCGGGCAGTTATAATAACATTAGTTTTTGTTCAGGACGCTCTGAAGTGGTTAAATCAGTTTAGAGAAATAACATTACTCAAGTTTTAGAGAGGAAGCATGGTGATCTTACCTGAATCATTACCTTGTAACCCTCCTACAGCGATGTGAGGATTACTGTTTCTTACTCAGGATATCTACAGTAATCTGCATGAGGCACTCGTCATTGTAATTTAGTTGTGAGAACAATTGGGGCTTGTGTTATTAATTTTTAACGTGCCGTCTTGGTTATCTGGCGTCCTCAGTTGTTACCATGGTAACAAGCCTGCTTGTGCTCAGTAGGCTTCTCTGTGGGAGGGGCTTAGAGGGCAGAGAGGAAGAAGGGCTGACCTGGGAGCTGTAGCATTCAAATATTCTGGCTAGGTCCACTTATTTCTCAAAACTCCAGAGTGCAGCTTTAGGGGACAGTAATAAAGTTCTCAGCTTACAGTTTGAAGTAGTCTAGTTATATTCCACAGAACCCTTTTTTTTTAATGTGAATTTTTACAAAAATAAAAAAGTTAACAAGCTAAGCTGTGTAAGAACGAGAGAGTCATGATCCTGGTAATGATCCACAAAAATGTTGTTTCAAAGTGTTCTTTGAGCAAACTGTACAATTTAACCTGAACAAACTTCATCACATCTGTTGCTTATCACAGCCACACATCTGCCTGTGTTGCAATTAAGCATGCAGAGCTCCAGGCAATACCTTACCCAGACTCGTTAAAAAGATGACACTCACAGTTGTTGCCCCCGGTTACCCTGTAATTTGGATGGAGACACACGAAAGAGGACTGGTCTAACAGTCCAGAGGGAGTTATTAGCAGAGGGACTTTTAATTGAGCTTAATTTTTCATGGAGGTTTTTTTTTTTTTTTCCTGTGTGAACTGTTTTCAGACAGCAGATGGAACAGATACCTGCTGCCTTCAGATGGCTGTGAAGACTTTCAGCAGAGTAAAGAAATGGCATGAGAACAGACTATTAGCAGACCACAGATGCTGGTAAGAAACTCATTAATTTCTGTTCCTTCTGTATTAATGTGTCATCACATATCAGCTGGTCTAGGATTGAAAAACCAACGTAGAAAGTTAAACATAACATGAATGATTCTTTGTGTGATATCAGAGAGGTTTATATACCGATGCCTTCAGCAAATTCACAGAAGTGTAAAAATAATTTTAAAAAAACACACCAATGTGCTGACCAGTGGACCCGTTGACTGGTACACCACCAGCATTATTTTACCGCATTCAGCATTCAGAGATCTGCAGTTTGCTAATGAACATTTAACATGGATCTTCTTCAGTAGATTAGACAAGGTCACCAATTCAGATCACAGATATAGGGCTCTATCGTAACGATCTGAAACTCAAGTATCAAACGCAAAGCATAAGTATCTTTGTGGGCGGATCTCAGGTGCTGTTGCTATTATGCCGGCGGGATAAATGACTCTTGCGCCCGATGCAAATCTAAAATGGGTTGGTCTGAAGTAGCTACATTAGTCATAGGTGTGGTTTGGGCGTAACGTGCAATAAACCAATCAGAGCGTCATCTCACATTCCCTTTAAAAGCATGTTCCATGGCGGATTGCTATTATAATGGTGAATTTGCCAGGCGCACACCAGGAGCGCTTCACAGCCGAGGAGACCGACGTTCTTGTCGGGGCTGTAAAAGACAGAGAAGTGGCCTTGCAGTGTTTCCTCTAGGATTCTTTTAAGGAGTGGCGGAGCGGCACCCCCCGCTACGGTTCACGTCATGA
>CAEMYA010000684.1:874836-892062 GCA_903131615.1 Diplodus sargus | reverse complement strand
CGCAGATGTCCTGAATGATCATCAGTGTTGATTATTTATAAGCCCAGCGGACTGAGACACTCAGTTTTTTTTCTTTTCCACTGGCACTCGAGCGCGACGTCCGACACGAGAATCAAACCCGCTAATTTTAAAAACACACCAGCAACAGCGACCACTGATCTGTAGCCTACTGAGACTGTTGTTATACTGTCACCTGATTTAAAACACGCTGTGGTCCGTCATCGAGGTGCAGACGAGGTGCAAAGAGTAGATACTGAGCAAGATAGTTATCTGTAGTTTACCTTACTCGAGAGTATCCGACCCATTGCAGGACTCTGCTGTGAGGGTGGAGACATGCGGCGGTGGTGTATTTGCGACAATTAAAAAAAAAAAAATTTAAAAAGAGAAATTTGAAGGAGCGGCGGCTAGGATTTAGGAATGGCGGGCCGCCACTCGCCACAAATTAGGTTTGGTTAAAGGGGCGTGGGAGGAAATTGCCACAACTGTTTCTACGGCTGGCTTCCCCAGGACATCGTACCTCTCCTCGGGAGCAGTGCGCACGGGCCGAGCAGTGCGCAACGGCCAGCTGATGATGGAGCAGCGCAATCACCAAGGTGCAGAGGATCCAGACCCACTACACGCCGTGGCAGCATAGTCAGACGGGACCGCACTGCCCGGGATGCGGCAAGGTATTAATGCCCGTCTTGACCGGGTGGCGATGTTGCTGCTGCCTCTCAGGCGCATCGCCTCGGCAAAACAGCACCAGTGAACGTTTGAGCCAGAACACGCCTCCTCTTTTTGTTGAACCGCCCCGGGAGCGCAAGTTCATTCCCTAATTTAAGGACGTCTCTGGAGGGAAAACTCCAATGTGCGCCGAATGCAAAATAGGAATTACACAAGCGCCAGTGTACAAAGTCATTTGCGCTGAGTGCAAATAGATCCCTTAGTCTCAATTTGTGCCTCATAACACCAACCTCCTTATCACAACCTCTCATTTCAAAGCTGATGTATTGCATTTTATCATATACTGTGTTAATATACTGTCTCATATCTGTCCTCAATTTCAAAGTGAGGAAGGTTTTTGTTTACTCCCTCAGTCAGTGAGGATATAATTTAAACGCAGGAGGCAAGAAATGGGGAAACAAAAGGCGAGCTATTATTTACATAGTCAAGAGACTAAACAAAGTAGCAACTAAGGCTAAAGCAAAGTACAACCAAAAGCAAACTTCAAATCAAAATGCAAAGATAAGAAATCCAAATTGAAAAACATGCCAACTGAGACACGCGAGGAAACACAGGGAACTTCATGAGGGACATCACACAAAACAAACTGACAAGGAGTGCAGGGACAGCAAAGACTGTATACACAGACACACGGATGACAAGACGAGGGACAGGTGAGGTGAGAGGGGTTAGAAGAGGACAGGTGAGATAACGAAGGGAAAGCACAGATCAGTCGAAGAGACAGAGGGAGACAAACATGCAACAAGAAGGAAAGGGAAAACATTGAGGGAAGAACATAGAGGAGACACTAAAAAGCCACAAGAGGGCATAATATCAAAACATATGACAGAACAAGACACAGAACCACGACACAAACTCACTCAATGTTGGCAACACAATTTCAGTGTGACTGATATCAACACTCCCTCTGCAGTAACATGCATCTCCTTCAACTACAGCAGTCACCAAGCTAGAGCCCCAAGTCTGGTTCAACGATGACATTAAGACAGTGTGGGTAGATAGGAACCAAGCACCAGCAGTATGACGATGTATTATGTGGGTTGTGGTGCTTGTGCGACTACGTGGTGGGAGTGTTATTTTGTTATTTACCTAAAGGTAAAACCAGCCTGGTCTCTAATACCAAGTTCTGTAGTACATACTCATGTAGCTTAGAATACTTAGGGCGTATGGGTATATCGATACATTTGTAAATATGTTTTTCACTTGTAAAAAAACACGTATATCATGGCAGTCTTCAGTTCCAATGATTTCTACAGCTCTTATTTTTCTGCGATGGAATGAGAGGAACACAAACTACAACTGTTACAAAAGCATTCATGAAGTTAAGTTCAGTAATGAATTTATTACAGATCTGAAAAGGTGACTGCCATGATATACATGTTCAAGTAGATGTAAACTACTCACCAAACAATAGTTATGGACAATTCTGTTTTATTCTATTCAGGGTGATGTCGTGCTACATAAGCCATTTCTTTGTAAAGCTTTGCCGGTGTGTGTCTCTTCTCTCACACTCTGCACCTCACCGAACATTAAGGCAGACACAGCGCCGCTAATCTACTTTGATCAGTCTGTTAGTTAGTCAACAGTGTGATAGCCCTGTATGTACTATATCGATTTGAAAGGACTTTTTCAAACACTGAACATTGTACCAAGTAATATATCATGTATTGCCATTCAGTCTGAAAATAAAGGATATGAACTCATCATATTGCCCATTTTAACTTTTTCTGAAAGGCACTTGAGGGTCCCTCAATTTTTGGACTTTTAGTTACGGAAGCTAATTGAGAAGCAGCTAGCCTGGATGTGATGTCACATCATCCACAAATAGTGCAAAGATCCCTTTTCCACCAAAACGCCAACAACTTGTTTTGTGCTGCTCCGCCTGAGAGAACCTCCCACCTGTGCACCATGTGCTCTGCCCTGGGCACCAAAATAAAACACAGACACGTAAAACAGATTTCAAGGTCAGGAAAATAGCCAACTGTTGCTTGCATTGATGGTTGCACTGACACATGTCCTGCTGTTTGGGGCTCTGTGGTGCTAGCTCTCTCTTGTCTGTGTGGTCCACTGCTACCCTGAGGATGAGTAGTTCTGTGTCATGGAGGAGAGTGTGTGTCTTTGTTTAATGGATTGGAACATGGCTAATGTAAAGAATGGTTGTTAAGGTGCTACTAAAATTTAAAAAACAGATGCAGAAATGTTCTACTCTGTGTAGAATGTTACAGCTCAACACAGGGCTGAAAGCAACCACACAAATAACAATGTTTCTGAAGCCATTCGGGGAACCTGTAAGGACATTTGACAAAGCAGTCACAGGGCTTAGATGTAGCTCAGCCACAGCCAGTGGCTTGTCAGGGAGGGAATTGATTTCTGAGTAAGTTGTGACCCTGAAGGCCATGCAGTGACATCAATAATGTGCCTCTGTGCCCGTGTCAAAGCTTAAACGGCTCCCTACAGTCACAGGAAACCTCCCAGACACACATGTAAGAGGAGAACCTCGTATCTGTGAAGCCCTGCAGGACACTCTTGACAATCAATACTAGAGTCGGGTTTACATTTGTGTGTGTGTGTGTGCAGTGGTAAATTAAATGATGTGGACAACTCAAAATTTCAACAACGATTAACTATTAGCCCAGTTTTATTGTCAGCCTGAAATCATTTAATCTGATGAAATAGTCTTTTTGTTGCTCGTTGTGTGTTTTAACTGTCCTGTCCATCATGGCTGTCAAATCAAATCAGAAAGCCTAGAAGTGTCTTCAATCAGTGATAAAGCATTAACAAGACAGAAAGAACACGGCCAGCAGGCTGGTTCAGCTGACCCACTGACGGACTCACTGTACCTCTCAGTAGTAAAAGCAATGTGAAGGCACAGCCAGATTGGAGGTGGACTCTGAGGTTGAATTTCTGATGATAAATTCACTAGTTGTTGACTGGAGTCTGGTCAGCAAATTTATGGAGAAAAAAAAAAGAAGCAGTTTGCTAATAAACATTTAACATGGATCTAATTCAGTAGGCAAGATGAGGTCACCAATTCAGATCACAGATTTAAAGCCTCCATGTTGCCTGACACAGGACACCAACCCCTTACTACGACCTCTCATTTCAAAGCTGATGTATTGCATTTTATTACGTACTGTCTTAATATACTGTCTCATATCTGTCCTCAATTTTAATGTGAGGCAGGTTTTCGTTTACTACCTCACAGATTTTTTTATCCCACCTGTTCACTTTGAAATAAACAGCTATGTCTGGTACAGCTGGTTACTGCAGCTGAGAAACAATACTGAACCTGTCTTGTTTTGATTGTATGTAATTTTCAGGGTTCAAAGTTCAAGGTTCATCTGATCTCATTCTGCGACACAGAGAAGTACAACAAAATAGAGGTCGTAGTCCCTTTATGCTGCACAAGAAAAACTATTCTTTTTCACGAATTGAACCTCACAGCCTGAGGAGTGAATCAAGACAATAATTGATTATTATAGGTTCTATGAAACTGTGACCAAATCCGCTGGGTCCACTCATTCCATCACAGAAAAAGTGAAGTGTGCGAGTCTGCACAGTTCAGTACCTGCAGGTCCAGAGCGGTGAGCTGCTTCCCCTTCTCTCCTGAGTTGCGTTTATACTCCTCGATGGTCCAGGATGGCTGACCGCGCTTGGCGTCTGACAGGCTGGTGAGTCTTAGGTCGGTGTACAGAGGGCTGCCTTTCACATGAGCCTTAATGGTGGGAGTGAAAGGGTGTGGTGAGAAAACCTGTTCGATCAAGTAGGACTCCTTTGGCGGTTTGGGTGGTCGGTGGGCCTGGGGGAGCTCGTATTGGCGCTCTCTCTCTGCCTAGAAATGGAGAGGATAAGAGAACAGAAAAGTCACCAGGGAAGTGTCACTTTTGCAACTCTGTGAGCCACGGCTTCAGAAAAACCATTCAGTTGTTTGCTTTGTTTTAGGCCAACAATGAAACTACTAATTTAGCATTAACACGGGCCTTTGTCTGAGACTTTAAATACTTCACAACTCTCAGCAAGTAGAACAGGTAATCTGTGAGACAAGCAGCACAGGATGTATTACAGAGCAGAGAGGTTATTTTTAAAATTTTAATATCTTCAGACTGCTGATGTCACACGCCTGGGGAGAGACAGTAAAATGCTAGTGTACATTTTTATGAAGCAGACAGAGGCAGTCTACTGTCTAAACTGGTCTGCTCTGGTGAACAGGTGAAGCATGCGCTGACATATGCCATCATTCAAAAGGCTTATTACTGATATCATTAATAAATATGTCATAGATAATATGCGTTAAAGGCTTTTAAAGAAAAAAGTTATTAAAAAAAAAGGGGTGCAAATTTTGACATGAAGTGGGGCAATCAGTGCATAATATCAACAGGATTGGTTTTACAATTCAAATGCATACAGTAGCAATCATTCAATGTTGATTTAATCTGATGCTATAAATTTGTGCTGTATCGACTTGTATGTATTGGTTATGTATATAAAAACACTCAGTCAATTCAATTTCTTCTTACTTAAAAAATCAATTCCAATCATTTTAACCTATAGCATAGAAAGAGAGTCGTCTCCAAAGAAGACTGAGTCGTGTGTGTGTCTATTAAACTTATTCTGGAGATTCTGGCATTTCAGAGTTTTCACTTATTCATTGGCTGTTAATTTCAGCACCACTGTCAGGCTGAGTGCATATTTCTTATAAAGCATTTACATATAATCTTAATGACTCTGACTCGTTCCGTCTCGTGAAAAATTGAGTGGCAGCATCAGAAAAAAAAAACTGATTATAACAATCATGCATGAACTTTCTTCACCTTTGGGATTTGAACCCTAATAAAAAATAAAACATTCCTGGAGGCAGAGTACTGATTGCTTCAACCCTTCAACATGTACAAGCAGCTGCCATCAATACCAAACACAGTTTCATCATCTGCATCCAATGCCAATTAAGTTGGTATAAATGTGTGCGGGTGTTTGTCTTAATGAAGCTGGAAAGCTAACGTGGCTATCAGGTAGCAGCCAACAGCATGTGTTAACTGGATGGCTGTGCCGTAGAGCTTTTAAAGAAAATGTAGTATGATTCAGCAGTTTGCCACAGCAGAATCCTTTTATTTATATCAGCAGTTTATCTGTCTGATGTATGGTACGTTCTGTCCCATTGTACAATCTTTTGGGAACACACTGCATGGTGATTCTGCACTTAAACAATAAAAAAAAATATATTCAAACATGAATACCATCCTCAGCTCATCATTGGACATGCTACAGTATAATCTCACTGTCATCCAAAATGTGCATTGCACTTCAGACTCTCACTGTCGTAATATCATTTGAAACTCATGAATATCACTTCTTCATAGGCAGTGACCCTGTGTTTCTTAACTGGAGCTCTCTGCATCATGAACCCTGCTGAGCCACGGCAGTGGACTTACTGAATGAATGATAACATGTCCTTATTCAAGCTTCTATATGCCCAAGCAAAGTATAACCTCAACATGAAAATTTTCAAGATTTCAAGGAGTCTGTACTGCTCTGCTCAGAATAGAGCAGGAATGACAGTGCATGTTATGTTGGAATGGGAGTCTGATTCAAATATCTTGCACCATGACTGTCTTAACATGCACGTTCAGTGGCTTAATGACAGACCTCAGAGTGCAGTTTGTTGCTCTACAACTGTAAAGGTCAGTCCTTAAATGTGAGATACTAGTTGCTTATACACTAATAAGGTTTTTGTGCAGCTTCAGAATAAATTGGTTCTGTCACAGAGTGAAATAATCCATGGCAGCAAACATGGAGGATTTCTTTTTGGTCTATAATTAAATGTCAAGGTTTTTTTTTTTTTTAATTTGAACCAATCTAAGATGCAAATGCAGGGAAATGAGTGAATCCTCTGATTAAGAACAAAGAGAATATGCCAGACTGTGGTTTTGAAAGTGCTCTAAATAGCAGGCTCATCTTGGAGTTACAGCTGGTGTGCTAGTTGATGCCACACTCCATTGGCAGAGGAACCGACTGTGGCAGCTGAGTCTGTTATCTAAGCTTTTCTTTCTTTAACCATCTTCTCACACCCTGACAAAGCTACAGAGTGGAGACTGAAAAGGCAATGCACACCATTACAGAGAACGCTTAAGTTATGTGCCAGTAAGATGAGTTAACATGCCTACAGTATCACAGGAAAAAACCTGCGTAACCAATATTCTGTTAAATGTTATAAGGTTACGAGGTAAAAGGCACATTTATTGTCATTTTTTAAAACCCAAGCATTTAAAAAACAAAAACAATGTTTGGGTCCTTTATGCTACATCTATTTGGAAATAGCAGTGTGGATGATGAATTGAGGAGTGAAGCTGCTCTGTAGTCTGGTGGGACAGCAGCAGGTACTTCTGTACCCGTTGTCCGGTAGCAGCAGGTGAGCAGACTGTGGCTGGGTGGGTGTTATCTTTTAGTATATTTGGGCTCTGTGCAGACATCTCACTTCGCTGGTGTCACTGATGCTCTGTAGGTGGTACCAGTCATCCTGTCCTGGGCCGTGATGAACCATGCTGATTTGTGAGTTTTCTTTCCACTTCTCTGTAAAAGTCAGCCAGAATCTGGCTCCATAATTTAGCCTTCCCAAGTTTCTGTAGGAAGTAGATCCTTTTCTGTGTGTATTTAACCACTGTATGTTTCTTCAGGTTAGATATGTTATGATGTAGTCATTGAAAGTTGCTTTGGACAAGAGCATCTGCTAAATGCCCTACATGTAAATGTAATGTTAATGATGACATCAGGAAATGCATGGCCTGTAGGTTACCAGAAGAAGGGGAAATATAGCATCATGAAAACAGTCTGAGCATGGTGATATCGGCATTAACCCTGGTTAGAAACACTACAAATGGCAACAAGGATTGAAAATCTGGACACTGTATTGTGTATAAAAAACGATATGCAACAAGGTTCGATCTGACGAAGCAGAGAAAACGAGGACAGCAGAGCAAGCATGGTGCTAAGTTTTGTCACACTGCGGTGAGGGTTGTCTCGTTCTGAATTATTGTTTTGTAGCTTCCTGTTTTATTTTGGAAAGTAACTCTCCACTCATTTCAGGTCACTTGCCTTTCCTCATGTGTCATCGTCTGATTGCCTCCCCTGATTCCTGATTGTGTCCACCTGTTCCCCTTTACCCTCATGTGTTTTATAGTCTGCGTCTCCCTTTATCTTGTGCCAGACTGTCTCGTTCCACCGTGCACCCCAGCCTTTCGCCACAGTCCTCGTCTTGATCGCCTTGTTGGTAACTGTATTCTTTTGCCTCTTTACAAGTGATTTTTTGTTTGATAATTTTGTCGCGCAGCTCTGTCTCACAGTTTATAGCCTTTTCTTTCTTCCGTTGGAGTGAACTTTTGTTTGGTTAATTTTAATAGCTCAGCCTGTTAAGTGTAGTTTTGTTTTATATAGCTGTGTTGCTTTCCTCCGTTGGAGTGATTTATTGTTGTACTTTTTCATAGCCTAGTCTGATAGTGTAGTTTAGATTGTAGTCTTTTGTTTGCCTCCTGTGGAGTGAGTTTTTGTTATCACCTTTTTCTCTAGTCTGAGTTTCCCTCCTTTGGAGTGGTTTTGTTTTTGTAGGGTTTTGTTTCTTTTCCTCCAAATGTTCTTTATTAGTCTGCCTTGCTCTGGATTACATAGGTAATTTTTTTTTAAATTAACAGTCAACACAGTGGAGAAAAAACTTGCAAGAGGGAGGCAAAATGGTAAGACCTAGATTCTCTACAAGTCAGGATCAGTTACCATGCGATGGGCACAGGACCACACCGGTAGCACTTTGTTTGCAAGAAGTCTTGCACAGTCTCAAGAGCAAAGAGGAGGTACCAGGAAAGCGGCCGTTACACAAGGAGAGCTGAACAGGGCCGTAGCAGGACCGCCATCAGCTCCTCTGTGCGAGGAGGAGCAGGAGGAGCACGGCCAGAGCCCTACAACATGACCTCCAGAGGGCTGGTGGTGTGCATGTTTCTGAGCAAATTGTGAGAAACAGATTCCACGAGGGTGGCATGCCGGTCCAACGTCCTCTAGTGGGACCTGTGCTCCCAGCCCAACACTGGGCATCTCGATTGACATTTGCAAGGAAACACCAGGATTGGCAGGTCCGCCATTGGTGACCTGTTCTCTTTACAGAGAGAGCAGGTTCACACTGACCACATGTGACAGGTGTGAAAGAGTCTGAAGGCGGCATGGTGAACGTTATGCTGCCTGTAACATCAATCAGCATCACCGGTTTGGTGGTGGGCCAGTGATGGTCCAAGGACACATATCCTTCTGTGCAGCTGTCAGACCTTACACTGGTGCAGTGGGCTCCTGATGCAGGACAATATCTGGCCTCAAGTGGCCAGAGTGTGTAGGCATTTCCTGGATGAAGAAGGCATTGATGCCACGGACATGGTACTTAAAAGGTTAAAAGTGGCTTTAAAATATCGGTTCACCATAGTGGACATTGTGAGTGAAAGGGTTAACACACCAGATATCGGCTTGGCTTTCGTGATGGTAGTGTCGTAAAGGCGACTGTGGCTCAGGGGTCCAGCCAGCGTCTTGTTATCAGAAGGTCTCCGGTTTCCCTGGTCGGCATGCTGAAGTGTCCTTCATAAAAACAGATGAAAAGCCTCAACTCAGCTCCCGTCTCCTCGACATGATCTCACGGGTGTTTTGACACTGACTTGGCTCTTTTCTTGACTGAGTCCTGTTGGCTTTTGAGATTAATGTTTTGCTTTTTTATGCTGGCGGCTCTCTTATCTGCCTGGAGAGAGAATTATTTTAGTATCACAGTGTCATGTATCAGGTAATGCTCTCCATGGGGAGGGTCTTATTAAAACTAATGAGCTGTGTGGGCTGCTCCTCCAGCAGTCATCTCAGCCACTGCTATCATGACCCTCTTCACAGTTTAACTGTAAAAACTCATGTGATCCATCAGCCTAACACATCGCCACCTGCTGACACTAATCTGAAGATGAACACAGCTTGAGTAAGTTTAGAATTATAACACCATCTGAGTATCTCATTTCACAAAGTGTGGATAAGTATAACCAGCCTTAATGTGAATTGGACTGAAAACAGCCGGCAGGAGACATGTTATTTAGCAGAGTCCTACAATACCTAGATAGTGAGTTTTCCCAGATAATATAGTCACCAACGTTTAGGTTGGTTATTGATAACACATCTACTTGTAGGTGTGTTATAAATAACATCTACTTAAAATGGTGTTTCCGTCCTCATTTCAGACATTTACTTTAAGCCTGATCGTGTTGAAAAAACATTAGACTTTCAAAATTTGCTTTTAACACAGCAAAAGAAATTCTGATCACACGAAAAGCAGAACGTGCTCAAATCAACTTGACAGCAAACTTTGTACATCATTAGAAAATACTGTTCTGCCTTTTCCATGGCAACACTGAAATTGCAAGAGCAGGAGGAAAACCGATGTCCTGTATATAATCTGTTGGATCATACATATACAGACATGTTGGGCCATTTTCACCTCATATAGGTGGCATTTGCTTACAAAGAGGTGTATGTACAGCTGATCTTGGGACCTGTAACTGCTTTCAAATGGCTCCAAGTGACTTTACTGACTCGATCAAATCAATAATGAGCTCTTTCAGACCAACGCTGAGCTCCTTAGACTGTCCCATTGTAGATTTTTTGTCTCAGTCTAATGGGTGTATCAAGGCCCTATTAAAATGGGCCCAGAAAAGTCACGAGCTGTTGTCAATCAGAATCACTAAAATAAATTAAGAGGCTGTGCTACAAAGAACATTTGATTCACACAACTTTCTATAATTACTAAAACTCACCGTATAAGAATTTCTCACATTTTCAGAAGTCCGACTGGAACTCAAGACTGCCATGATATATATGTGAACCTTTACCACAACTGAGCTGTTACACACATACGTTTATGTTTTTATCTATGAAAATAAATCACAAATCACAGCGGGCCTTTCATAAAACAGAATCAGAACTTGCATTCGCAGGAGCTCTCCAACACACTTACGCATACTGATTCATCAAATTAAATTAGTTTTATTGAATCAACTTCCAGATTGCCATTACACCAAAAAGTTAATACAGGTGCGTGTCCCCCATGTGTGAAGCGAGATGAAGAATAAACAGTTCTGTAATCATTCAAGTGGAAATATTGTTTCTAAAGGCAAAACACCAACAAATGAAGCAGCTTATTTTGTTTGCAAAAAAATGTTGTGAATTTAGGGAAATTATTACATCTGTCTTTCTTCAATAAATTGTTGCTTTTGATCTTCACAGCACTCTGGAGTTTTTGGAAATGTTTGAATATTTGGCATCCTCTGTCAGCTGCTGGGCAGTCGTGACAGCAGCACTACTAGCTTTAAAAAATACATGCGTGGTTCACAGACATAGTAGCGAAATCTGTCCCAGTTGCAAAGGGTTTTTACTATAGTTTTTGGTACTCTGACATGTACTTCTAATTCTAGCACCCCAAATGGTCAACTGGTGATTTACTTTCCTCGGTTGCAAAGAAATCTGGGCTTATAGCAGAGACAGGCCTATATTTCTAATACTCCCCATTCCCCCACATTTATCTAGTATCTTAAACAAATGTAGTATAATAAATCAGTGCAGCAGAAATCAAGTCAATCTCAGTTGTGATAATATTTGACCTAAATATGCATAATACATGTAACAGTATGGAGACCTTTGAGCACAGTTTTGTCTGTTGCTGTTTTTTTTAACTTGGTCTTGAACACATTTGGACAAGGTTTGACTCAATAGCAAAACTGTTTGGACTTGACTGAGGTTGTCTTACCGAAAACCACGTGTTCTCAACTAAAAATATTGTAAGGTATAAAGGTTATTTTAATACAACCCAGAAAACTAAAAATGTTATGAAACTCGTAACCATATTACCTTAAATGTGTCTCACAATGAAAGACAAGCCTAATAATAATAGAATAATGCAGAGGGGCATGAAAGGTACCAATAAAAAGATTATCCTGAGGACGTCATTAGGAAGAAAGTGCCCTTATATCCGTGAGCACTGACATATATGTCAGACAGAGGCCTGCTGGAGCTTCAAAGACAGCTCATCTCCAAAGCTGACCTTTACCAGCTCAGTGTTATGTCATTAAACTGAACCCAGGTTGAAGACGGGTGTAAACAGCCAAGCTCCATCACTTTGTGTGTTCAGGACCTTGATAAATCACTTAATCTACCATCATTCTGTGTATTGACGTCAAACTGAAAAGCCTTCGCCGCATCACAGTCTGCACGATAGCTAATTGGGAGTTGATACACATCGTTGTCAGTAGGCTACATACACTTCAGTACTACAACTCCTGTGTCATAGCAGAGCTTTGGGACATGCATTATTTTAATGTATTTGCTTATCTATTTTGCTCGTCAAGTTCATGGATCCAATGCCGGAAATCAGTATGAATACATTGTCATCTCTCTCCTTATCAATGTATTGTTGTATTTAAACAGCAAAGGGTGCAGTCATACTGCTCAAGAAGAGACAGACTCGTTCTCATCAGACCTGCTCTACGCAGTGTCTGATTGGTTGGCTTGGTTGGTTTTGTTCCTAATGCTTGACTCAAACTGGTAGCTGACCTCTTCCCTCATTCTCTTGAGCCACTTTTTTGCAGCAAGACTTGTTAGGTGGAGCAAGCAGGCTGGCTGTCCACAGGCTGGGCTGCTGTGCTGCTGCTCTGCCACCCGTCCAGTCTGCTTCAGTGAACAAGCCCACAGCAGCAGTTTACCAGCTCTACAGCTCACAGTCCGCTACTGTATATAAATATGCTCATGTGACATGACATGCTCAGGAGCAGGACTAAAGCAAACGCTGATCTCTATGACATCTATTTGTCAATTGTCTGTCTATCCAGAGCCTGACTTATTTCATTCCTCTGTCATTGTTTTCCAAAAACTATTACACAACAATGAGCCGATCCATTGCGTGCACTATTTCTTCATGTTTGAGTAAAGAGTCACAGACAGAATGTACATTATACTGAGACTTTACAAGGTAGACCTCAGACCCTGTGGGGGGTCCAGGGGCATACTTCCTCAGAAGAATTGCACACATGTTAAAGTGAAATGCATCATTCTGGTGCACTTTGAGAGAAAACATCTCAAAAACTACAACACCATGAATGAGAATTTATGGAAAATATAAAATGTAGAAAATCTGGTGCTTGGTGATTGGTCCAGTCCTTACAACTTACTCTACTACACAGCTCTGGCTATTCAATGTTAGCACAAGCCTACAAACTGTAGTCAACAGTCAAAATCAATCTATTGTTTTTAATCTTGTAGCCTTTTTAGTCCTGACCTGTTACTAAACCTTGACTGAGAGACCAGATAATCTGTATTTGCGTATGTCCAATTTCACGGTAATTGCATCCCAGTCTCCCTGACTTGCATCTTTTCCTTGTATTTTAGTTCCTCCCACAGAGGAATCGTGGAGAGACGAGGACCACAAACCACCAGAGGAGAGAGGAGCAGCAGATCACAGCTGGATCAGCTATCAGTCTGAATAAACAGCTGTAGAGATGTCAGATGAATTTATGCCAAAAATGCCATTATCTATAATTCTTTAAATTATAACACAGAACTAAAACCTGTTGAGAGATTTAAATATTCAGTGAAGTTAAACTGATGTGCCTTGAGATGCACATATACTGTTTCTTATAGTGCAGGTAATGTGATGTTTTCCTCTTTAATGACATGTGTTATCTAAAAAAATAAAACTAAAGCTCAGATTTATTTTGCAGTTAGTACTCTGCATAATTTCAGCTGCTGTCTGTGTCCTTCATTATAACCAATCCTGTCCTTTATACCCGTTTAAATGTCTTTGAAGTGGACAGCAAACAGTTTTGTTGGATGATCACTTTATTTTTTTCTAAAGACTGATCTCTGGATCTGCATCTGCTTTGCTGTCTGGTTTTGTGCTTTGACTTCAGTTCCTGTTTCATTATCACAGTTTTGTCTCTCACTGGATATGTCAGGATGTGATGCTCCTGCTGATATACTGATTATTCATTTTCATACAAATGCAGCTTCTGTAAACACATTAAACTTCGTCTGGATTTATTTTGTGAACCCACAACCTTAAAGTTTAAACTGTGATTCCCCATCTGTCTGTTACTCGTTTAACAAACAGCTGCACATAAAGAACAAGCTGCAGTCTGTATTTACACAGTGAACTGTGTATTTATACAGTGAACTGTGTATTTATACAGTGTAATTCTGTGTATTTATGATGTATGCTGTGTATTCACACTGTCTACTGTGTATTTATACTATGTGCTGTATATTCATACTGTGTACTGTATATTTACATTGTGTACTGTGTAGTCATACTGTGTACTGTGTATTTACATTGTGTACTGTGTAGTCATACTGTGTACTGTGCATTAATATTGTGTACTTTGTATTCATACTGTGTACTGTGTATTTATTCAAGATCCAAGAGAGTTTAATTGTACTGTGTACTGTGTATTCATACTGTGTATTTATACTGTGTACTGACCTTTCAGATCGGTTTTAGGAGTGCCTACTGTTTGCAGTGTTGGGGAACAAAGGTGGGGCAGGTATTTGCCTGACATTTAGCAGACGCTTTTGTCCAAAGTGACTACAGTAATTCAGATATACATACATATATACATACTGATGGCAGTGGCTGCCATGCAAGGTGCCGACCAGCACATCAGGAGCAGTTTGGGGTTTAGTATCTTGCCCAAGGGGACAGGGGAAAGAGGGAATCAAACCAGCAACCTTCTGATAACAAGGCACTGGCTCTACCTCTGAGCCACAGTGTGAAGCCTGATCAAACTATGGTGGAACAGTGTCTGTCGACCTGACTTGTGGCTTGAATCACAGTGTGATTTGGACAGTGTTGGACTCAGCTCTGCTACCACGACACACGTGTCTGATGTCATCGCGGGGTCATTGACAATTTGTTTTCAACAAACAGCTGTGTGTTCACACAACAAAGTGTGTGTGTTCATCAGAGTGTATGTGTGTGTACATGTGGGCTATTATTGATAAAGAGAAAGATGGCCGACGCTCAGATTGCAGCAAGGAGGGAGAAACAGCTGTGGAGACACAACACTCTTTCTATCACTCACCAGTGAACAAACTCAGACTCAAATCACCTGCGGCTGGTCCCAGACAGAAACACAGCTTATTGTACACTGACAAGGTGGCAACACTTAACTCCACAGAGTGCAGTGGCTCTAAACAGCCTGTGCTGTGAAAAAACAAAGACAAGCAAGCACAAAGTATTACAGTTCAAAACTAGCAGCAGATAGGACTTGGCGGTCCACAAACTCAAAAAGCAATGTAGATTAAAAGCATGCAATACTGGCCAATTTCTAGTTTCTGCTCAGACATTAAATAAGCCTCAGTCCTGACTGCGCTGTTGGCAGCTAGCGTGCATATGTCTGCCTCCTTAATCCAGCTCACTTCCACAACCTGGATATAAGGCATTGGCCAGCTACAGCGTCCTGCAGCTAGCGGCCTGACAGTGACTGTTCTCAGCGTTGTAGAGGAACAAACAGCAGAATTGTTGTGGGCGAAAAAAAACGGGGACATCCTCACGACTGCAGGGATGAGAGAGGCTGGGTAGCACAGCTCTCCTCTATTTGGCAAACACAAGGCAGTTTGGGCTGATCCAGTGAGGTTAAAGACTGCGGCCTAGGTAAAGGTAAAATCCAGACGTTTGCGTGGTCCCTTTGAGTAACAGCTGCACAGACGAAAGCTGATGCTTCCAGCAACATGTTACAATGGGACTGCCGTGAAACGTGCCTACAGCTGTTTATGGTTCTCCGTGCATCCAGCTGTTGCGTGGAACTGGCAGTGCATTCAGGTGCGCTCTAACACAGTGGGAGATGACAGTTTTCAAACCTGGGTGTACTCAACCAAGGGCTACCTACTGGACACTAGGGTTGGTGTACTTTTCCTTTGCTAGTGCAAGGATGCTGCATGTTGGACTTTGGTCTACATGCAGGCCGCTCTACTGTTAGAACCATGTGGTTCAGTCCCAACAGCAGGTGTCCCAGGGTGCGTGGCTTGCGCAGATACTTTCCTACATGCCGGTGTGCTAACACCCTCCTTGGTCCTGTTTATCCAAATGCAGAAGGAACCATCCTTGGTAAACAGTGTTTTAATTATCTTAGTACATCTCTCCACTCATAATACTGAATTAATAATGTTTATCATGCATGTCTGAATGTGATATTGTATTAATTCATGTATTTGATATTTGAAATCCTTTCAAAGCTGAGATTGCCAAACACTCAAGGCCAAAGTGGTCGGCACCTCAGCTGCATGCGGGCAAGAGCATGAATAGCACACCAGAGGCCTGATGCACCCTCAGTCCTGACTCCTGATTCAGGAATGAAGAAACTAAAGGCTCACTGCACAAGTTCCAAAAGTGTGCAAGAAACAGAGAGAGAGATAGAGAGGCAGGAGCCCACGCCAGCAAAGGCCAGCTGGAGAATCGTCACAACGCCTCCTTCCTCCTCATCCTAATCAGACACCTCGCCTCCTCCCTCCTCATCCTAATCAGACACAACGCCTCCTCCCTCCTCATCCTAATCAGACACCTCGCCTCCTCCCTCCTCATCCTAATCAGACACCACGCCTCCTCCGTCCTCTGCAGCCTCGTCAGGTATAAGAAACTTTCCAAGTGTAGACTAGGATAAGAAAACACTGAAGTCCAAACTTCGATCTCCTGATTTCTTTTCAGTTACTCTTGGTTTTAAACAATGCGGTAGGTCTTTTCAGTCTGTTCACATTCTGATTTAGCATTTTACACTTTACTTAAATTTCCTCTGAATTAAAATGTGTGTTAATAGACCCCCTATTACTTGATCAGCAAGGGGTCACTGTAATGTTGTACTGACTATGAGTCATATCGAGAGTTTTGAGAGTTTAACGACAGTCTACATAATAAACTTTATGAATGCCAAATGAATACCAATATGTTGAGCTATAATTATAATCTTACAGTCTTGATACATCCTGATCTTGGTCATTACTTGGTCTCAGTTTAGGTGGTTTTGACTACAAAAAAGAGGAAGCAGATCAGAAACCAGTGAGGACTCTTACTAAAACCTGATTTACTCATATAATAAGGGGAACGAATGGCTTGTGTCCAATATGAGTACGTTTCAAATAATTGCATGATTATTGACTTCAGAAGGGGAAAAAGTCCCGATCCATGATGCAGACACCAACATAATTTCCCATCATGAATAGTAGGGGTGTTCCAACAAGGGTACCTCACGATTCGATTCGATTACGATTATGGGAGCTTCGATTCTTCGATTCTTCGATTATAACGATTGTCGATTCGATTCGATTATTTGTGCCACAATTCTTCGATTATTGCTATTTTTAATGCTTTTTTCCATACAAGATTGGTTTTGTCTTCATCAGTGGCTACTTTTGTAGTAATTGCCTATCAATTAACTCAAAAAGCTGCCATAGGGAACAAAAGTG
>CAEMYA010000684.1:859633-873907 GCA_903131615.1 Diplodus sargus | reverse complement strand
GTGCGCACCACTAACCGAAACTAACGTTACTGCTCTGTTTGTTGTGGTCCCACTCACTAAACAGTCCGGGCGGCGTGCGCGCTAAGGTTCCGGTTACGTGTTTTTTGTTCCGGTCTTGAGGCAAAGAATCAACGTTAATTAATCGATGCTAAATCGTCACGTGAGGCATCGCGATGCATCGCCACATCGATGAATTGCACCCACCTCTAATGAATAGTAGTCCACTGTCATCGATTTCAAGGTGTGTTTTTTCTCAGCAACTGTATTTGTAAAATAATCTCTCAAGATGCAACTAAGTCAGCTTCAGGATTTACTTCCAGCTGCAGGAGGACCAATGTATGAACACAATAACTGGGTGTAAGATAAAAGTTGACAACAGACCAGAAATGGATGTGTGTGCAGAGAAAATGTTAGACAGTGAGCACAATGTGAACTAATTAATGATTTAGTTGATGATTTTATGATACTTAAAAGTATTTTACAGTCACAAACACATTAGGCAGCACTTTGGGTAGATATTTTGAATTAAGTTAAACTAAGATTAAGTGATGCTATGCAGGATTTGTCAGTTACTCTTTGAAAAAAACTCTGAACTGAGAGAGAGCAGTCGTGGTCCAGCAGGCTACACTGTCAGTATTTTTCCATGCACACTTAAGTTGAGTTAAGGTTATAGCTCGATAGGCCATTTAATTGGACTGCTGCCATTGTCCAAGTATAAAAGCAACAGGGGAGAATGGATTTTTTGACAGGTTAGCATGTCCGACTCCACCACGGTAGGTGGCGATATGCATCGTTTCAGCTAGTTACTACTGGATCTTCATCCGATTGACCTATTGAGTCACATACCAAACAAGTTGTTGCACTGTGCATTACATAAAAATAAATAATACTCCATGGATGACATCCGGGTGAATGCCTGGTGCTAGGACTGTGGTGCATGCGGAGAATGTCGAGGCCAGTCCAGGTCTGACTGATGCGTGTACATGAAAGACTTCCAACCGTATTATCTGGTGTGTTATTCCAACTTTGAGATATTTTATTTAGTATGATTTCAGTCGGACTAACATGTTCACATGGACTTTAAAAGTCTGGTTTCAGTCGAACTAACACAATAGTCTGACTTTTTCTAACCCATGTAAACAACCTGAGTGAATGAATGGCGGGAAGCATCACTGAGAACAGAGCAGTGTATCAGCTAAATAACATGTTTTCTGTGAGATGCACTGATCAATAGCGCTGACCAGCAACTGGCCACAAATGCAAACTGATCAGGGGGCAATTAAATTCACATTTCAGGCCACTTTGTAAAATATGTTACAACATGTTGGATAAAGTAGGATATACTGCAATTCATTTTTTGTTGGATGTTATTTGTACACGAAAGCTCTGTCCAGTTACAGAGCACTGAAGTTTGAAAGTTGTTTAAGAGGGTGAGAGGAAGTCTTGTAACCTGGTGCTGTTTTTGAGAAAATGTAAGAGTCAGGTCTATCTAATAGTCAAAGTTTTACTGCAGATTATTATTTTGTTGAAAGAAACAAACAGATACGGAGGGTAGAGGTATACACCTCTGTGCAGGTGCCAGCAGTGCAATGACTGATGTAGTGTCCATGGAAGTATTTTCTGCCATGGACCTTATACAAGAATTCCATCAGTACAAACAAGAGTGAATCAACAGTTACTCTGTGGGATACTCTTCACTGATGAATGTAAAATTACTCTACACAGAAGGAAGGTTAAGTGATACAGAATCAGGGGTAAATGAAGTCATAGATAACACAGCCGGGTCACTTTAATGACATGACAGTGTCATGGTATACAGCTGCTAAAGAGATGTGCTGACAAAGCAAAAGGCCACATAAAGACAACTAAGGGTCAGGCCCCATTTCAATTACCACCCGCACCATTTAGCTCTCCGCAGAAAGGTCACAGAGAATGACTAGTGTGTTTAACACCTGCTGAGACATTCTGACATTTCAACATGGTGTGTTAAAAGCCCCCAGTCAGCTGGGCTGTGTGGGGGGCAGAGCAATAAAGCTGAAAAGTACCTTAAACCATGATTCCTGCCTCATGGTTGTATGCCTCCATCACCCAGTCAAGTTGCAGCTTACATCGGTGTCTGCCCACACTGATCATTTATGTAGTGACGAGTTTAAAGGGATTCAAGAAAAGGTGTTCGCTGTAGTTTCTTGGTGAAATAGAAGTTACCACTTGTGTACCCCCTACTTGCAGTTAATAATCATTAAAAATAATAGCTTCTACTTTGAGAAGTGGCTTTTCATTTTCATATCTGACTCCATTAGGTTCCTCAAATGGGAATTTTCATTTTTCTCACTTCATTTGACAACTTCAGACATCTTGTCCAACCAACTGTTCCAGACTTAAACACACCGGTAAGACAATGAACAATGGACAAGACCATACAATGTTTGAACTGAAAGATTAATCAGTTATTAAAGTTGTCAATTACTTGTGTATGTTGTTCATCAAATACTCAACTAATCGTCTCAGCACTCCATTTAGCCACACAAACTTTTCACAAAAACTACATGCACAATAATGATTTCAGTAAGTATATGAACCAAAGGAGTGATAACTTTAAATACATACTCTGTCTGGAAGTCTGGAAACTCCAGACAGAGCACAGTGTCCATTAGTGTTAGGTGATATAATGATGTTTACTTAGTGATCATATATTGTCAACAGTCAGGTATTTTTCAAGAATGCGCCAGATTCTTTAATGGTGATAATATTATATATATATATATATATATATATAGAATTTGTTTATAAATGTGATGAAATTAATCAGTTTCCCAGATTAACCAAAGTCAGATTTCAAGTTTCAAGTTCAATGTCACAACATACATCTGAAATTGTGACACCAGATTATAATACAAATAGTGACAGAGGATTTTATTCACAGCACAGTCAATCAAATCCTTAAAAACAATTTCCCACCCACCTCGGTAACCCACACTAACATCACCATCAACAATAAAAGCTCAAATTATCTTCAGATGCAAAGAGTGAGACGTTTCACTGATAGACTGATTCACCCCAGGTGTGTGTAGGAAAGGTATGGCAGGTCCTTCCTTCCTGCTGCTGTCAGACTGTACAACCAGCACTGCTCCCAGTAGACCTCACTGTGCACTGTGCTATACCACTCTACACATTAACCACTTCTCATTTTGGTTTGCACCAACTGGGCAATTTTCACACCGATATGTATTACTTATTAATTACATTAAATTGCCACACTGTTTATAATCATACTGTGTATATGTGTATATAGTATGCATATACAAGTCTGTTGCTATTTCTTACCTTTTCATTACTTTTTTTATATTTTACTATTATTGTTGTTTATTGTGAAATTGAACTGTCCTGTGGCTGCTGTGACACACACATTTCCCTTTTGTGGGATAATAAAGGAAATCGGTTCTGATTTTTCTTCATTTGCTCCTGACCTTGGACCATTTGAGGTCTGGTTTTAGGTGTGTTTCATATATACAGTCCCATATAAAACTATTCAATGTCCAATTCCTTTATTTTTACTGTACATGGAAAAAAAAAATAGTTTCACACCAAAAGATGAATATGAGACAAGAGATCAGTAAATCAGCAACCAATTTCCAGGTATTAACATCTAGATCTGTTAAAAAAATGCAAGGGTTAGGGGTTAAGCAAGCAAAATTATTGGAACATGTGACCGTGTTTGCTGCCCAGGTGTGTCCCATTACTTTGATTATTCAAACAATAAATAGCGCTGAATGTCTACTCTCAGTTTCAGCTTTGGTTTTGCCTTTGCAGAATGCATCAAATGTTAAAAATGTGTAGCCAACAGGAAGACCAGAGAACTGTCTATGGGAGAAAAATAATTTTGAAGATGGAAAATCAATCAGAGCCATTGCACAAACATTGGCCATAGCCAGTACAACCATTTGGAATGTTCTGATGTGCTGGTGTACTCCAGATGTCTGGTAGATGAAGGCCAACATCAGCAGTTAATGACAAAACATTGTGAGAGATGTAAAGAAAAACCCTAAAACGACTGTCAGTGACATCACCAACAGAGGGCAGGAGTGAAGGTATCACAATCCATCATTTGCAGGAGACTTCGGGAACAAAAGTACAGAGGCTACACCAGAAGATGCAAACTCATTATCAATAAGAAAAAATGCCAAAAACTACAGAAACAAGGCTCAAAAGTTCTTGGACAAATTTTATAAACTGATAAAACAAAGATGAACCTTTACCAAAGGGATAGAAAGGCTAATGTGTGGAGAAAGAAAAACCTGCTCATGATCCCAAACATACAAGCTCATATCTGAAACAAGGTGGAGGTAATATCACTGCATGGCTTCTTCTGGGTTGGGCTCATTGATGTTCACTGATGAAGTAACACATGATGGCAGCAGCAAAATAAACTCAGAAGTCTAAAGACATTTTACCTGCCAACTTAAAGAGAGATGGAAGTAAACTGATCAGGAGATCCTTCATCATGCAGCAAGACAACGACCCAAAACACACTGCCAACAGATCCAAGGAGTTCATCAGGGGAAAGAAGTGCAAGGTTTTAGACTGGCCAAGTCCATCTCCAGACTTAATCTCTACTGAGCTCCGTACCTGCTAAAGATGAGACTAAAGGGAGAAACCCCCCAAAACAGACAAGAGCTGAAAGAGGCTGCAGTGAAAGCCTGGAAAAGCATCACAAAAACAAGGTTTGGTGATGTCACTGATTGCTTGATTGTGTTATTGCACGCAAAGGATTTGCAACTAAGTATTATTCACTGTAATCTATTTTAAGTCAACCTGTTCCTATACTTTTGCTCACCTAAATATTTGGTGTTCAGTTACAAATGATGCAAT
This sequence comes from Diplodus sargus, assembly GCA_903131615.1. Lineage (NCBI taxonomy): Eukaryota > Metazoa > Chordata > Actinopteri > Spariformes > Sparidae > Diplodus > Diplodus sargus. Next base: position 869,038 of record CAEMYA010000684.1, on the reverse strand, counting down.
CTTTAAGTTGTGCAACAGAACTAGATGTGAATACCTGGAAATGGAAGCTGAAATGCTGTTTTCTTGTCACATATTCATCTTTTCAGTGTACAGCCAAAATAAAGGAATTGGCCTCGCTGTTCCAATAATTTTAGACGGGAAAAGAAATTGAGAAACCGTCCAGTTGTGAACATCAATGACAAGGTTAATACTGACATATATGTGTCAACCAGTTGCCCCAGAACCTTATTAATACTTTCTCTCTGGGTCTCCAAGCCGTGAAGTCAGATCATGGTGTGATAACAGATTTTATTGCTTAAACCTTAAATGCAGCACAATGTTCCTCCACATTGATGTGTGCGTGTGTGCGTGTGTGTGTGTGTCACTAAAGTGTAGGCATTTACCTCCTTCCATTCTTTAACTCTGTTGCATGATATACTGCATCTGTTCTTTTTAATCAATTATTTCTGTCTGATACTCTGTGTTCCCATCTAATCTATTAGTGAATTCAATAACAGTGTCTGTACCTCTTTGGCTTTCCGGTGTCTGTCCTTGCCGTCTCTGTCTCTGTCTCTGTCTCTGTCCTTGTCCTTGCCCTCGTCTCCAGGGTGGCAGGAGTAGGACACTGTCCTCCAGTCCCGTGGGGAGTTGGTGATGCTGGAGACCTTTGACTCGGTGGCACTGTTCTCCTCGTTCAGTGAGCGGGACGACCTCCTGGTAAACATGCTCTTCTTCAGAGCTTTGACCCTGAGGCTATCGCCATTACTCCCGTCTGAGCAGCACCATTCTGCAGAAGACCCATTGTCCGTTTTGACATTGTGGCCAGTAGTGTGGCACTGGAAAACACGAGGTGACAGGGTGGTGTCATGATGTTGATGAGGGTGGGTTTGCTGCTTGTCGGGGGTGGCATTGGACCCAGATGCAGACGCGGTCTCCCCGTGTCTCCCGTTGGCCTCCGGCTCCTGGATCTTCTCATCCAGCTTGTTAAGTTTGGAGAGCACCTGGGAGATCTCACTGCGAACCCCCGACAGAGACTCCAGCTTCTTCTCGATCTCACCGATCCTCATCACCAGCTTGCACACACTCGATTTGAGCTCGTCGTCTGTGTTTTCCAGCGAATGGAAGAGACGGTCCAGCTTGGACTTGGCTAATTTGACCGTGTTGCGCTCAGGGGAGCTGTCACCTTCAGACTTCAGCGTAACCTGAGAGAGAGACCCGTTACTGGTGTAGCATGACGGCTGAACGACGCCCAGAGAATCACAAACGCTCATATCATCTAGAAAACGGAAAATGTCACTTATGTCATCACTAACGATCTCAGAGTCCTCATCAGAGTGTTTGAAGGGGTGTCTATCTCTGTCACTGTACTTAGCTTGGAATTCCTTCACCTTCTTCTCAGCCTGCTCTGTCTGAGTCCCAACACTAGATGAGCTGTCCACTCCCTGAAAGGACTGACTCTGCATATTTTTGTCTCTAAACCTCTTGGCTACTTCTCTTCTGTCCAAACCAGCAGGCCCACTGGCCATCAGTGCTACATCCTTTGTTTTTAATCCGTTAGTTTTCTTTGCAAAGCCAGATGGAGAAGCTACTATCTTTTCCTTTGGGCTCTGAAAATGCTGCTCGTTGTCAGTGCTGATGATGCTGATATTGCGATGGTGGTTTTCTTTGACTGGTTTGCTGCTCACAAATGTCTTCTCGAAGTCTGGAGGCCCATCCTCTGTGTTGAGGCTGAGGCTCTTCACCGGCCACGCTGGCTGCTTCCCTGCCCTGTTGCTGTGCTTCCTGCTGCTGACGCACTCTGAGACTGTGGTTGGACCGAAGTATGTGGACGCCTGTAGGTCGTCCAGGCTCTCGTGCTTCGCCCTCCGTCTGTCCTGCAGGGGGGAGTTGATGGTGGGCTCAAAGTAGGGGTTACTGTAGGGCAGTTCAAAGCTGTGGTTGAAGAAGGTGGCGGGCTTGTGCAGCTCCCTCCTGTGGTACATGTCAGCAGCCTTACTGCCCTGTTTGGACTCGGTGGTGATGACCTACAACAGTAACGCAGACAGGGACGGCAGACACAGTGCACTTTCAGTAATGACGGAATCATAACAATGCAGAACTACAAAACATCACAAAACTGTTGAGGTTTATGTTAAACAAGGCTGACAAACAGCAAACGGAATAAATGTTTGATGGAGCACTCGACTACGGTGCATTCATAGAAAAATAAGACTTACATTATGGACCTCTGACCTTCAGAATAAAAATGGTGTGAGGTTTGTGTTAAGTCAATGCAATTTGGCATTTAAACTCAAAAAGCAAGAATTTATAACCAGTGTCGGTGAAACAGAATATTTTAACACATTAAAATTTTCAGTCAGTTATGTAAAACATGTAACAAAGTACAAGTACAGATAGATATACAATAAAATGCTGCCTACATGTTATTATATCAAGACTGCAATATTTAACTGTAAACCATAAATGGGCCAATTCAGCATTATGAAAACTTACATTTGATACTTTTAAACACATTTGGTCTACAGCTGCATAGTTATTTCAAAATATTATCAAAATCGCAATATGTCCAATGTCCAAAATGTGAGAAGCTGCAATGTTCTGCTAAAGGTCAAATGTGTGACAAAGCAGAATTATACAGACGTTCTGTGGCTGACAAGCTTTCTTCAAAACAGAAACCAACAAATGTCACACCATCAGGATTTTAACTGTAACAGTGAAATTGAAAACTATAATGCAAAAATAATAATTCCCACTATTCATGAATCTCACAATATCTGTCAAAACATTGGAGATTATTTGCTGCTTTATCGTGCAGCCCGAGTTACATCACATAAAACAGTGTTTGATGTTCAAATATTCTGAATGCCTTTATGCACATTCACACACTGATACTGATTCAGAGTAGCCCTCCGTCTGTCACACACCCTTAACAGCATCGTATGAACACAAACCTGTGGTGAGAAGGCAGCCAAGTTGTGGAAGTCCTCCTTGAACACGTTCCTCTTCTGGATGCAGGGGTGAACGGTGAAGGGCTCTGGATGGCCCATGTGCCGCAGCGACTCTTGGTCTGTCGTGGACTCGCTGTCGATGTCCATAGGAAAGTAAGTGCTCTGCATTTCACATGGCGGAGAGGGCGGACTGCCACTGGAATACTGGGGCAGATGGTGAAGTTTGTCCAGAGAGGCTGCTCTACATTTCAGGTCCTTGCTGACACCCAGGAGGAAGTTGGGGTCTGAGGTGGGAATAAACTGCTGGCGGCTGTTGCACTCATTGGATTTCGGACAGGGAGGGGTGCTCTGAGCCACGTGGTGCTGCTGGGGGCGGTGGTGATGATGGTGATGATGGTGTCCATCCCTGGGGTGATCTATGTTTTCATAACCAGCCCCCATGTCACAATCATGAAACTTGTAGGCATCATTGTCAGACCTGCAGAGCTCCAGCGACTGGTTCTTGTGGAACTTGCCTCTGTGCACTATGGGGAGCTTGTCCTTGGCTATGCCTCCGTTCATCTGGATTAAGTTGAACATTGTGACGATGTCTGCTGCCACCATGAGCTTCTTGGACTGCGGGTCCTCCATGGAGCAGCGCATCTTGTCCTTGAACAGGGTGGCCGGGAAGGCGGGGTCCAGGCAGGCCGTGTAGAAGAGCAGGCTGCGGAGCTTGGCTAGGTGCACCAGGTCGAAGCGAGCACACAGAGACTTACACAGGTCCTGGTAGGACATGGTGTTGTGCTTAGTGTCCAGCTCCTCCAAGATCCGGACCAGGAACAGGGAGTACTCTGGGAGGGAGTCCATTGCTGCTAGGTGGCAGGAACCGGCCTATAGAGAGGGTCCTACCTAAGGAGAAGCTTGGCGCCTGGAAAAACAAAGATGTTACATTGATTCAATGTCTTGCTTTCTGCCCTGACAGAAGACAAAAAAGCATCACAGAATCAGAAACCAGGAGGAGGCAGAGACACTGCACAGCCTGCACAGACCAATGCTACAGAACACACACTTTGGATCATGCATCATACAAACCAGGACTAGAGCCGACCTCAGGCGTTTCTAGCAGAAATGCATCGTGCTCCCAGTTAACACCGAGCCACCTGCATCCCGACAGACGCCGCGCTGCAGAGCCGCCAACAGAGCAGGGCGCGTGCACAGGGACATCACTTGTGTGTGCACGCCATCACTCACCCCGAGTTGTTGGAAGCAGAGCGCATAATCATCTGATCAGCTCGGTGCAGCGCAGCGCGTCTCATCAGACAGCCGACAGAGACAAGAAGACGCTGAGACACATCACGCGTCATCTGCTCTGAAGAGACTAACTTTAACCCTTCCGCTGATCCCGAGTGTGTGTGACCGAGAAAAGCACTAACAAGAAATCCAAACGCACGGCACATCCTCACATGCACGGGCACAGATAAATGATGAGAGACATTTACTGTCATGGAGGGTTCTGATGTCAGTCACGGATCCGTGTTCCGGCTCGGTCCCTGCAGGCTCCACGCTCTCCATAGTCCGAGGTCTCCCTGTCCTCCTGGACTGCTGCCGATCACAGCTGTGCTGCTGTGCTCAACGAGCTGTCCGACAATTGAAACATGCCGTGCTGAAGACCAACAACCGTCACACTGAGGAGATAACACACTCACATCACCGGTTTCCGCTTTCAAAATAAGAGCCTGAGAGGCGCGCTCCTGAGAAAAAAGAAGAAACAATTATTAAGTTATAAGACATAGTTATAGTATAATTGATGTAGTACTCATTCCTGAGATCTAAGATCTCATTTTGTAGAGGGACCTGAGTCCATAAAAATCAAAAGCTGCAACATCATTTTAAAAGACATTGAAATATCTCAATGAAATGCTGCATGACAGCTGCTGAAGTGTCATTACATTTGGCTTAACTGAATACACACACACACACACACACACACACACACACACACACTCATACATATAGCCAAGGAGTAGATTAGCAGCATCGTATGTGAGAGAATTGAGAAGACAGACATATAGAAGAAGCCCCTGCACTGCAACATGCACGCTAGTTGTCAGCATGATTTTTTGCACCTTTTGTCAACACACAGCAGGTTACAGTGTGTATTCCAGTGCTTATTCATTTTTCAGTCATTCTACGGTTGCTCTTTTATTGTGAAGGTAACGCGCCTTACCTCCGGTCACAGCCTACTTGATTTTATGTAATCGATGCAGTTCTTTGTTTCCACTTAGAATGACGTAACTACAGCTACGGTGGACAACGGAGACATATCAATTATCCCCTCTGCCCCTTTCACACTCACTGTTACTCCACATGATGATGTCACACATCTGCACGTGCTGTCCATGCACCAGCAAACAGTCTGCAGGATGCAGCGTCCTTCACTCACCTGCTGCAGTGAGTTCAGGAGGACATCACCTGTTTATAGAGTTCATTCGCTGTCAAACTAAAGCAGACACTACACACCACATGATCGCTCTGCTTCATGCTCTTCAAAATGAATGTAAGTCACCAGCAAGCACAGATCAACTTTATCATCCACCACGTGGAACTTCTGTCTGAGACCTCACAGTACATCAGCACCAAAACAGGAGCAGCAACATGGAACATTAAAAGGTTTTTCTACAAAGACAACAAACAGCATGTTCACATTAGTCTGACATGTATATATATGTTGTGACAGCCCTTCTGCTGTGGGTGTGGGTGTGTTTTTCCTCATGTGTGTCTGTTATCCTACTGCTGATCAGTCCTCCTAGGAGTATTTAAGACCTGGCTGTTTGCCTTTTTCATCTTTTGGCTCCCTTCTTTTTGGGCTCTCCTGTTTTAAGAGCACCATGTTTTTGCTGAGTTGGCCTCGGCCCAGTTTATGTTAGGTCCGGATTTTAAGTATTGTTTGGGTAATAAATTGGTTCATTTTAGCAGTTTACACCTTGTGTCTCTCTTGTTTTGTCTATGGTTCAAGAGCCAGTCCCTAACAATATATATATATATATATATATATATATATATATATATATATATATATATATATATAATTAGTAGGGGTGTAAAGGTTCACTGATGTGAATCGGTACCCACAGACCCCTGTATCCATATAAATTTACCATGTACCAGTCGATGGCCTGATTCTAAAGTTACGTATTGGCTGACAGAAGCTTTGCTGCTAATTCTGTGGAGCGTCTGTCTATTCTCGTAAAAGGTCAGATGTCAGCGCAAGATTCTCGTGAGAGTAACGTTAGCGTATCCGAGGTAAAAACCACAACAACAACATGTCCGACAACTCCGACACTGTTTACAGTGCTAATCTGAAATGTAAAGTTTAGAAGAGATTTGGATTTTTTGTAAGAAGGAGGGAAATTTGGACAAAAGTCTGTCCATATGTAAGGTCTGCAGAACAGCTACAGAGTACAGCGGTAACACAACAAATCTGAAAACTCACCTGGTGAGACGGCATGGAGAAAACTGCGCGGGCGACGAGGAGTCTGTGGATGCTAACGTTAGTAACAATACAGCTAGCACAAGCAAGAACACGCAAGACAACGACACGGCTATTAAAGACTTCTTCCAGCCACGTCTCGGCGAGGTCCAGGTATAAATTGTTTGAATTTATAATGGAAAATGAATGTCTACATTAAACATGTTAAGAACTGTATCAGATGCATCATATCATATTGGATCGCACCACATCGTTCTGTATGTGAAATGTATTGTCCCTGAATCGTATCGTAGCCCGTGTACCTAGATGCGTATCAAATCGTCTTAAGAGGGAGAGATGCACACTCCTAATAAATAGGCCATCAAACAACCATATAAATTAAGATTTTGCATTGAATTCTGAAACATTGCCAGTATTAGATTTACACATACACTTATACTGCAAATAGTTGATATTGAGATACTACTTGGTCGTTTATTCTGACACGTCTTAACTTTTATTTTGTGTTTTGCGAATATTTTTGGTCTGCAAAGTTAATTCAACACATTTCTTTAGATTTTTATGCACATCCACCATCCAACCCTGGACATACCTTTCACTTGATAATTAGCACAGAGATAAAAAATCAGGTATTCCTAACCGTGTGCATCGATGGCAGCCTGACATCTTTGGCTCATTGTCCAGAGGCTGTGGCCCAGGGGTAGAGCCGGCATCTTGGTATCGGAAGGCAGCTGGTTCAAAGTGTCCTCGGGCAAGAAACTGAACTCCAACCTGCCGCTGATGTGCTGGTGGGCACCTTGCATGGCAGTCACTGCCATCAGCGTATTATTGTATGTATGAATTACTGTAAGTCACTTTGGACAAAAAGCATCTGCTAAATGCACTAAAATGTAAACAATGTAAATGTTCTTCTCACTAGATGTCGAATATTGTTTCGCGGTAAGGCACTTTGACTTCCTGGAGGTCACGTGGTGGTGCCTGTGGTGCTGTTGGGCAAAATATATGCACACATATCCCAATATCTCTCACTAATTTTGAGTATGTTTCTTGTCATGCTTCTCATTTGACTTGTGTGATTTATCAAGAACACTGAAATCTGTAATACCTCTGTGCATTGGAACGTATCACAAAAAGGTGACAAATTAAACAACAGCCTGTTTTGAATTTGATGTAGTATTGTAGTTGTTTTTGTTAGTGTGGGAACTTTGAATTTGTGTATGAATGAAAGTGTGTTGTGTATTGAAATATAAGTAAGTGCGACAATGTGAAGGGATGTGCAAGGAGGACGAAGAGGAAGAGAGAACACACTAAATAACAATGTAAAGACAAACTTGAAGTAAAAGTTGTAAATCTTGCCACACCACAGATAATGTTACAGGGCACCAGAGAGCTTTGGAGGATGGCGATGTTAAACAACAGGCGCAAAAGAAAGTGACATTCATGGATAATAATAATAATAATAATAATAATAATAATAATAATAATAACAATAATAATAATAATAATAATAATAGAAAGAGTTACTTTCAGGGTAACCAAGGACACTTAACAGAGTGGAACAAACAAAACAAAGAATAGATGGATAGAAGACAGATGAAAGGCTGCTCACAAAATGCTTATTTCTCTCAAACTTTGAGCACAAATGTGCTAAAATGTGTGTTAGTGAGCACTTCCCCTTAGCCAACATAATCCATCCAGCTGACAGGTGTGTCTTATAGAGATGCTGATTGGACAGAATGATTTTGTCTCAATTAAAGGCCACTCACCTGAGATAGGTGGTGTATGGTCTGCCACATCTCAGCTGCTGCTACGTTGGGGAAGGACAGAAGACTTAGTCCACCATACTATTATATGATTTGCCTTGTGGACCCATTTGACCAAAAGTTTGACAGAACTATATACTATGATAAATAACATTGGACATATTTGATGATTTCGGTCTCAAAGCTTTTTTTGGACCGGCAATTTCATTTTTGACCACAGACACACAGTTTGATGAAAGTATCTTAACTCAAGGTCTTTAGCTTTTATTGACACTTTCAACTGGCGTTCACCGACAGATGACTTATTTTTTTTCAAGTTCACTCATGCTTTGTTCACACAGCAGGCAACATTCGATTAGTCTCTTAAGTTACATCAATAAGACGGAGTGTCGGCACTGTTATTTGAAGCGATCTGGTCGGATTTTCAGCTCCAGACCTCAGCAACATATCTGCATGAGGTGAAAGTAATTCCCTTGTGCGCTAGTGATGCAGCTCTCCAACATGGAAGCATGATCCACCATCTAGCTCTCGGACCAATCATGCTGTCATATTGCACAGCAGACCTCAGTGTCTGTGTGTCCTGTAGTGTCTTCCATACTGCTCTGCCAGTAGTAGCATGGATTCAGCCCAGTCACTTGGACAGACAGCCAACTCTCTGGGTTTGACACTTGAGACACTTTGAAATCCAATATGAGCAATCAGAGAACTCCGGACATTCAGACTGAGACACATCTGTAGAAATTAGATTTGACTCAAACAATCTTCAAATGCGGTTTGGATCCCATTTGGAAAAATTGCATTTCTTGTGGTTTTTCTGTTGTCTAGTCTTCCGAAAATCAATCTGGACATGATTAAAAACAATCCTAAAAAACTGATTTGTGCTTGTAGTCTGAACAACAGTCTCTTCTTTAGGGGCATTGCTGGTCCAGGAGACTCAGGCCAGTGTTTTTCATTCCTGTTCCTTGGTGTCACTGCCCCCTCACCAAGCTCTGCTGAAGCCTTAAAAATGACCCATGCACTCGAACCAGGTGTGTTGGGGCAGCGAAACATCTAAAACAGGCGGGGCAGGCTGAGCCTCGCTACATTGATTAATTGAATGGTCGAAGGGAAAAAAGCACAACACAACCATCCTTGAAGAATTGGTAATATTTTGTACAGTTCAGAGATAAACAAAGTAGAACTGTTAATTAACCTGTTGAGTTGGCAACGCTGAGGAAAAGTGGAGATATGGATGCATACAGGTGGT
>CAEMYA010000684.1:841948-857922 GCA_903131615.1 Diplodus sargus | reverse complement strand
CCGGCAGAGAGAGCCGAGGTGACTTTCTGACCAGATCTGGTGCAAAACCTCTAACTCACATCTTTGTCTCCTTCCAGTATTGTGTTGTTGTAGTGTCACTGTCTCGGAGGCGTAAAAACAGGGAGAGCACAAGGGGCAAAATGTATATTCAGGTGTACAAGTCTGTACTCTGTACACGCGGAGCAAGAAACATGCATACACAGTATTTCCATCTGATTTATGAAACCCCACGTACAGATCTACATCTGTCAGATCACACGTGTCTTTTCCTCACACATCGTAGTCATTCTCAAAGTGTACGCACGTCAGGGCTGGGCGGATCAATCTCAAAATATTGATACACCAATACTACATCCTCCTTTTGAATATGAAGGGATAAGATTCACTTTTCTACATGGCGCTCACATTTAAATTCCATCAACAAGAAGAGCTGTCTAAAAATGTTCCATTGTCATGAACATGTAAGCCTTCTCTTTGCTTTTTCACTGTGGTGCCGTTGTTGTGTTGTGCACAGGCAGCTGGCCCAGTATGCACCCTGACCACTGCTTTCACCCAGCACATGGTGATGACTGAACACAAAAATCACAAGATCTTTTAGAGGAGCACTCTGTAGTTTTGGGTGAAACTGTTTTTTTTCTGCCTAAACAAACTAAATAATCAAACCCTCTTTGTTTTCATGACTGAATAAACTGGACAAACAAACTGACCTTAAAGGACAGCACAGTTTGATACTGTTTGACTTTGTATGTGGGGGACCCTGCCAAGCTTACTAGCTTCAAATAGTGTACATTTACAGAAAGAATCATTACTTAAATATGTATTAGTTTGTATTAGAACCTCGTTAACATTGTAAATATTTCAATTCTGACTTTGAAAACTACATAGTGCCCCTTTAAACTATAGATGATCACATAGATCACATTAATCACACTGAATAGACTGTGTGCACGTTACGCATGGTGTAAGATATGTACCAGTGCAAACAGTCTCACCAGCCGTTACTTTTTTATCAATTTGGAAATCTGCATGGAAAGTGGTGTGAGTACATGTTTTGTGTGTACACATGGTTAATACATTGGCCCCTGGAGTCCAAGGGTTGCCAGCCACAACCAGAACATAAGTAGCTGTTCTGGGCCGTTTTGATGACATCAGTTTGTTGTTCCATGTTCTGGGGCTGCATATGAGCTCAAGAAGTAAAATATAATGTAAACTTGCCTTTGGACTTCAGTTTCATAAGTGCAACAGACTAAACATCTTTCTACCATTTGTTTTATGTTCCTTACTGAAAAGCCCAGAAAGAGTTAATATCTGCAAGCTGAGCTCAATCTATGCTGGAGTTGTTCATTTCCTGGCTGACTAAGCAGCCTTTAATTTGACTGAGTGGAGAGGTGCAGGGCTGGTGAGGAGGAGGAGGAGGAGGAGGAGGTCTGAATCAATTGAGGGGAGCCCAGATCTCATAAAAAACCTGAAGACTAATCTGACACACACACACACACACGCGCGCGCCAAAATGGGAAAACACTTTATAACATGCAGTTTGACAGGGTTGTGTGCAAATGTCAGGATCCAGAACAAATGTACAGGATTCGTCCAGTCATTAAAAACCTGGACAAGTCGTGGAATTTGGAAGTTTTGGAAAAATAAACAAACCCAGAAAGATTTGGGATAGCTATGGAAATGTGTTTCACAAATACCTGTATAATAGAGTGTGAGCCTCACTGCTCACGGGATGGGAATGAAGGGAGGACGAGTCAGGGCCTCTGTGATTTAACCGTTTATTTCGGCTCTCACAGAAAACTTGAGAAACAAAGAAAGCAACAGAAAGGAACAGCTGTCACTCTGACGGCTGAGGGTCGTCTGTCTTGACAGGGATCTGCTGCCGTCACGCTCCGGTCCTCTCACTGGACCCAGCCTACTGCAAGAGACCAGAACCAGGTTACACACGTGCTTATATAGCTGACTGATTACCTGATTCTGTCCAGCTGTCTGACCACCGGCTGAGCCACTCCTCCCTCTCCTCCAGCAGCCGACGCCTTAACCACACCCCACTGCCACATAGAGTATATGTGGTCCAGTTAATATTGACCAAGAAAAATCTGCATAGTGTTGATGCTCTACTCAGTTCTGTATTTCTGTTAGCCTTTTCTGCCTTCCTCAGAACTGAGGAACTCACCGCATCCTGTCATCCAAACAGAGATATTTCATTTTCTAATCTGAGCTTTCATCCCAGCTGTCTGCAACTCTGCGGCCAACAGCAGTGCCCTAAACTAACCCGAGTCTCCTCTCACTCCACAATCCACCAGCACCACCATGAACAACATCTCCTCCTGTTTCCCCCTCGGATACGAAGACTCAAGCCTGAGCATCAACCCTTCTTCACCCGCAGTAACCTTGCTCTGTTCCATAAATTAACTTGAACTCCATGTCCTGCCTTGTGTCCACTTTTGGGTCCTACAACCTACCACCAAGTGAAACACATTATGTTCAACGTAAACTATTCAGGGGGGCATTTTATAAATTGACGTCTTCCTTCCCAGCCACGCATGTCTCTATCTAATACTTTTATGCTTCTTCTACTAGAAATATTCTGCTGCGGTAAGGTAAGTGATCTGTCCTGTTGTTCCTACAAGTCTTCACTTTTCTTTGTGGGGGTTTCTTGTTCTACACACAGCTTCACCACCTCCCCAAGTATTACTTCACCACAGTTGAGTCTAACTGCCAAACGTTCTCATTCTATTGTACGCATATCAAATAAATCCTCATATTCACTCAAAAAATGCAAATCTCTTCTGACTGAAATGATGTCGACTGAGTGGCTGCTGCAGGTCAGCTGATTTCAGTCACTTTTTCTACCATTATGCTATATGGATTAGTGGCCAATCAATAATAATTTTAACAGTAATCCTCACACACACACACACACACACACACACACCTGCCACAGTATTGTTAATACCTTCAGTCCATCCAATAGCCACACAATTTGCAGATATTTATATTTTCTAGATTACAGCTTTGAAACTGTTAATCAAAGAAAGAGTAAATGGACTGTGTAAATGAAGGGCTTTACAATGTGCCTCTCATTCATCTGTTCACACACACACACACACACACACACACACACACACACACACACACACACACACACACACACACACACACACACTCAGGTAGGCAGGCAGTTTTTCCTCACCACTGCTGCCAATGCTTGGTCATGGAGGAATGTTGGGTGTCTGTAAATCTGCCTCTGATCTGCCTCTGTCATAAGGAGGTGTGGTCACAACAACTATATTATTATGCTGTGATTTGGCAAACATATTGGTCATGGTTAAATCAAACCAATATTGATATTAGGATGGAAATAATAATCTCCTTCATGAGCATCACACTACTTCTGCTGTGGGGCTGTGACAAGATAAACATACATCAACTTTACACACTGAAACAAATGACAGGAGTCATTGATTTCTGTAGTGAGCAGTCTCAGGAAACCAACTGTCTTTAAAGTATTTTTGTAGAAAATGGAGGTGCAGCCCTGTGGATTGGCCCACCTACTTCCCCCTCCCTGCAGTCAACTAATAATAATCCTGCCAATCGTCCAAACTAATTGATATTTAGAATTAGTAAGCATGATAGATAGGATACTGTGTTTTATTTATGCACATTTAAACAATACACCTGTGTGTGTCGCTTGTAATGGACAGGCTATAAACCATGAATAATAAGCAATCTCAGCATAAATGTGTTTAAAAAACACGCTTGTTGTCCTTAACAGCATGAAATCAATTATTTCTGTTTTAGCAGAATGGTAGAAAACTGTCGGGTGCCGGGCCCGGATTAAGGAAGCTTTCCAAAATGTTAAACCTGCTTAGAATTACAGAGTGACCTTACAGAGCGCCATGCTGTGCATGTATAAAAGGTAACCCTTCAACAATTATATTATGTGGACACTTTTGCTGCATTTTTTTTTCACGGGGGCAAGAAACCAATCAACACACCAGTCAGTCAGGCAGGCTCTCACTGACACAGCTGAGGCCCACATTATCAAAGTGCAAGATGTGACTTGCAGCAATTCGATAATTTTCCCTTGGATTTGACAAACCAAATGCTGCACCACACATGGGACCTATGCATGATGATGGAAGACTCACCAAAGTACCATTCTGTATAAGCCAGGTTTTGTTAGAAATTCTGATGATTGCAGTTCTGTGCAGGGTTAAAAAACACAATGAGCAGCAGCATCCTTTGTTTTCAAAAGGCTATTACATCTAAAATACACTGGTCCAAATGTGCTCAGCAACAACACCCCTTTGGGTATATCATTTAACATGCAGTGTGGGGTACAGATGATACACAGCTGACTGTATCAAGCAGGCACACCAGACTGTAGTCAGCATTTGTGTCAGGTCCAGGTTTGACCACAGTAGATACGACACTTGTTTAGAAAACATCCTTGGCGCTACTCTGGTCAGAGGTGAGGGCGTCCTTCTTGCATGCGTTTCTCCTGGGCAACAAGGGGGAAATTCCGGGATCGAGGGTCGGAATGAGAGCTGGACATTGTTTAGGGGATGAGTGAGAGGGTTGGTTGGGAGCAGTGAGAAAAGCCCTCTTCTCTGTGCCTTTCTCGGATGCGATAATCAATGCAAATGGCTAGGGAAAATAACTCTTCTAGGGAGGCAGGTTGATCATGAGAGGTTAACTTAAACCGAGAAGACTATCTGACAAAATCCTCTTAAGTGCTCACTCATTCCACCCAGTTTCTGCTGTGAGACGCAATAGAGTAAGCTGCCGCTGACTTTGAGCCGTGCCGTAGCACTACCGAGCGGCTAGCTGCCTCTGAACCCTGTACAGGATGGTCAAAACCTTACGCATCTCATTAATAAAGGTTGAATATGTATCAAGCACTGCAGATTCACCCTCCCATGAGGCTGTGACCTACTGAGCTGCCTTGCCAATCAGAAGATTCATTACATATGCTGTGGGGGATCTATCAGTAGCAGAAGAGGAGGGTCTTAAGTCAAACACGTGGGAACATGGAGAAAATGAAGTGCCTAAGTCACCAGGGTAATGCCCGGGATGGGGAACAACGGGCTCTCTATTGCGGGGTGAAGGAGGTGGACAGGGGGAAGGCACAGGTGGGTTACTCACAGCGGCAGGTGTGGAACAGAAGGGTGGAGGTAATTGTATAGAAAGCTGGTTAAGCTGAGGATCAAGTTTGGACACACTGGAGCACAGACCTTGTACTGATTATATACTGTAACTTCTCTGAGAATGTGCTCGTGTCAGGCATATGGGTCTGCTGGGTCCATATTCTTGGCTGAATTATTCTGCTACACTCGGTAGATGGAGGTTAGAGGACCCAATAGCGGACACCAGAATCAGGGGTTGGGTTGGGTATTTATTGAATACGGTGATGAGCTGGCAGTGGAGGAGGGCCAAGAATCTGACTGGAGGCTCCGCCAGAGAGATCAGTGACTCATGGTGGGACAGGCAGCGGCCCAGGAGAGCAGAATTTCCAGGTGATGCAGGCTAGAGGCAGCGGGAGGCTGGGTCGTCTGGCCACAGAGTATCCCAACAGCACTTAGCACTAAGAGACCATGGACCACATCTGGTTGGCGAAATAATTTGTGAGTGTGAGTGGAGGATGCCAAGGCTTTAAACCTGGTGCTGATTGCTCAATCTGCCGCAGGCATGTGTGATCAGCCATTGCTCCGGCCACCAGAGAGCCATGCCCAGCAGCTCCACAGCACATCTGAAACACATAAGCACAAAAAGAAACACACCCAGAAAACCACAAAAACTGTCCAAATGTGACCCTGAGTGGCATTGTTGGTAATGTAGGCATCATCATTTCAAAAGAACATTACACACAACTGTGACACTGTTGGATTCATCATGGACAGGTTAAAAACAAATGATCAGAACTGACATGTCTTATATGTAAAATAAAGCCAGCATGGGATTCTAAATTTAATCAGTGCAGAGAAGCAACTGGAATTATTAGATTGCAGGATGTAAGTTGCGATAACAGGGGTCAAATGCATAAACAAGGCACAGAAAACATGCATATACCACTTCCCAAACTGGCATGAAAACAAAATGTTTTTCCCCTCTTGACTCAACACTGAGCAGAGTGACTTCAGATCCAGTGAAGTTATATCACACACATTCTTCTGAGTAATTACAGTATCTGCTCTTCCTGTTCTGCTCTGTTTCTTTCTCCTCAGGATTAATACAGGGGAGACAGCCTCCAGTGTTAATGTTAATGATCATTTTAATGCTTAAGTGGATGTTCTCTGTGTGCCTTCAAGCAGAGTATGCCTTTAATTTTCTCACTGATTTTTAATAACATAAGGCTGATGTTGAGAGAGAGAGACTGCCCTTGTCATTGATCTATCCAATCCAACCTTTTCGAGAAATTCATATCCTTTATAGAATTCGTGGTTGGCAAAAGTCTTAATTATAGTACACTGTAAAGAATGCATTCTGTTATAGTTCAGACAGGGAGGGGGATTTTGATGCCAATTAATGGGGAAGGGGAGCTGAAGAGAAAATGTATTGTAAGTCAAGTCAAGTCAACTTTATTTATATAGCACATTTCATACGGCATGCGTAGACTCAATGTGCTTCAAGATAAAAGCATAACAATTTGGAAGGTCAGTCAAGAACAAACAAACAAAAAACCAAACAAAAACAAAACATGTATGAACATTAAACAATAAAAACATTCATTAAAACTAGCTAAACGCTTGTGAAAAAAGATATGTTTTGAGATTATTTTTAAAAGATGACACAGTAGTAGCAGACCTTAGTTCATGTGGTAGAGAGTTCCAGAGAGTGGGACCATAATGACTGAAGGCACCATCAGCTGATTTAGAATGTATCCTAGGTATATTAAGGAGACTTTTATTTGATGACCTAAGGGATCTGTCTGGTGTGTATTCAGTGAGCATGTCAACAATGTACGGGGGAGCTAGACCATTAATGGATTTAAAAACAATTAGAAGTATTTTAAAATCAATTCTTTGCTTAACTGGGAGCCAGTGAAGATAAGTTAAAATAGGAGTGATGTGCTCAAACCTATTGGTTTTTGTCAATATTCTGGCTGCAGCATTCTGAATAAGCTGGAGTTTATTTAAGACCTGTTTTGACAGTCCAGCAAAAAGTGCATTACAGTAGTCAAGTCTATTAGAAATAAAAGCATGAACCAGTTTTTCAGCATCTGATAGTGACAGAAAGGGTCTAACTTTAGAAATAATCCTTAGATGATAAAAGGCAGTCTTGGAGATATTAGATATGTGCTTATGAAAGCTAAGATCAGGATCTAGAATCACACCTAAGTTATTTACATGTTCACTAGGTTTTACGGCCAGGGGGATTAATAAAGGGTGAATCTGGTGCCTCAAAGCCTTGGGACCAACTAAAAGGATCTCTATTTTGTTCTCATTTAGTTGTAAACATTTTTCAGCCATCCATTGTTTAATATCAGTACTACATTGGATGAGTTCATTTACTGGGCTATGGTCGTTTGCAGGGACAGATATGTATAACTGTGTGTCATCAGCATATGAATGATATGAAATATTGTATTGCTGAATGATAGAACCAAGCGGGAGCATGTACAAATTAAACAGTAATGGACCGAGAATTGACCCTTGAGGGACTCCGTAAGGAATGTCCACTTTATCAGATTTAAAGTTGCCAATGGAAACAGTGAAGCATCTACCAGTTAAATATGATGAAAGCCAGTTAAGAACGGTTCCTCTAATTCCTAAACAGTGTTCTAGTCGATGAAGGAGAATTGTATGGTCTACTGCAGGCATGTCCAAACTATTCCACAAAGGGCCGTGTGGCTGCAGGTTTTTGTTCCAACCAGTCAAGAGCACACAGTTTGACCAATCAACTTTCTGAAGACTGAGATCAGTTGATTAAATGAGTCAGGTCAGGTGTGCTGCTGCTCGGTTGAAAAGAAAACCTGCAGCCACACGGCCCTTTCTGGAATAGTTTGGACATGCCTGGTCTACTGTATCAAATGCTGCACTGAGGTCAAGAAGCACTAGAATAGAAACTTTACGGTGGTCTGAGTTAATTTTAAGATCATTAACAACTTTGACCAGTGCAGTTTCAGTACTGTGTTTTACTCTAAAACCAGACTGGTATATATCAAACAGATTGTTTTGTGACAGATATGCATGCAATTGTTGGTATACAACCTTTTCAAGAATTTTGCCCAAGAATGGGAGGTTAGAAATTGGTCTGTCGTTCTGAAAAACAAATGGATCAAGGCTGCTCTTTTTCAACAATGGTGTTACAATGGCTTGTTTAAGACCTATGGGGAAGATTCCAGTAGAAAGGGATGAATTGACTATTTCAAGGACATCATTTAGCAAACAGCTGAAAACATCTTTGAATAGTTTGGTAGGCATTGGGTCAAGATCACATGTTGCAGAACTGAAAAGCTGTACTACTACTTGCAGTTCATTATTATTAATAAGTGTGAAATTGGACAAAGTGTCGGCAAATGTGGAAAAAGCGAGGTTACACCTACCAGCGGAGGGAGCTACAATATTATTTCTAATATTGAAGACCTTGTGTTTGAAGAATGAGGCAAATTCATTACACTTCTCTACAGAGTGGAGCTCAGTAGGTATTGGTCTTAAAGGATTAACAAGTTTGTCAATTGTATTGAACATAAATTTAGAGTTGTTTGGTTTTTCAGCAATAATTTTAGAAAAGTATTGCTGTCTAGATTGTTTAATTTCATTGTTATATTTACTAAGCATGTCCTTATAGAGGTTATAATCGACCTGCAATTTAGTTTTCCGCCACTTGCGTTCAAGTTCTCTTTAATGTCCTGACTGTTTCCACATTTCTCCATGGTGCTTTTGTTTTACCAGTAACAAATTTAGTTTTGACAGGTGCAATGTCATCCATAATTTGTGTCACTAAAATATTAAAATGATTGACCAAGTTCTCACACAAAGAAGAGGAAGACAAATTAAAACCCAAGTCAGACCAGGTACACCTAGCAGAATCAGTATATCTGGCTATAAATTTATCAGAAGTATCAGCATAAATGAAACGTTTCTTGATCAATTTAGAACCATGTACTTGTTTAGTCATCCAACCAACATTAAAAAAAATACAGAAGTGATCTGAAATCCCGACCTCCAGAGTGGATTTTGGAGTTATGTCGAGGCCTTTAGAAATAACCAGGTCAAGAGTATGACCCTGATTATGAGTAGGCCCGGTAATGTGCTGTGTCAACTCAAAAGTTGATAACAGGTCAGTGAAGTTTTTGGAAAAATAGTCTATGGTGTTATCTATATGAATGTTAAAATCACCAGAAATAAGAATTGAGTCATACTCAACAGTGATTTTTGATAAAAGCTCACCAAATTCAGATATAAATCCTTTTTTTAGCCTTGGATGGCGATAGATCGTGAGCATTAGACAAGGATGTACAGATCTAGCTACTAGTGCTAAATATTCAAAAGTAAAGTAAACGCCAAATGACACTTTTACAGGATAAAATATCGGAAAAAATAGCAGCAATACCACCACCCTTCTTACTGGGTCTGGTACAATGTGAAAATGAAAAATTTGACGGAGAAGCTTCTATCAGTTCTTTGGTACCAGTTTCATCAAGCCAAGTCTCAGTGAGAATAATACAGTCAAGCCCATAAGATCTAATAATGTCATTTACTATGAAAGTCTTATTACTTAGAGATCTAACATTAAGGAGTGCCATTTTTAAGGAGTCTGTTGAATGAGTACATATGTCAGCTGTGAAAGAGTCAGACCTAAGATGGCCGGAGTTTTCCAAAGTTTGAAATTGAGAGTCAAAGTCCATAGTGGCAGGACCCACACTGTTAGGAATGGATGTGATGTGGGAGACAAAACGGTCTGGATCGGGTCATGCCGTGGTGCATATCAAGAGCTAAAAGCGATAATGGCGTCACCGGGGCCCCATCCTGGAGCCAGGTCTGGTGGCCAGGTCTTTGTCCACGGGACCCGGCCGGGCCCAGCCTGAAAGTGAGCTCACCACTCGCAGGAGGGATCAGAAGGGGCCAGTACAGTGGGATTTGGGTGGCAGTCGTGGGCGGGGGCCCAGGCGACCCAATCCCCGGACGGTGACTCTAGCCATGGGGACACGGAATGTCACCTCGCTGGGGGGAAAGAGCCTGAGCTGGTGCGGGAGGTTGAGCAGTACCGG
Source organism: Diplodus sargus (assembly GCA_903131615.1). Taxonomy (NCBI): domain Eukaryota; kingdom Metazoa; phylum Chordata; class Actinopteri; order Spariformes; family Sparidae; genus Diplodus; species Diplodus sargus. The sequence continues at coordinate 847,706 of CAEMYA010000684.1, read as the reverse complement.
CTAGAAATAGTCAGGCTCACCTCCACGCACAGTCTGGGCAGTGCAGTGCAGAGTACCCCACCTTCTTGAAGTCCCTGGGAGGGGTACTGGAGAGTGCTCCAATCGGGGACTCCGTCCTTCTACTGGGGGAATTCAGTGCTCACATGGGCAACGACAGTGTTACCTGGAGGGGTGTGATTGGGAGGAACAGCCTCCCTGATCTAAACCCGAGTGGTGTTTTGTTACTGGACTTCTTTGCTAGTCACAGCTTGTCCATAACAAACACCATATTCAAGCATAAGGGTGTCCATATGTGCACGTGGCACCAGGACACCCTAGGCCGGAGATCAATAATCGACGTTGTGGTCGTGTCATCTGACCTCCGGCCATATGTCTTGGACACTCGGGTGAAGAGAGGGGCTAAGCTGTCAACTGATCACCACCTGGTGGTGAGTCGGATCCGCTGGCAGGGCAGGAAGCTGGACAGACCTGGCAGACCCAAACGTATTGTGAGGGTCTGCTGGGAAAGTCTGGCGGAACCCTCTGTCAGGGAGGTTTTTAACTCCCACCTCCGGGAGAGCTTTGACCAGATACCGAGGGAGGCTGGGGACATTGAGTCCGAATGGATCATGTTCTCCACTTCCATTGTTGATTCATTCATCACCCAAGCCCTTCGGCTTGGGTGAATCCACCTCACTGAGGTAGTTGGGAAGCTCCTCAGTGGCAAAGCACCGGGGGTGGATGAGATTTGCCCTGAGTACCTCAAGTCTCTGGACGTTGTGGGGCTGTCTTGGTTGACACGTCTCTGCAGTATCGCGTGGAAGTCGGAGACAGTGCCTCTGGACTGGCAGATCAGAGGGTGTGTTCCAACTATCGGGGGATCACACTTCTTAGCCTCCCTAGGAAAGTCTATTCCAGGGTACTGGAGAGGAGAATTCGGCTGATAGTCGAACCTCGGATTCAGGAGGAACAATGCGGTTTTTGTCCGGGCCGCGGAACTCTGGACCAGCTCTATACCCTCCACAGGGTGCTCGCGGGTTCATGGGAGTTTTCCCAACCAGTCCACATGTGCTTTGTGGACTTGGAGAAAGCATTCGACTCTGTCCCTCGTGGCATTCTGTAGGAGGTGCTCCGGGAGTACAGGGTCGGAGCGCCAGCGTCCGTCGTGGTGAAGAGAGAGCTTAGTCGAAAGGCGAAGCTCTCGATTTACCGGTCAATCTACGTTCCGACCCTCACCTATGGTCATGAACTTTGGGTCATGACCGAAAGAATAAGATCCCCGATACAAGCGGCCAAAATGATTTCCCCCCCTCAGGGTGGTGGGGCGCTCCCTTAGAGATAGGGTGAGGAGCTCTGTCACCCGGGAGGAGCTCGGAGTAGAGCCGCTGTTCCTCCACATCGAGAGGAGCCAGCTGAGGTGGCTCGGGCATCTGTTTCGGATGCCCCCGGGACGCCTCCCTCGGGAGGTGTTCCTGGCATGTCCCGCCGGGAGGAGACCCCGAGGAAGACCCAGGACACGCTGGAGTGACTATGTTACTCAGCTGGCCTGGGAACGCCTTGGGATCCTCCCGGAAGAGCTGGAGGCAGTGTCCGGGGAGAGGGAAGTCTGGGTGTCCCTGCTCAGGTAGCTGCCCCCGCGACCCGGTCCCGGATAAGTGGACGAAAATGGATGGATGGATGGATGGATGGATTTTTTTTTTCCCTTGCCTCAGAATTTAAAAGATCAAATATTTCCCAAAGAGATTTAGAGAATTTCAGAGTCAAATATCCACACATCTGACCAGCTGCTGCTTAAAGCTGGTATGATGGACAGTGTTGATGGTGTGTCGGTTTCTTGAAGTTACAAAAACTGTCTGAAGCAACATTCAGATGGTTGAAGCGTATTGTTGCCCTCAGATGGAACGCAGGGCCACCGGATGGGTTGGTTGTTGTAGTGTTGTGTTGGACTGTCATGCTGAAGAAGGAGCTGAGCATGAAGACAAAGTTCTTCATTTATCAGTGGATGAATAATCCCAAACTCACCAAAAGCAGAGCAGCTACACTATTCAGACCCCTTACCCTAACCCTTTTGCACAATTTTGGTTTTAGGCCATGTGCTTTGAAATGGGTCCAGGATTACCTGTTTGACATTATTTGTATTAATTAATCAAAATGAAGTGCATATGCCAATATTTGCTGCATTTGAAAATATTTCCATGTAAATGGATTTGGTCGATGAGCGAATGAATGAATGGGCATTTTTTAAAGTGCCGCTCTGCTGTGTTTTTATATTTTCATGATCTTTCCTGACAAAGTTTTATAATTTCGTACAAATTTAATTTTGTTCCTAAACCTAAACCTGACTTTAATGTCAACCTCCAAGCCTGGCCTCTGGGATTAAAGAGCACTGTGGCTCTGCAGCTCCTCAGTACACAAGAAGACCTCATATTTGAGTAACAGCTATCACTATCACTGCTAATATCCATGGTATTGCCATCCATGCTAACAATGTTACTCATGCCAAAAGGACAGTCCAGTAGTGACCATTAAGACAGGAAGAAACTCTGGCTGCAATCAGATTTTCCCACTCATGAAGGGCTCAGCAGCGTTTAGTTATCTGTGAACATGCTCTGTGACATGTATTCTGGACACATTTCAGTCAGGCTTCAGAACACATCACAGTGCAAAGTCTGCTCCCCTGACCTCCTCTGAGGGTGACCAATCATTTGCATCTCATTTGTATCACAAGGTTCTATCTTAGGATCTATTTTATTTTCCCAATGCATGCTTCCCTTGGGGTCTATTTTCAAATAATACAATATCTCCTTTCACTGTTACGTGGTCGACTCCCAGCTGGACCTCATTACCTCTAATGAAAATCATTCCTGTCGGTGAAGGATCTGGAAACTTTAATTTACCTTGCATCGATTACTGTAATTCTCTTTACATTGGAATCAGTCAGTCAGCCCCGTCACACCTGCAGCTGGTTCAAAATGAAGCGGTACCAGGAAAAGAAACAATGTCTCCCCTCTCCTGGCATCTCTTTACTGGCTATCAGTGAAGTACAGCATTGATTTTAAGGTTCTTTTATTTGTGAATGGATTGGCAGCTGGTGACATTCAGAGCTGCTCATCTCTACTCCATCCCCTGACTCTCAGGACCACTGACCCATTGCTGCTCTCCATTTCATGCATACAGCTAAAAAACAAGGGGGATTGAGTATTTTCAGTTGCTGGTCCCGAACTGTGGAATAGTTTGTCACAAACAGTTAAATTGGCCCCGTCCATGGATACATTTAAACATGCCTATAACACATCTCCTTGCTTTAGCCTGTATGAAGATTCCTCATCACTCTTTGGTTTTAATGTCTTTGAATGCTCTCTCAGTATGTTTCACAGGCAGATGACTGGAGGGATTTCTCTATCTTAAGGCCTGTCCAGTTGATCAGTATTTGCTCTGTGTCTGCTTCTGACTCATTAGGATGCAAATAAATCCGAGCCGTATTCCTCTTGTCTGTCTGAGTGGCCACGGTTCATTAGCAGCCTTCTTTAAGAGGTAAGAATAGAGAGGGAGGAGAGAGGGCAACATCCGGCTGTGGCTCACCTTAAAGCACCTCAAATCTATGGCACAAAATTAACCATGGAGTTATGAGATGATATAGTTCTAACAAGTGCAGTAGTACTCCACAATACCTGCAAACATACTGTAAAGATCCACACCAACTGAAAGCTATTATTATCCCATGCTCCTATGGCTCACATCAGATCTGATGACAACACCGCAGAACCAGCTGTTTTTTGGGAAAGTGTCACAATTTCTATATGGGGTGTATTAAAATAGCGCATAGGTAGAGTCAGCATGTAAAGCATTAGGGTCTGTCAGAAATAATATGAAATATGATTTGTCGGCTTAAATTCATCTTATGTTGATAGAGTAGTTGCAGGACTGACACCCTTGCCAGTAACACTATCCAATGTCGAGCCATGAGGTCCTTTCTCAGAGTGCATCAATTGGAAGGTGACGGGATTGGTGTGGTCATTTAGAGCATATATATAAAATAGTTAAAGTGTGGAACCAGCTTGTCCAGCTGCCAGAGGAAAGACTGACCAAAAAGATCTTATCTGGGAATAATTCATAGTGTAATACAAATAAAAAACGATTAAATCAATTTACCGTTGAGGAAGGAAATCTGAAAAAAAACGACGAGGCTGAGAAAGGGATTGCTTCACAGGAACATCTTAACTTACAGAGAAGACAGAGGCTCTGTGTTGTCCAGTGGTAGGCTGTCAGGGCCAGCAAGGCCTTCTCTGTTGGTCTAAACACTATCAGAATCACCAACTTGTGTTTTAATATTTTTTTTCCCCATGAATATATATTAAATTATTTCCAATAGTCTATTCCCTTAATTTCATAGCTTTTCTCTTGGTTGTGCTGCTTCCACTAGTGTATGTTTATATTAGAGCTTTTATCCAATCATATTTCAGCCATCATGTGTTGCCAGGGTCAAAGAAATCTTCCTTGAGGCCTTCAGAATCAATAGTGCTGGTGTCTGTAGCTGTAGCTAAAGTAAGTATCAATGAAACTGTTGCTTTAATCAATCAGATTTCGAATTGGCTACACAAGGCCATCTAGCAGGCGTCCAGTGATGTCGCATTTTCACGTCCTTTGATTGGATGGTCAGAAGGCCCGTTTGCTCAATGCTCAGTCACGCGAGACCTAGCTTATCTAGTGAGTTGTGATTGATAGCCGACGTTGAAAATGGCAACAGGTGGAGATGATATTGATACAACAGGTGGAGATGATATTGATACAGCAGGTGGAGATGATATTGATACAACAGGTGGAGATGATATTGGTACAACAGGTGGAGATGATATTGATACAACAGGTGGAGATGATATTGATACAGCATGTGGAGATGATATTGATACAGCAGGTGGAGATGATATTGATACAACAGGTGGAGATGATATTGGTACAACAGGTGGAGATGATATTGATACAGCAGGTGGAGGTGATATTGTCGCAGATTTATTGTCAGTGCCCTCTTCAAGACTACTGTTAAATGAAAAGATGGACATTGTTAAAAAAGGCCACCCAATGCACAACACCTCAAGCTCTGCACCACTTTCAGGCTAGCAACTGGGAACGACACACTTGGCTTACAGGCCCAGTTTGACGCAAGAGGCTCTACTGCTGGGAGTGCTTGTTGTTCGAACGTCATTGGTGAGTGGAACTGATTTTTTATTGCTACAGTGTTGCATCTCGTTGAACTGGTTGCATTTTGTTTCCACACACAGCAGTAAAATAATTTGCCTAAAGTTTAAAAATGACCAGGGACGCCATGTATTTTTCATTAATGCTTTTTTTTGGGCGAGGGGGTACAGAAGGCCCAGTTCTGATAGACACAGTTCACCACTGGTGTTCTCAGTTCTCCATTGTGGAAAGCAGACGTTGTTTGGAACTGACCCAAAACATCCAGTTAACCTGAGCTCAAACCTGAAGTTACTACGCTAACCACCAATGCTGCTTCACAGTACAGGCCTCTGTTGTGAGGAGAAAAAACATACCAGAATCCACACAGAGATGAGTATAACTAATGCACCCTCCTATCTCACACTGAATATTTAAAGTCGTTGTTGGGATTAAAAATACAACAGTGGCACAGACTAAAATGAAAATGCTATCGAGCGTCAGCTGACTGATGAGAGAAAAGACACATCAGTCTCAGTGACTGCCAGCCTGCCAGGCTGCTGACCAGCTCTACATCATGCTGATGAACAGCACTCCTCCTCCTCTC
>CAEMYA010000684.1:788099-835385 GCA_903131615.1 Diplodus sargus | reverse complement strand
AAACACAAGACAATGAACACAGCGTGGGCGGATTCTGTCGGTCAGTGGCAGGCCATGGCACAACACCATAATGTTTTCTGGTGAGGCCTCAGTTCAGATAGTCTTCTGAGATTAACAGTATCAATGACAAGACACTGTCCTGGGCCTTTCTAGTCCCCAAAAATGACAAAGGAACCATGTATGTTGGTTGATAATACGGTCATTTTTAAATAAGATCACACTCAGAATTTTTCTCAGTTTTGTTGTTATGGGTTGATCCATGTAATAATAGATGAGGTACCCATAAACATATCACTACATCACAATGATTATTCAGTAACTGCACTGTTAAAAATGACCACAAGATGGCAAAGTGACCGGCTGCACCATTGACTCACTGCAGCCCAGCTGGGTTCAATGTGTGTCCTGTGATATTGAGGAGGTGAAATGAACATGACATTGTTCAGGTCGTCGTTGAAGTTCTTAGGGGAAAGATTGCCTGGCAGCCATTAATGGTACCAGGATGTTCGCCTCAGTAATGGCTGCCAGTGTGTGTCTGTTTTTATCGTCCTAGCATCACACACACGAAAAAGACACTGACATACACAGACGCACAAACACAGTCATAGCTAAAAACAAACACACGCGCGCGCACACACACACACACACACACACACGCACGCACGCACACACACACACACACACACACACACACACACACACACACATAGTTGCATTTTGTGACGTGCCATCTGGGGAGTAAGCTCGCTGGGGGATCGTTCCGAATGACTCCTTCCTGCACCATTTGGGTGGAATGATTAATTGCCCTCGTCAGTTAAAGCAGCTCTTTAAAGAACACAGCACACCAATTTTCTGCGAAGAGGGAAACCAAACAAAATATTCATTAACCTCGCTCACCACCGTCTGCCTTCTGCCTTCCTCTCTCTCCTTCTGTCTACACACGCACACACACACACACACACACACACACACACACACACACACACACACACACACACACACACACACACACACACACACACACACACACACACACTTACTCATGGCACTGAGACAGGTCTATTACTGGCAGGCTCATTCTGTTTGTTTCTTGTACAGTCTGCAAAATAAAGTCAGTGTTCTTGTCCTCCAGGTAACCTCAGCAGTTATGCAAGTTCCAGAGAATGAAGTCCAAAGATTCCCTCCCTGATTTTTTGATACACAGTCGGGATACTGACAACAGGACCACTCTTTAAAACAAGTATTTGTTAGTTCGTGTTTGCTTGGCTGCAGAACTATGACTCAGATTTGTTTTTCTGCTGATGAAGAATATGCCTTTGTCCTCAAATAAGAAGCTGTGAGTGTGTCCTATACAGGGTGAAGCTATTGTTGGTGTAGTGCTCAGAAAAGCAGAGCTTACTGTGAAAAGCCTGTCTTGATTGAGACTAACAACCTGAACCACGGTTAATCTGTTTCATAAAGCTGACACAAAGCTGTTTGTCTGTTTTTTTGTGTGTTTTTCATTTCATTTTATGTAATGTTATATAAGTACAGGCATAAGGAGATAGCAACACGGAGGGTAGCAATGATCCAGCAGGGCCCAGGGTCTGACGATCCAGATCTGGGAGAGAGATGTTCCCAGAGGCCAGCGGTCCATCGGAAGTGAGCCTGAAAAGAGAGGAAGAGGAGGAGCCAGAGGAGGAGGTAAACGCTATAGACAGAGGGCAGTGAGAGAGTGACACAGCTGCAGCTTGAAGGAACAAAAAAACAAAATTGGAGAAATGCAATGTTATCAGGGATGTTTCTCGTCGGCAGAACAACATGAACTCTAACACCACAGCTACAAGAGACTCATTGACACCGAGCACGACCCACTGAAGAAGCTAGCAATCGGAGTCAAGACTGTCAGCAGGGAGGTTATTTCCAGAGGAAGGGGGCACAATAGGGAAAAGGGTTCTGCAGTTGTCAGGGGCTACCAGGAAACAAATGGGTTTGATGTTGATATCTTGATTAATTTTACCCAATGCACACTTAAAATAGAAAAGGAAAGTTATGGATAAATGTTTGAAACATCCAGTTTGTGTCCAAATGGTAACAGTAAGACTGCAAATTGACCACAAAGCTTTATTGACCAATCCACACATCAGTATGTCCTGTGAGTGACCACTGCTCCATCCTGGGACGTCTCTCTCTCCTGACTGTCGGGGCCTCGTCCTCATCCTCATTCTCATCTTCATCCTCATGGTTTTGGTCTACATCATTGTCTCCCAGGAGACAGAACTTCTCCCTCTCTCCCTCTCCCTCTGTGTGTGTGTTTGTCTCTCTTCCTTCTGAGTCCATATTCCTCACAAATGTTTTTAGTCTTCAGTCTGTAATTTAGTTATGATAGTTTGCATTTGCTGTTTTTTTTTTCACTGCAGTGACTGAGGCAGAGGAAATATTCTGGAGATGTGGATGTTACTCAGGACGAATCTGTGGAGTGAACATGAAACTTAGGGCATGGTCCTCATCGCCTTATTCCAAACTGAGACATGTTTTTGTTTTCTAGGAATGTTTCCATGATTAAGGTTGTGTGGTCGTCATGATACGTGCTCATTGTGAGTTGGCATCCCAGGAAACAAAAGGTACAACTGAATCAGCAGAGAAGTCGAGGGACAACACTGTCCAACAGGTCTTAGAGAAAAGGAGAGGTCAAAATGTAAAATCACTGTACCATGTGGTTGTTTTCAGCCCTTCAGCTGATTCACCTCAGCCTCTCAGACTGTATAAAGAGGAGAAACAGAGGCGAGGTCGCCTTTGCCTCCATCTTTTCACACAGAACTGAAGTGTTGGTTCTGGATCCAGGTCAGCCAGCCAGATGGCCATTAGTCACCTCGGTCTGTCTGCCTACAAGCCACACACCATCTTGGATCTATAAATATTACTTATCATTGAGAGCATTTTATTCATTTCAATGTATTTATTTATTTGCATTGCACTGTCATTACAACTACGATTACAGCACTGTGGTTTTATGTAAAATTACATTGACCATTGGGGGCAGAAAACTTGCCTTGAGCCACTCAAAAATATCAAATAAATCTGTTAACCTCCAAACTCACCAACTCACGATCCTGCGTTGTCTTCCTCCATCTTAAATGCAAACACCTCCAGTACATGCTAGTGCCAGCAACAGTGAAAACTTCCATATGGAGATTATAGATTATAGAACGTAAATACACTGAAGGTCAGATTTACTGATGCTTTGGAAAAACATTTTGGTTTCATTTCAGCGCCATGTTTCACTTTTACTATTGCATGAAGGGGATTGTACAAATGACAGAAGACTTGTGTATTCCCACTCCAGTTACCAGAATAAATAAAACCAAAAATAAGTTAAACTTTATTTGTCACAAATATCACTTGTGAAGCAGCCATGATAAGCAGTGGGGAATACACTGCAGAGCCTTCTCTGTGTTGTCGGCCCAACACAACGATCAGTAGTTAGACCCTGTAGACTTGCTGGCAAGTCTTTGCCTCCTTTGTAGGAAAATTACAGAAGAGGCTTTTTCTCCTACAGAAACTTCCAACTTTTACAGAGAAGCAATAGAAAACATCCTGACTGGAAACATCACAAACTGGCATGGTTCATCACGGTCCAGGACTGGGAGGCTCTATTGGCCCAATTGTTGAAAAACACGTGCTAAAGTGACTTCTTGGTTGGCAAAACACACTAAACTGCCCCCATAGCTGGTTAAAACATGATAAAGTGCCCTCTTCAGTGGCGAGGACGCGCTGTATGTGCCTTTTTTTTCACCCCTTTTACATTGCCAGCTTGACTAACATCCCTGATGCTCAGAGTCTCTGTTGTATTCACTTGGAGCCTGGAACACAGCGGTATGACATTAAACACTCTTGATAACAGCATGTGAGCTTCCCATCCTGAGCATGACGCCTGATAGCTGTAATCATATTTAATGACATATACTGTATATCCCCAACTTCACATGAACTAACTTAACCTTGGAAAAAATTGATTTATCTATAATTAAATAATTGTAGTAAAGGCTTATTTATTTATCACACTCTCTCCTTACCTACTCATTTCCTTTTCTCATCACTCATTGGTTCTTATGTCACACCTCGTTTAAGTTCACCTGAATCAGCCCTATTTAATGCTGTGTCTCAATGCAGGGTCTGCATCCTCTGAAGGACTCGGCCTTTGTGGTCTTCGAAGGCGAGTCCTCTGGAGAGACCATGTTAACCAGTCAGCCGTTGTTAAATGAGACGGTCTAGCCTCACCGGATGTTATTATGCCACGATTTCTGCTGCCCAGGCCCTCGAAAGTGACGATCTATGCCACACGATGTCACCATTTGCTCTTTCTTTCTTCTTTTGGGATATGTGAGGCTGCGAAGGATAGAAGCAGTGCATCCTCAAAAAGCAGGGAAAAGAAGTAGCATTTGTGGGCTGCATCTGGAGGATGGGTTGGATTGGAACAGCCTTTGCTCGGCGTTGTGACATAATTGGCCTTCAAATGCTCCTCTGAAGGATGCAGACTCTGAATTGAGACACAGCATAAGTCTTGCACACCTGTTCATTCATTGTTCACCTTTACATGGGGGTGGCAGTCTTGGTACAGAGTTTCTCACACTTAGAAAGTTTTACTCTTAAGTTTAATTGAGAACTGTGTTTACCACTGGAGACATGGAAATATTAAGGTTAAATATTAAGGTTCAAGTTTTCCTGGCATTGCTGCATTCTCATAACTCATCAATCTTTATAAAGCTATTTTGAGTTGCAGTGTTTATAGATGTGCAGGATTTATAGTTACTGAAGATATCATTACTTGAAACTGTTTCCATCTCTTCAACTAAATATGACTGTTTTGTTTGGCATTTACTGATTATGTACTCCTGCAGTGTATAGCAGTGTGCTGTGAGTTAAGGAAGAGGAAGAGAGCAGTCTGCATTCTGGTTTAATAATGAATCCACATACCTTAATAGTGGGTCATACAAGTTTTGTTTTTCCTTTTAAAAACACATCATTTCATATGTAACACAATAAAAGAGAATCACTTTACAGTAGACTTGAAATATAATTTGATCCAATCATTCAGGCTCTTGCTCACAATGGTCTGATGAATACTGGACACAACGTGGATGACAGTACAAATATAGTGTGACTACACAGAACAACAGACAAATGGTTAAATCCCTGTATAAACAAATTATTTACTCAGTTCAAAATCAGCACCATAAAATACATTTAGTGGCAGTTTATGTACCAAACATACTGTATGTGCAACTAAAAAAGTACAGTACGGGAATATTAAGCATAGTTGCACTACATCGGCAAAAAGGACTCATCAATACAAGACATGTTATTAAATAATCCAACAACATACAAAAACAAATGACTGTTAACAATGACAATAGGAGCATCACTGACAATAAGCTGAATTCCACAATAGTGAAACAGGTCATAAGATAGCACCATTCAACTGCTTGGAAAAGACTGAGGACAGTCAGACACACATTAGCTCCAAAATCATATGAAAAGGGTTGGCAGCTGCTGACGACACATATCTGCTGCTGAGATAAAGATTTATTGTTTGGAAGCATGTTATTGTTCAAAGATAATGATAGCAGGTTGAATCTCATTTACCTCCTTGATCTTTGCTTGTCAGTATAGACAAGCTTATACAATGAATTCAAATGTTACACATTAAAGTGTGTTTACAGGTGTTGTGGAGCACTGCTGCATGTGTGAATATAGTAGTATAAATTCTTTTGGGGCTCCAGAGGAAGCTGCATGTGATGTGATACACTGTCTCCAGTGATGTCACTCAGTAGCTAAGTTGCATTGTGGGTACTGTGGGCGCCAGGTTGCTAAAAAGCAGTCCACTGGTCTTACAGTCCTGTGATACCGTTGGACTCATCATGGACAGTTTAAAAAGCAGATATCCCCTTTAAATTCCACACAGTCTTCTTTCTTTTCAAAACCTGGTGCCTACATGATCCACAATACAACTGAGCCACTGTGTGACACCGCTAACATACAGCTTCCTCCTGAGCCACGAAAGGCTTTATACTAATATTTTCACATGTGCAGCAGTAGTACTCACTCACTAACCTTCTTTAATATGGAAAATTAAATTGGTGGCAATACCTTTTTTTAGCAGTGAGGAATGAAGCCCTTTGTCTGAGATTTCCACCTGGCACAAGAAGTGACCTGTGTCTGTGTCATCTAGTTTGACCTCTTTTAATGAACCTTTACACCTGCTGTTAAATAAGTGTTTTAATTATAACAATTCTGTCTGTATTTTGATTTGATGTCAAAGTGCAAACAAGGCAGGTGGAGCTGGTGGATTTGTCAACAAACACGGTTCGTCTCAAGTTAAAGGAAGCGATGTAGGCTACTCTCGAATGACTGCTACCATGTGCTGGCATATATAAGTAAGAGGATAATAAGAGCCAGTGGAGAAGCTTGGCGACAGTAGCGCTAGCTTGGCTAACCCTGTTGGTCACATCCTTATATCCTCATATATATCATATGTAGCTATCACTTAAGAGTCTTCTGATGTGATGAGCTGTACTTATTTGCAGAGTACAGCAGAGGAATAGCTCATCTGTATCTTTGACAGGCAGCTTGAGCAGCAGGACGATGCAGAGCTAGGTGCCCTTCAACATGCTGGCTGGATCTTTATCCTTAAGAGTAACACCAGGAGGAACAGTAGTGTCTCTTTTGTATCTCTAACATGGGTCGCCATTTCAAGCCAGTGTGAAGCCCTGTTCACAAAAGCACAGGCCAATTAGCATCCGATAACAGTGCATCAAAAACTAGATACTTCAGGTGCAATGAACAGGTTCCTGTTGCTAATGGCAACAGGTATTTAACAGAAAACAGCTGTATATACATAATTGGTAGGAATCAGCTATTCTTATTTTGATGTGCATCTAAAATCTGTGCTGCATAAGAATAAAGAATATATGCTCAGCCACAGCTGGATTGTTGTGGTTGGTCTTGCTTGCGGGCACAGTTAACAGCCCTGCTGTGACTGCTGTGCGGTCACATGTGATCGTGTGTTAAAGCAGCACAATGCAGTTGAAGCAAGCTTTGGCGTGCCCTCTGTCGGGATAAGGATTACTCACACAGCCAGTGAAAAGGGTCACTTCTCACACTGTATGGGTTACTGCTCATATTACTAGCATTATGTGGTCGCACTGTTGATCTTAGTGAATCTTCGAACAAAGAATAACATTATTGGCAAAAAATCCATCAACGGATTGAAAATAAAACAACTATGTACCAATAGGGCCCTTTCAGACAGAATCAGATGTCAGATCATTCCATCTTTTTAAATGCAGCAAGTGAGCTGAGGATGCTGCATCTTTTTTTGAAATGTCACGTTTCATTTGTGATCACTCAGTTCTGTATTGTGCACCAGTTTAACTCCCACCATAGTGATCTGGCTGGCATCATGGCTCTTTGCTATTAAGTTGGAATCTGTCTGTGGACAAATTCTCACTAGCAGGTACAACATGCCAGAAGCAGAGAAACTTAGCAGCTTCTCTTCTCTCTTCTCTTCTGTCTTTGTTCTTTAATGGTGGTGCGCAAATTGCTTTGAGGTGCATTGATGCTGCCTTTTGGATCAGCAGGGATTAAAGTTCACAACATCATGGCAAACTAACAGGCCGTGAAATGACACTCCCAAAATGCCCCACAACCCTGCGGCCAATCGCTGCAACGCCTGATTCTGTGTGAAGGGGCCCCTAGTGTGTATTTTTTTATGCATCCACCATGCTCTGCTACATGAGCTTTCCACGGCCCTCAAACTGACCTGTGGATCAGTGGGTCTCCTATCATTAGCTTGGTTGAGTCACTGTAATCCTACAGTATTTTACCATGGCTCCTGATCAAGACTTACACATTATTACAGTATACTTAATTAATACTTAAGTATCATCATCATGTTACTTATGTATAAACCTATTTACTAGTTACAACATATAGCTATAATACAGTACAACAGAGTAAAAGATACAAAGAAGAGCATAATTAGTGAAGAGAGGAAGGGGAAAGCTCTGGCTAATTTATAATCCCATGGTGTCTGACAGACCTGCCAGAAAGTCTACTTCAAAATCAAGCAATTCTTTTCAATCATTCTGTGCAATAAAGCCGCCTGGATCAGCATCCTAAAGACTCCCCCATTATAATTTTTTTTTTTTTTGGTGTACAGCAAAAGAAATATTGGACATTTTCAAGTCTTCACCAAAACCGAAGTTTATGAGCCCATTTAAAATGTACACTTGTATGTACTTGCCATTTTCTTATTTAAATACAAAAAGTTTCATCCTTAATAGAAATTGTTTTCTTATAACATTTAACAATATTAAAAAACATTTACAAAAAGGAGCGCGATCTGGAGGAAAAGTAGGTGCATTTGGTCATTAGCTCTTGTGCAGTATTTTCTTGGCATAAAAGTCCCTACAGGTTTCACAGCAGCGCTGGTACCACCTCATGTCCTGACAGAGGTTCTTCTCTCGGATCACACGACAGTACACCGTCCACTGGTCCCCCATGCATTTGTAGGTCAGAGCAGCTGCAGGGTTGGGGTGAGAGAGGCAACAAGTCAGTATACACATTTATAATGTGCTGCATCACAATGTCAACAAGTCCTTCAAACTACATAACACAATGCATTGGTTGTAATTGCCCTCCAAAACAGACAATACTAGCACTTTACCCACAGTACCTACAAATCAGTTGAGAACACACCATGTGATCCCATTACACCCAGGTTTAGCTGTGATTTCCTTATAAGGTAACAGTTTTTATTTAATTTCGATTTTTACGATGTTGGCAATTCAAAGATATCTCTTAAAGGTGCTTTTTGTAAGATAAGTGACAGTTAGAGCCCGAAGGGGTCTGCTATTTACTGATACTGATTATGTTTGATACAGAGCCATTTCAGGATGAATCTGTTCTTCGATAAGGCCTGTAACTTAAGATTAAAAAAATTAAATGTAACACTGATGAAACAACTATTCAGACTACATACCCTCAGCACCTCATGAGAGCTGGAGCTGTCGAATGCAATGAGAATGATCATTTCTGATGTTGGTAAGTATGACCAGCTGCTCATTATTTCACTGTTGGGTGTGTTTGGTCAGAGCTGTTCAGTCATGTTCGGTACTCTTTAACCTGTCAGCGTAGTGAGTGTCTCACCTAGCCTGGGGGAGGTGATGGTGTTCACATTGACTTTCTCGTTGCAGGTACCATGGTGACAGGGTCGGTAGGTCGGGGGTCTCAGCGTCACTGGGCAGTCGTTACCGTGACGACCAGTCACTTTGTGCATACACTGGACCACTCGCGACTGTAGGCCCTTTCCACAGGATGACGAACACTGAAACAGCCAATTGCATTTGTCAGTTCTCACTGCACATACATATATGTCATCTGTAAGTATATACTGCACATGAAAAATTCCATCCAAATTCCAGTCTGGAAAGGGAAGGCAACAGTAATACAATGCTGTGCATGCCCACCACAACAGAAAACGAGTCAAGAAGACACCATCCATGCACCAACCCAAAACAAGAATGGTGAGTTCAGATGACACGCAAGAGCTCGAAGACCCACTTGTGTGTGAGTGTTTCAGGTTCCAAGTGAAGTACGGCAGAAGTGGAGAGCGAGTGGTTTTATAAGCTGAGGGTGGTGTGTCAGTGTTGTAAGGCAGCTGTACAGTATGTGAGTGGAAAGACATCCAACATGCTAACACATATCAGACGACATCACCCAGAAGTGCTTATCACCGCAGCTAGGCAGGAAAAGACAACAGGAGTGCAAAAACGTCCCTGCAGCTTTTAACCAGCCACTACATGTGAGAGTAGACAAGTTTTAGTTATCATTATTCCATTTATTTTATACCACAGGAGATGCTTTTTAGTTGTGCGGCTGATCGTGACCAAATACCTTTAGTTTTTTTTCAGCCCTACATAAATATATGACCTATGCAAGAGTGCATTCTGTTTACTGCTTAATACACTATAGGAGGCTGCACTGTGCTCACTACCTCCGGGGGGACTAAATGCTGCTAGGTGGAACATACTTTAATTTGCACTACTGTCTCTTCAACATAGATGAAAAGAAACCTAGTGTTTGGGATTTGTTGCTTTTTTCCGGCTGCACCAAACTTGTATGGAACCATGACCCCAAAACCGAGGTGCGTACCAAACTGTGACTTCTGTATACCATTACACCCACAGTTTTCCGGTGAACAGATGAGCGATTCAGTGTGTATCCATTCCATGAAACATTGTCTGAAAATGTGCTTTTCACTCTGTCCTTAAAAGAGGCCATTCAGAAAAGTGTTATTTTCATTGCAACGTGGTCAAACGTGGGCAAAAAGTTGCCCGTTTAGTTCAACAGAGGCCTTCAGTGACAGTTGAAGTAGAGCTTGGTAGAGTCTGTAGTACTGCATGACAAGATCCCCGTGTTGGCGTTGTTCCTGGAATATCATAATTAATGTTGCTCCCGGGCCATTTTTGCAACTGACCAATGCTTTGATCATTTAAAAGCATTAGACTGAGAAAAATAAGAAAGAAGTTTTCCTTTCCAACATGTGTTTGTGCAGGGGTCTATTATAATGCAAACCAACCCAAGACTAATGAAATAATGACAGAAAAACCAGCAAAAAATGAAAGAATACATATTGTCACTTCTTACCTGATGCTATGGGAACTTTGCTGGCCTTTTTCTCATATTAGTCCCCTTCGGAAATTATTAAGTCTGAGATGTTCATAATAGTAGTCCATCAAAATTTGTGGGCTGAGGGAATAGAGCAGTGGGACTGCTGCCGTGTTGCATGCAGACGACCGGGGATCAAGACCCGTGTCAACTGTGTCTTTTGCAGAGGGTGCATTTATCTGATTAGTTATATATATATATATATATATATATATATATATATATATATATATACACATGAACAATTCATATTTAGAGACAACAGAATGTGACAGCTTTGTCACAATAACAACTTCAAATCTGGATATTTTGTAATTGGTCACACAGTGGCACATCAATGGTCCAACTGGTTTATCAGAGTAGATGAATAGCCTAAATGTTGTCTTACTGTAAATGCTCATGTTCCGTTTTCCTTGTAATGTCACCATTAAATAAATTTGAACTTCGTCTATCTGGTACATTATAGTAGGTCTTGCCCAATAACAATACAATTACAACAGTTATTAATTATTATGATGACAACTGTGCTTAGGTGCATGATTCCATCACAGCTGAGAGGAATTTGCTGACTACATTTAACCAATATGCATAAAGACACACAAGATGATGCATTTTCTTATAGTTACATTATTCACAATGAATGCAATACAGTTTATAGTACAGATAACACTGGACACAGCAGTTAACCACTTCTCCATCATCACCACAAGTAGGGTGACAGAACTGAGCAATTTATTGACGACATCTTTCAGGGTTGTTGAGTTACATGAAGGATTTTATAGGTTTCTTCATGTTGTAGTAGTATGGCTGTTACCTGGTAATGGCATCCTCCTCCCTTAGTTTCTTCCTGTTTGATTCCTATTTAAATTTACCTTCCTTATTAAAAAAATAATAATAATAATGAATTTAACCAACATGGCTAAAGCTATGACAGCTTGACAATGTGATTGGTCAGTTGGGATTACTGTCCTGGAACAACACCAACACAGAGATATCAATGTAAGCCCTGCAGCACCTGTGCTCAGCTGACAGGTCCGTGAGGGGCTCATTAACACAGATCACAGGGTTCACACTTTTCGGCCTACTTGACTTTGAGGACTTGTTTGTCATTTCGGTCCCTTGTATGCACTGGGTATGATTTCAGCAGTTTTGACCAGTGACACACAGTAACACTGCTGACAGGTGCAGTGAACTGAGGCTCAACCTCAACCTGCCTTCAAAGGGAGGAAGACAATCAGCTGCTGCTGAAATTATACAAGCAGAGCAGACAAGGAGGGATGCTGCTTGAAAGAAGAGGACAAAGCCAGAGGTTAATGACAGTGATGGTTGCTAGCCCGCCACCCATGGTGTTCATTTTTACATCCTACCCACGTTATTTCCTGTCCCACCCGCTTTGGGCCAAATATGCTTTTAAAATAAAAAGTATGAATATGTTTTATTTCTCATGATATATTAAAATCATTCAATAGCGTTAAACAAAAATAAAACAAATCAAATGAATATCAAATGTGTTTGTTTCTGTGTTTCTCCACTATTTATTTTCCTTTAAAACAGCAACAGTTCTCCTACTGTAGAAACACTTGAGCACATTTGTTTAAAGGTATTTTGGAATTTAGACTGTATCAATGTTGAGATCAGGGCTGTGTGTGGGCCTTGCCATCTGTTGCAGGACAGGAGTCATACATAATCATTTTCTCACTCACTCACTCACTCACTCACACTAACAAACACACACAAATAAAAAAGGACAGGGTACTGACGATGCCATCACCTGAACACTGAGGCATAGAAGCAAAATCCTGAATTCCTTAGTTCAAGGCACATCCGAGTGGTACAGTAGAGTACGCTACAGACTCCATCCTAAACATTAAAACATAATCTCTTCTGTCCTGCTCAGAACTTCCCATTAACATGCCATCTATATTTGACATTTAAATATTGAATTAAATATTAGTTTATTTTGTCATAATACATTTATTTATTATGGTGGCCCTCATTATTTTCCTAATTAGTATTTTGTTCTTGGACTATATTTTGCAATTGCAACCCAATTTAATGGCTATTCTGCCACAGCAACAGGATACATTTAGCCACAATATGACTCACTTGTAATTCTGTTCAAGCCCTGATAGCACCACACAGGATGTAGGTATTGTTCAAACTAATTGGCACAATCAGTCAGGGCAATTTAACAGAATTATTATTATGACACAGATGATGAATTGAGTCTCATAATTCATAATGCATGCACTGGTGAGGTGTTCCAGCCCTATATGGCTGTGCTGTGTAGTGAGGCTGCTGTTTATTTTCAGTCAGAAACAGAAGACATGTCATTAAAAGTTAATAATACCATGGTGGCAGCGGTTTAATGGGGCTCACATGGTGTCTCACAACAACTCATTTGCCAAGCATCATTATACACTCAAATGAGTTCAGTGTTTCCTCACAGATACAAAGAGCTGATGATGAGAGAAAAAATACAGATCAAAACAGTGGAGCCCTAAGGGTCAACGCGTTTCTGGGACTGCTGTTTGGATTCACTGATCCACTGGAAAATCAACTCTTTTCACATCTAGTCCCAATCAGAACCCATCCCAGTCACAGCAGTGATGTGTGTTTTCTGCCTGCCTGCCTGAGGAATATTTACTCTTCACCACTACAGACACATTTTGTGAGTGAAGAGAAGGAACATCAGGAACAATCATCTGAGGGGTTTCGGTTTGTTATGTTTTTTATCTGCTGATACCAGGACAAGAACTGTTGAGATGAGAGGTGCAGTGTGTTACACAGAGCAGTAACTTAATGGGGTATACTGAGGGCACTCAGCAGATCACCGCAGACTTTCATCTTGTTGGTCGGAAACTAAAACTTAATGAGACTGAATCTTAGCCAGTGTTAAGGTTGTTACACAAAGGAGGTAATGTTTTTACTGTTACTCCATAGCATCACCTGTGATTCATTGTCACATAAGAATACAAGGTTTCACCTGATATATGCCTGTCCTCATGAGGAAACATACACAAGGTTGCAGCGGCGTGCCTCAGCACTGTTCATTCTTCACAGCAAGGTCATCTTGGTACATCCAAACAAACATGATTTCTCTCCTACATTACAGCCACAAACATATCAGCATGATGCAATCCAGAAGGGAGAGTTTTCTCACTTTCAAAGAAGAACAGCTTTTAACACTTCAAACTGATCTACAATAAGGGCCTGGTGGGACACCAGGGCCAAAAGGACAACTGACACCTCCAAGGATGGATATGAGGTCTGTTCTCATCTTGAATTAGTATCAACTGTTTGTTTAATAACTATAAATAGTAACATCAATCTCTTTCTGCCACATCCCTGACACAGAACATATGACCCCCCCCTCTCCTTTACAGGGAAGTCTGGTCAGATAACGATCAAGAATCGTGCATTCCTGACTGATTTGAACGTTAAATGCTCCCTACCTTAGCAGCAATCTTTAGAATCGGTATGAAGTGACTGTTGTATTCATTTGTCATTATGCTCATCACATTCAGTAAAAAATCTTGTTCAAGATAAATGCTGATGAATGTTCAGTCATCCAGGCCATGGTAATTCTGAGCGCTGGATTGTAGGACGTGTTTCTGTTTCACAAAGATGTTTCACCTCTCATCCAAGTGGCATCCACACAGCAACACATTAGCTAAGGTGGAACGCTCCTAAAGCTTAGTTCCATTTAAGTGCACGGATAATTTGTTGTTTTGTCGTTGGTGAAAAACAATATTGACCTTGAAGTTGAAAGAGGAGCCTAATATAAGAAACAACACTAAATCAAAAGCTGGAAAAGTCACATGAGATATTGTGAGAATAGTTGTTGCCAGAAGAGAGTAGTTCCACCTTAACTGTCCTCCATGTCTCCTCCTCTGAACTGCCACCTTACCATGGTGGAGGGGTTTGAGTATCCGAATGATCCTAGGAGCTATGTTGTCCGGGGTTTAATGCCCCTGGTAGGGTTTCCCAAGGCAAACAGGTCCTAGGTGACGGGCCAGACTAAGAGCGGTTCCATGCCCCTGATGACAGATATAAAAACAAGGGCGTTAACGTCGCCCGGAATGGCGTTATCAGGGGCGAGCGCCTGGTGGCCGGGTCCTAGCCCGCGGGACCCGAATGGGCTCAGCCCGAAAGAATGACGTGGGCCCTCCCTCCAGTAGGTTCACCACCCAAAGTAGGGTTCAGAAGGGGCCGGTGCTATGTGATTTGGGTTGCGGTCGTGGACGGGGGCCCTGATGACCCAATCCTCGGACGGTGACTCTGGCCATGGGGACATGGAACGTCACCTCACTAGGGGGAAAGAGCCTGAGCAAGTGCGGGAGGTTGAGAGGTACCGGCGAGAGATAGTCGGGCTCCCCTCCATGCACAATCTGGGCTCTGGAACCCAACTCCTTGACAGAGGCTGGACTCTCTTCCACGCTGGAGTTGCCCGCTGTGAAAGGCGGTGAGCTGGTGTGGGCTTGCTTATAGCTACCCAGCTCACCCGCCATGTGTTGGAGTTTTCCCCAGTGAACGAGAGGGTCACTTCCCTGCGCCTTCGAATCGGGGATAGGTCTCTCACTGTTGTTTCGGCTTAAGGGCTGAACAGCAGTGCAGAGTACCCGGCCTTCCTGGAGGCCCTGGGAGGGGTACTGGAGTGTGCTTCAACCAGGGACTCCATCGTTCTACTGGGGGACTTCAACGCTCGCGCGGGCAGTGACAGTGTTACCTGGAGGGGTGTGATTGGGAGGAACGGCCTCCCCGATCTGAACCCAAGTGGTGTTTTGTTACTGGACTTCTGTGCTAGTCACAGCTTGTCCATAACAAACACCATGTTCAAGCATAAGGGTCAATGATCGACTTTGTGGTCGTGTCATCTGACCTCCGGCCGTATGTCTTGGCCACTCGGGTGAAGAGAGGGGCTGAGCTGTCAACTGATCACCACCTGGTGGTGAGTTGGATCCACTGGCAGGGGAGGAAGCTGGACAGACTCGGCAGGCCCAAACGTATTGTCAGGGTCTGCTGGGAACATCTGGCGGAACCCTCTGTCGGGGAGGTCTTCAACTCCCATCACCGGCAGAGCTTTGACCAGATACAGAGGGAGGCTGGGGACATTGAGTCCGAATGGACCATGTTCTCCACTTCCATTGTTGATGCGGCTGTTCGGAGCTGTGGCCGTAAGGTCTCCGGTGCCTGTCGTGGCTGCAATCCCCGAACCCGGTGGTGGACTCCGGAAGTAAGGGATGCTGTCAAGCTGAAGAAGGAGTCCTATCAAGCCTGGTTGGCCTGGGGGACTCCTGAGGCAGCTGACGGGTACCGACAGGCCAAGCATGAGGCAGCACGGGCAGTCGCGGAAGCAAAAACTCGGGTCTGGGAAAGGTTCAGAGAGGCCGTGGAGGAGGACTGCCAGTCAGCATCGAGGAAATTCTGGCGAACCATCCGGCACCTCAGGAGGGGGATGCAGCCCTCCACCAACACTGTTTACGGTGGAGGTGGGGAGCTTTTGAACTCGACTGGGGACATTGTTGGGCTGTGGAAGGAATACTTCGAGGATCTCCTCAATCCCACTGACACACCTTCCATAGAGGAAGCAGATACTGGGGTCTCAGAGGTGGATTCATTCATCACCCAAGCCGAAGTCACTGAAGTAGTTGGGAAGCTCCTCAGTGGCAAAGCACCGGGGGTGGATGAGATCCGCCCTGAGTACCTCAAGTCCCTGGATGTTGTGGGGCTGGCTGTCTTGGCTGACACGTCTCTGTAGCTTCGCGTGGAAGTCGGGTACAGTGTCTCTGGACTGGCAGACCAGGGTGGTGGTCCCTCTATTCAAAAAGGGGGACCGGAGGGTGTGTTCCAACTATCGGGGGATCACACTCCTCAGCCTCCCTGGGAAAGTCTACTCCAGGGTACTGGAGAGGGGAATTCGGCCACTAGTCGAACCTCAGATTCAGGAGAAACAATGCGGTTTCATGTGTAGAGACCCTGGTGATACTACGAGCAAAGTTTCATGTTGTATTGAGCCTTCTTAGTGTTTTAAAAATAGAGATTTTGATGCTATTATAAAAGTGCCCGTAGCACTCCCATTGAAAACGAGTTTGATCTGAAAACGACAATACTGTAAATCTTAGTTTACAGTCAAAAGTGCCTCTTTCATCGTAACTATGCTTTTACGCTAAGGTTTGACTTGGGTACGTTCACAAAAAAAGCCTAGGTTGCATTTTGGCGAGAGTTTGGCTTCAAAGAGAGTCCTACCTTGGACCAGTCTCCGGTCTTCCACTCGTAACACTTGGAGTGGTCCTCACAGGGCTCTTGTTGAGTGGGCTTGGACAGAGGATCACATAGACCCTGAGGGTTTGTACACGACACTGTCCGCTCCCGAACACCTTGCCCACAGTCTGACGAACACTGGAGGAGATGGTTAAAAGAATAGCAAGAAATGAAAACCAACAGAAGAGAAATATATCCTGCCATGTATCCAAAGCATGACATAGCTTATTCTCTGTGCCACAGATCTCCTTCATAACCGAGACACACCTTTAAAAATGGTTAACATTTGTACATATAATTTACTAGTTCTGACTTTATTGCTATAAACACAGGCAATGTTGTTTATTCTGTATCAACTCCACACCTGCATTGTTATTTTAGACACATGAGGAATATGACAAGAAAACTAAAGGGAAAACTGTACTGCTCATCCAAAAAGGGACATTTTTTTTCATGGTCATCAGGAGATAGTAAATACACAGATGTATTTGTAGAGAAAGTTTGTTTTTTTGTTTGATTTATTTTATTTTATTCCAAATATGCAAATAGAACATTCCTGATTGCTATTTAAAGGTACAATATGCAAGAAATCTAAAGCAACTGGCTGTAAAATCATCCTAATGTGTCACAGAGACTCAGGAATAATGTTCATATAACATGCTGAACTCACCAACAATAACAGTACAGCCAAAATATTTGAATTAAAAAAAATCTTTTGCAGACCGCAAATCATGTTGATGTTTTGAAATCATGTTTTGGCATGTGGCGCCACCCACCGGCGTCTACAAATCATTGCAGTCAGTGTAGTCTCAGCTGCTGAGCAACCACAGATTGCCAGTTACTGAGCTACAATGGTGGAGGCAACAAAATCTAAAAGACCTCGTTATGAATCACAAAAACGGCAAGATAAAATTCCAGGCAAAGCGAGGGTCTATAAAGGAGATGCATTTGAACGGTGGAGGCAGGTGAAAGCTGAGAGGGATTTGAAAACGGACGCAGAATTGGCTATTCTTCTCCTCGACAGGTAAGTTAAGCTTGGCTAACTAAGTTAGCATTATAGCTTGACAGGGATGGACATTTCGAATACTTTGAACTGTCGAGTAATAACGTTATTCATTTCCATCATAGAAACAAACGCTAGCAGCACAGCTAACACTAGCAGCATTGGCACTGTCGTGGTACGAGCATCCGGTCTCCAGCGTGCTGCTGTCCGCTCGATGTCCAGCCGCTGTCAGCGCGTTTGCCAGCAGCGGCTGGACAATACGAAATTGCCCAAATTCGAGTCCTCTTTAGGTCTTTGCATGTATATTGCCATAAACTATATAATGTTATAAAAGGGGAGGCAAAAATTAGGGACAGTTCTGTCAAATATCATGCACAACGTTATTCCATGTGATATGTCCATCCCTAGTCAACAGCTACCATTACCATAAATAATAATACATCTTGATCTTTACTGAGAGAACAGAATTGTGTGACCGCTCTGGCAACTAGGGGTGGGCGGATCGATCCAAATGTTGATAGTATCGATACCAAGGTGAGAATTGGTATCGGACCGATACTAGTGCGATGAGATCAATATTTTTGTTGTAGTTTCTCTTCTATAAGTTTGGCAAATTACTTGTATTTCTTCACAGAGTTTGTGTGATCGCAGCGTCTCTCTCAGTCCCTATGCGCAGTGCTCTCTCACTCCACTCTGTCAGGTTCACAAAGTATGAATGTGGCAGAATATAATAACCCTTTTGTGTATCTGTTGAAGGAACATTATTCCTATTTAGGCTACATGTAGATAGGTTATAGATTGAATTATGTTAAATATTGTTTTCTTATTTGGCTAAGATCTTTGTCCTGTGTTTTATTATTATCATAATCATGATCAGCTAATTAAAGGCAAAAGTACAAAATCATTCAATGATCAGGAATTTTCAAGTAAAACGTATCGGTATCGGTATTGGTATTGGTATTGGTATCGGCAATACTGGCCCTGTAATTACTTGGTATTGGATCGATACCAAAATTTGCAGTATCGCCCACCCCTACTGGCAACCTCGAGTCTGGAGGGGAGGGGGTGGAGGGGGAGGCAGATACGACTCGCCGCAGTATTTTGAATTCAAGGGTATTAACCGTTTTTGGCCACATTCTTACATATGGCGCCTTTAACAATTATTTGCACACCATAATATAGAAATGAAGATTTTGAGGAAGCAAAATCATGGAAAAAAGCCCGGAAAAAAATAAATAAATAAATAAATGACATATTCGAAAAGGAGTGAGAAGAAGCATAGCTTGTTAGCTCTCACCCCTTTGTCTCAATGAAATATATACATACACATATACACACCCACATATACATGCATATGTATACATACACACATATATACACATACATACATACATACATACATATACACATATATACACATACATATACATACATCCATATACACATTCATAATCTCTACCTCTCATCACCATTCCACATCAATTAATAAATAATAATGACCAATACTCATGAATGACCATTATCCATTGTACCCGCTAAATAACATGTGTTTGTACATTTTCTTGAACTGGTTGATATTTGGACTTTGCTTGAGTTCCTCATTCAGGTTGTTCCATAGCTTGACACCAGAAATAGATATACAGAAACTTTTCAAGGTTGTTCGTCTGTTTAATCTTTTGATGTTATGTCCCCCTCTTAAGTGATAACCTCCCTCCCGATTCCTAAATAAATTTTGTATATTTTCTGGTAATTGTCTGTTTTTTGCCTTATACATGATGCTTGCTGTTTGGTAAGATACAATGTCAGTACATTTCAGTAGTTTTGACTGTATAAAAAGTGGATTTGTATGTTCCAAGTAGTTGACCTTGTGAATAGTCCTTGTTGCTCTTTTCTGCAGGATAGTAAGTGACCGTAATGAAGTTTTGTAGGTGTTTCCCAAAACCTCAGCACAGTAATGTATATATGGCAAGACCAGTGAACAGTACAGTGTGCGAGAATTATGATCCAGTAATTGTTTTGCTTTGTGTATGACTGCAATGCTTCTTGAAACTTTGGACTGTACATGTTTGATGTGTGGTTTCCAACTCAGTCTGTCATCTACTATAACCCCAAGAAATCTGTTTTCATGCACCCTTTCAATTTCAACCCCATCTAATTCTATTCGCACCTTTGTGTTCCATGTGCATTTGCAAACAACATGAACTTCATATTACTTAGATTTAATGATAATATATTCCAGTCAAACCATATCTTTAGTTTTTTCATGTCCTCCTTTATAACTGTTTCTACTTGTTTAAAGTTTTCTCCTGAACCAAAAATATTTCATCATCCGCAAAATTGACCAATGTTAACCATCTAGATACTTGACACATATCATTGATATACAGGATAAACAATTTGGGGCCCAATACTGACCCCTGCGGGACCCCGAAAGCAATGTCCAAATATCCCGAGCAGTAATTACCCAACTTTACAAACTGTTGCCATCCTTTCAAATAACTCTTTACCCAGTCTAATATCAGTCCCCTTATCCCATATGTTTCCAGTTTGTTGAATAGTATGTTATGATTAATTGTATCAAACGCTTTTTTAAGATCGATGAATACTCCTATTGCATGTTTTTTGTTGTCTATTGCATCTGTGACTTCCTCTATTGATTCCATTATTGCCTGTGATGTTGATCTGTTAACCCTAAACCCATACTGACTCTCTGAAAATAGTTTGTGTTTTTCCAAAAATGCATCCATTCTATTGTTAAAAAGCTTTTCCAGTATTTTTGAGAGTTGTGGCAGTATTGAGACAGGTCTATAGTTTGTAAAGTTGTGCTTGCTCCCAGTTTTATATAGTGGAATGACCTCAGCAATTTTCATCTGGTTTGGAAATGTACCAGTTTGAAAAGACAAATTGCAGATGTGTGCTAATGGCTTTGATACCCCTTCTTCGATGACCTGTTTAACTGCCACTGTAGTCTGTAGATGTTTTATTTTTACACTTTTTTACTATGCTGATAATTTCATTTTCCTCTATTGCTTTCAGGAACATTGAGTGGGGATTCCTTATTATTAGTTTTTCCATGTAGTCTCCATCCGGCCCTGGGATGTTTTTTGCTAGCTCAGGACCAACATCTGCAAAGAACTGATTAAAACTGTTTGCCACCTCATCCATATTATAATTTTCATTATCATTTATAACAAAATATTTAGGTAAATTGTTTTGTTTCGCACCATCTCTAATAATATTGTTTAGTATATTCCATATCCCTTTCATATTGTTTCTATTGTCTTCTAATGTCTTTTTATAGTTTTCTTTTTTGCTTAATCTTATAATATTAGTTAACTTATTCTTATATCTTTTATATTTATCTTCTGCTTCTTCTGTTCTCTGTGTTATGAAGTTCCTGTAGAGTATTTTTTTCCTCTTACATGCATTTCTTAAACCTTTAGTTAACCATGGATTGCTCTTGTGTGCTAGGAAAGAGACTCAAACTATGCATTGAGTTTAAAAACTCTTCAATACTTTTCTGATTGTTGGGGTTTAGTATATCGATATTATAATCCCCACAAATGAAGATATTTTTGTTACCCATTTTTATTAACATGCTTTCCATCCATTCCTTGAAATTATCAATACTAGAACCCGGAGCTCTATATATACAACTGATAATGATATCATTTTTCTTTTCAGTACAAATCTGTATTGTGAGACATTCAAGAAGGCTGTCAATCACCTGTGTCTTAGCCTCTACAATCTTGAAATTCAAGTTCAGATCAACATATATTGCAACACCACCACCCCCTTTGCTCCGTCTGTTGTTATATATAAACTCATAGCCCTCCATCTCAAAATTCATTCCCTTTTCAGTGGTAATCCAGGTTTCAGAAATAGCGCTTATGTTAAATGGCTGTTGGAATGTGTGCAGATAATCCCTGATAATGCTAAAGTTTGTATATAAACTTCGGCTATTGAAGTGAATTATAGATAGTTTATCCTGTGCCATAATATTAGCATTATACTGACAATTGTTGTAGTAATAGCATGTATTGTTTATAGTGGAGAAGAAGTTATTGTCTGGATCGATATCCTGTTCTATGTCCAATGTACTGTTTTCATTGTATTCAAATGTTGTTAGTTCCAGTTGTTCGTGTTCCTGTATCCACTGCATTACATGTCCACTGTCACTTAATGTAGGTCGAGCTCTGTCAATGAGCATTATGTTTGTGTTTGTGCTGTTACCTCCATTCCGTCTCAAGACCACTCCAGTCTATTTCTACAATGGGGATACTCATTCCAGTTTTTCCAGTTCCTCTATGTTCCTCACCATCAGTACCTTGGCCTCTTCTGGTGATCCATGAAGCTTGATGAATATTTTGCAGTTTCTCGTCCATGTGCTCTGGATTTTTTTCACTCTTCTCAGGTAACGTGCTTTCTTAGCGATGTCAGCATTGGTCTTCGTCAGATGCTTCCTGTTAGTGAATCTCAGTATGACAACTGGTTTGTCATTGTTTCTTCTGGGTAGCGGATGGCAAGCTTCAACCTGGTTGAAGTCCAGAGCAAATCCTTTTGACTGCAGAAATGCAGCCACCTGTTGCTCGGCTGAGCTCGCATCCAGCTCACTTCTGGGTTCCCCCTCGCTGCTTGCAGTCACCGCCCTCGCATAGGACCGTGGATTTATTGGTATTCCAGTAATGACAATATCATTCATCCTGGTGTACTGTTCGAGGTCCGCGATCCGATTTTCTGCTTCTCCTTCTCTGCATTTTGCAAACAGAGCACCTTCACCTCGTCAACCAGCTTTAAGATGTTTTTCTGCTGCGTCCTCACAGTAGAAACTTCCTCCGATAGGAAGTCGAGTGATTTTTTTATGTCATCGACTTCCTCTGTGGTCAGGGTCAGGATTTTTTTCAGCCCCATTATGCTCCGTGACAGCTGGCGGCTTGATCAGTCGTTCACCGGCAGATCAGCCGTTAGCTGGCAGCTAGCCATTGCACCAGTACACAACCTGCTCCACATCCTCCATTCCTTTCTGATTTGTCTGTATTGCCAGATGTTTCAAGTCGCGGGTCTTACCAAAGTTAGCCAAAGTCCAGAATCCAAGATTGCGAGCCAAAAAAGTCCATACAGTAGCCAAAAAGCCACTATCAGAGCGGACAACTCACACAGCAACTATTGCAACTATTTTACCCACAATGTACCTGTGACCCATAATGATTGCGGCCCTGCCACAATGATTGCGGAAAGTGTAGCTGCTGTTGAGCAATCATGAACATATAGGACAATAAAGTATTTCAGAGTCAAAACACATCTTCTGCTTCTAAACATGACCACTGAGGTCAAACTGACCTGAGTCCCTAAAGTGTGTTTAGGCTCAGATGACTGTACAATCCACCTTATAAGCTATCTTATAGTGAGGAGGTGTTTACCAAATGCATCACAATGTAAATGTGTCACACTAGTGTCTCCCATGCTATTTGTGCTCTCTTTCAGACCCACTAGAGACCACTACCTGCCTCCCGGGCTCAGATCAGCTGCCGGCACTCCCCCAGCCCTGCTTACTCGGAGCGTATCGGACCAAATCTCCTTCACGCTCTCCCTCTGCTTGACTGAATGAATTTGCCACTGAGTTTTGTGATTGCTCCTCTTCAGTTTATTGAGTTGAGTTAGTTGCTATATTTTTGGGCTACTTTTTCTGACCAATGTAAAGCTTAGAGGAGATTCTGTCTTCTCATAAAGCAGGTTTGGTAACTGCAGGAAGAACCAAACACTAGATCTTTCAGGTTTTTATTGCTTTTGCTCATTGAATTGCGTCTTGTGGCGTATCCTGCTTTCCTGACCACTGATGCTCTTTGTAAAGTTATCTGGTGTAAAATTAGTGTGTGTGAAGTAAATACCTGTTGATCAGTGTTAGTGATCTTATCTAATTCCAAAACATGTTGCAACACTTTAAAGACGCATAAAATCATGGCTAACTGAGCTAACCAGCCAACGGCAGCAACAGCTAACAGCAGTTAGTGGTTACTCTCCAGTATTTGTTTGCAGTATGCACCTTTAAGTGCTGCCTTGAGGAATATTTCCATTAATTTAAACTAGAGTTCTCAACAGGTCGGGCGTAAATTATATATTGTTTGTTGTGAATCATCGCTGTTCTCGTGTGGTGAAGAGTAAGTCTGGCTGCTGCTTCATGGGGAGGAGCAGACGCAGAAGTGACGCCGCTGCCACAGGCGAATTCACCCTTGCTTCTCGAGGAGTGGGGAAATCGTCTGTTTCTGTCTCTCTGAATATATTTTCCCACTGGTCGCAGCGCGGTGTCTTCTTTGCAGCGGGAGCTGCTGCTGACGGTGACGCAGCACCTGTCTCCTGACTCGCATCGCCTTTTCGTCTGCTGTCTGTCTGATCATGATAAATGTATGAGGAAAACAATGCAGGCGCGCGGGGGGTCGGGTTCGGGCCGGGTTAGGGCAGACAATTCATGCTGGTGTGTTGGGCTGCGTCGGGTTCGGGCTTAAAAACCCGCGGGCCGGGCCGGGTCGGGTTGTAATTTTCAGGCCCGTTGAGAACTCTAATTTAAACGCAGCTGTAGAAACACTTTATTTCTATTATGATTAATCATTGATGGGGAAAGGAGTTGCAGATCCCACAGACCTTGGACCACTCTGAGGCCTCCCACACGGTGAGGCAGAGGCGGCCCTCACAGCCCTGCAGAGGAGGAGGTTTTGCTCCTTGGCAGTACAGGTCCCTGGTGTGGATGAGTGAGCCGTTCTGCAGGTGGTAAACACACACCACCTCCCTCTGCTGAAGACCTTTCCCACATGTGACAGAGCAGGCTCCCCACTCTCCTGTCACCCACCTGGGGAAAACAACAAGTGATTACAGACTGTTCATAATGTACAGAGCATCTGCAGCTACTTTCACTCAAGACAGCTGACAAAATCATTATTTCATGGTTTTATAGTGATTGTCAATTGCAACACAGTACACAGGCGTCTTTGACTAAATGTCAACACTGTTGTTTCTTCAAATGTTGTTGATAATGTTGGATATATTTTTGAATGTTTTGAGCGAACACCAGCCATATCTTACACGCTGTTGTTTTTTGTTTTTTTTAAATGAGTCACCACAGAGACAGACTGAGGTGTTGGACCCCCACTGACCACTTTGCAGGTTAATCGGGTCATATTTTTAAAATAACTTTTAGAGAGACATTTCAAAACAAAGTAAAAAGTGCGATGATGATAATTCACATATGTGTAGCTAACATCATACCAATGCATGATAATAATCGGATTAAGGGTTGTAGGATTGACAGTTGTAACCCTAACCCTAACTGTTAAAGCATAAGTAAAAGTGTTCATCTTTGCTTTACAGGCCTGCAAAAACCAGCAACTACAACATCACCCACTCAGTGTGTGTGTGTGTGTGTGTGTGTGTGTGTGTGTGTGTGTGTGTGTGTGTGTGTGTGACTGTGTGTGTTTGTGTCTCACCGGTACTGGCAGGGATGAGAGTTGCAGAGTCGTACTTGGGGGTGTGGTCGGTTCTCAGGTTGACAGTAGCTATCGTTGACCACCTCCATGGTTTTATTGGCTATCCTCATACAAGACACCACTGTCCTCCTCTCACCTGCACGCACACACACACACACACACACACACACACACACACACACACACACACACACATACGTAGGTCAGAGCGCCACATGTTCTGAGGGGTTCTGGAACATATCCAGAGGACAGCAGAGAGAAAAGGCCCTCAGCTCTTTGAGTCTGTGCCTTAATTAACTGACTCTTACTGAGCCATCGTCTCCACATGAGGCTGAGGTTCTGATGTAGTTCACACAGTTGGCCTGGCTGACAGAGGGGGCTGTATGTCCCACTTTGTAGTATACTGTCTACTGTGATGAGGCTCTAAGTACAAACCTCTGGGGTTTGTAGTGTTGTGATATCAGAGACTTGACAATGATTAACTCATTGTAGTTGTTTTGTAGTGATTCTCCCATACAGGACAACAACTTACCACCAAGAAAGGCAAACAAAAGGAACATTAGCTACATTAACAGAGACAGCTGTATGGCTTTATATGAGCCCATGTTTTAAAGCATAATGTCACCAAACCACTTCTGACAGCTGATCTCTGATCACAGGATTCGATGTCACTGATGACTGAACTGCTTACACAAGTATTAACCTATGTTTCTGTAACTGTCAGGGCAAACAAATACACAGTTCTACAATGGACAAATAGGAAATACATGATGCTGTTCTCCTAGCTTTAAAAGAACAGTCTGTAGTTGTGTTAAAATAATGATAATACGCAGAGAAAGCTCCTCATTGGCTGATTTTTTTTTCTGCCTAAACAAATTAAATACACAAACTCTCTTTTTTTTAAGTTTATACTGTTTCACTTTGTTAATATGTGGCAGACCCTGCCACCTTTCTATCAAAATTCAGTCTGGGTAACGGACATACTGATGTGGGAAAAAAAAAACTAAATCCCTTATTCATGTACATTATAAATAGCAGAATTTACTGTGTGCACATAACTGTGATTTCAGTGGCCCCATATGCAGGATGATTACATAATAAGTAAGTCCTTCCTGTCTGATTTTGTAATGATCAAACTGGGTTCATTAAGTATAGGCACATGAAGAGTGGTGTCGTCCACAACGCAAAGAAAAGCATATCAGAATAGCTGATATGGCTCAGGATGCAGACAAAGCTTAGGAACGGCACTTTTCATCTTGTTTTAAGGGTCATGTTGCCCAGTCTTGCTTCTTTCAGCTTAAGAAAGTTTCCAAAATAAGAAAATTCCTGTCTTGCTCTGATTTGCACAAAGTTATCCATGCTTTTACTTTTTCGAGCCTAGAACGATGTGCCGGTGTCAGCCGGAGCTCCCTTCACCAAGTCCACCTGCTGCAGAGTGCTGCTGCACTAATGTTAACAGGCCCATGACTTCTGCTGTAGCCAACGTACATTTGTTATTTGATACAGATTTTGAAATTAAAATATAAACGCCCGGCAAGGACTTTCAAGGTGTACATGTCATTGTAAGTGTACATTGAATTGATTCATATCTTGACTCCTTCTGGGATAGTTGGACGTCAGTGTTCTTGAATCATGCAGCATTGGTTCAGTGTGTTGAGTGTTGTGTGTTTAAAGAAGCTGATGAGTTACGTACTGTTTTGTGTGCTTTGGTTGTCAAACCTTACATCTACATGGGACGTCAAGCTAGATAGATAAACTCTAATCCACCATTAAAAAGAGATAAACTCAGCGGCGGTGGGCTTACCCCTGGCTGCTTCGCTGACTACTAATCCAGAAGCACCTGACCTCGTGTCCTGGATGAAAGCAGTGGACTGCAACTTCAAAGAGCTCTTCTCACATGTAATTTGAACTATTTTGAGTGCAGGACACCAATATTAGAAAGCAATAAGAGGATAAGATGAGCTGCTCAGGAAATCAACAGTGGGGGGCTGATAATTAGGATTGGCCTGTGCTCTGTGTGTTCGTGTGTGTTTGTGTGAGTGTGTGTGTATGTGTGTGTGTGCTCTGTCTAATATGCTGTTAATACCTGGCTCGGATTAGCCGCTGGTCTGTCTCTTTGTCCAAACTCCCCGCCATTCTACACCCTAGACTTGGCTCCAGTCTGCCCAGTGTATTCACAGCAGTCCCTCCATAATCCCCCTTTATTGTCCATATCTTAATCTTTCACTGTTTTAACTGCCAGAGATATATCAGCTTTCAGAGGCCAACAACAATACATATATTTGACCATTAGATGCCAAAATATGTCTCCCGGAAATAGCACTTAGAAACAAACTGCATTTGTGTCATGATAGTGACACGACTACTTACTCACACACATAATCAGTGTTATCATTAGTTTAGACATGTGTTTCTGGTCATGTGTAAAACCCCATTTTAACTGTGGAACAAGCTGAATGTTTGTGGTGTGAAGTCCAACGCTGCTCAAACAGTCCTCGGAGGTTCATAATGTTAACAGGATAGTCTGCTGCACGGTCATCAAGCTACAAATCATCTGTTTTACCTCATCCAGAGGTGCATTATTAGAACTAGATTGACATCTGGTAACTGTTGAGACCTCATGACACACTAGCTGCTTTTACATGGACACTTATCCTCTAATAATCAGAGCAATACCTCAATCAAAAATCAAATGCCTCAATCAGAAAAGACTGATCCAACCAATGAATTTTCAATCAGATGAAGAGGGGTGGTGTAAACCTTTGATAACCCATTCGATGGGAATACTAACGCTAAATAACCAAAAACCAAACCAAAAAAAAGTACAACTTAAAAGAATTCCTGATGGTCAAAGTGGTCGATGTCAGTGGATCAAACACGTGTTTGAAAAGATGAGTAAAGCCAGAATCCACTTAACCAGAAATGCAAATATTGTTCCCTGGACACGATGTGGGTCCATCTTGAACATTAACAATTGCATTGACATTTTGTGCATGTCAAGAAAGTTATATTCTGATTAAATGCATGTAAACACACATCTTAGCAGATCACTAACCCCTAACCCAGTGTGAACACAGCTAGCACAGTTGGACCATTTTATATTACACCATATTATGCTATGATCAGTTGGTATGAAGGGGTCTGATATGTGCACAGAAATGCCCCATGTTGTGACACTGCCAGCAGCAGATGAACCAATGACATAGGACAGGATGGATCAACGGATTCGCTTTACGTACGCTATCTGTAGATCGCAGCAGAAATCACACCATTGCCTGTAAGGAGGTGGAGCACTGACGCTCAAATTTGTGTCTGGTTCATAGAAATGCACATCATAGTATCTGAATAATGTGGCCTTTGAAAAGCTGAACATACTTTAGTTGCAGCAGCATTAGCTTTAGACCAGGCTTTTATTGGTCTACAGTGTAATTGTAAAGACAGAAATGTGCCTCACCACACCACATTCAAGAGCGACATGCCAAGATGGTGCAAGTCCATTTGCTATATACGCAACTGCTGTGGTACAAGAGGTTGAGTGGTCATCTACCAATCAGAGGGTCTGTGGTACACCTACAGTCTACATGTCCAAGTGTCACTGAACCCCAAATTGCTCTTCCATCGGTGTGTGAGTGTGTATGAATGGTTGTGGCTCCTGATGAGCGTTGGATGGTAGCCTCTGCCACAAATGTATGAATGTGTGTGTGAATGGGTGAATGCTGTCTTGTGTTGCACTTTGATTGGTCACTAAGACTGTAGTGATGCCAGATACAGCAACTTGATTCAAATAGATGGAAAAATATGCCACAAAGCTGTTTGTACTTTGTGTGATATTTTAACAGTGAGTGTTCAAACAGTTACTAGTGGGGACTTCCTTTGAGGGCCTGCACCTGATGAACCTGTGACCACTGCAGATGTATTTGCTTTTCCTTCACTACATGATATTTCCTCTCCGTGTACATGCTGCGTACACATCATACTGCACACGTAGAGCTATGGCACAGCTCCATCCAAAGGAAAAAACTCTGGAGGTTTTCTAGTAATTATGGCTCTGTATCCTAATTATTACCAGAAAACGATTTCATAACTTCACCCAGGAGACAAGGTCAGGTGCTTCTGGATTAGTAGTAAGCAGCTGGGGGTAGACCCACCACAGCTCAGTTTATCTCCTTTAATGGTGAATTAGACCTGATCTATCTGCTTGACATCACATCTCGATCCAGAACACACATCATGGTGATTAATGTCAAACCAGCCAGCTACTGTGAACACACAACCCACTCTCCAGGAAGCCTGATGCTTCTCCTACTGAAGGATCTTTGTTTTACAGTATTGGGCCAGATAATCCTGAAGTCCATATCCTTTGAGATTCAGTAGCAAAATTTGTATTTTCATTATCTTTCATTTCCAATGTTGTTTTGTAATTCAACATTTCATTAATGACGTAAAGCACAACTTGATGATTCAGTCTGATTATCAGGTCTCAGGTATATTTAATTGGAGGGAACGTTCACTGATATGAACAAAGTCTCACTGTTATAATCTAATTTAGCTGTTGTCTTATTTTGTATAGACTTGATGTTTATTTGATCTTGAATGTCATTTCAATGTTTTGCATTCTGGAGTGACTTTTTTCTTGATAGATGCCGACAGAGGTTTCCCTCTCAGGGAAAATAAGGAGATTCTTTCTCCCAACACTGTCTCATGTTCTGCCAGTTCCGGTCAGGTCAAATCACGTGTATTTGTAAAGCCCGACATCACAGTGCCTGATGGCTCCCGGCCCTGTCTGATCCCTAGAGAAGGGCAGACTGCTAGAGGCAGCTCAGAGACGGACAAACCAGATGACATTCACAGAAACATTTTCACTACTGATACCTGGAACATGATTCCACTGTTGAGACTAGCTCTTTACACAGGTTGTATTTAACATAACATTACGTGACAATATGTGTGATGATATTGGTCAGTGTTACCTCCTCCACATTGGACAGTACAGTCCTGCCAGCTGCTGTGTGTCCAGATGTAGAGATACTCTGGTTCTTTGTGCTCCTCACTGATCCTGTCTTGTGTTGTGTTCAGGGGCACCGTGTACTCATAGTGGATTCCATAACTCTGGTCATGAAAGAGCAGCACCTGGGAACATGACAGAGACAGGCTTAACAGGAAGAGTAGAGTCACGAAAAATATACTACAGTGTAAAAAGTAGTTCTTCTCTTAAAATCAGTCCAAAAACATTAATAACTTATTTCAACCAGTTTCCATTACTACAATAAACATAATAATCCATGACAAAGCCACCTTTAAGCAAAATACAGCAAATAACATCATCAAAAACACACACTGTTTCTCCTCAGGTTTTTATAATGCAGATGATTTGCAGTGTGTATTAGTATTTTATTTGTAGTAAGCTCAGTGTCCCAAACATACTTACGTATCTGAACTATATTAAGCATATACTGTTTGTCATAAATGGACATTCCTGACATGAGATTCATCAGCTTCCATTACATCTCAGACCACTGCCTTACGACTATGCCCAGCAGCGTAATCAGCTGTTCAGTCATATCTCCAGCTCTGCAGGGGTGATTGTGTGTGGTCTTTGTGTGCATGACGTGTCGACATGCTGTGTTGTTTTTGATAAAAAGTTTTTCCATTTCATAAACTTTTCATTTTCACAATATATTTTTCTGGCTGTCACTAGCAGTTAGGAGTTGCACCTGTGGTAAGAGATGTTTCGAGTTGGAGTGAGACCGGACAGGCCATGAGGCAGACACAACATTTTGGAGACAAAAAGAGACTGACAAACTAAGTTTGTTAACCACAGACACAAACAGATAGGGAAGTCTATGTGAAGGAATCTTTGCACAAAAGGTAAAATGTCCCAGTCTCTTTCGGAGCCAGTACCCCACTCTTCCACACTTCTCTCCAGGGCGACCGATGCCAATAGCTATGATGTACTTCCGACTCTTAGACACACACACTGTCACCTATTCATAGTTTTCATGTGACGTCACGCTCCCAGGGGGATGCCCCCTTGGAAGGCAAATATCATTCCCTGCTGCCCATCAGCATAGGAAACAAGTGATACATTTCGTTTGTTACCAGCTTCATTTTGCCAAAATGCCGGATAGTTGTTATGCTACTGAATGATTAGAGCGTAGTACATGTGAATAACACTACTTGACTTAGGCTAACTGAGCATAGTTTCTTGTTTTCAAATACCCAATAGACCTTATATATGTATAGATGAGTGAGGAGGAGTCACGTATTTAAACAACTGGTCAGGTTTAAAGGTGTTATCGAAAACTTTCAGCCACTAAATGCGGCGGTCCATACCCTCCTTCACTTCACAACACTGCTGTTGCTCCAATCATCTGCCTCCTCACGTGTTGCACATTAGCAAATGTTAAAGACACTAACATTACCAAAAGTTAATTTCACTAATGCTAGCCAATGTTAACATTGCTAACCCTAGCTATTGCTCTAACGTTAGGGCAGTACAGTATGCTGAGCACATCCTGTAGAACTCAGCAAAACACAGACACTGCGTGATACCAACAGCGTTAAACCTTTGGCAGACAAACCTCGTTAGAACCTGGAACCAACTGTCAGAATCCTGACACATAAATGATATTAAGGATTTATGTTATTAAGGACAATAGACTTTTATTTTGCACCTTTCTTTAGCCTCCGTAGATGTACTATTTAAAAAAAAAAAAGTAAAAGAATATCACTCCTTTCCCGATGTACCCCCCTCCCCGTCACTATATCCACCGTCACTATATCCACTGTGTATTTCGATGTACCAACACAGAACCATGTGACTAATGTGCTTACCATCAAGTGTAAGGGGGTCTTAGTGGGTCCCTTGGCTGACATCTTCTCCCACAGTCCCCTTCGAACATAGCGCACTGTGGTTCCGGCCAGCTCAAACTCTCCTGGAAGCTCGATCTTCCAGTCACTGTTGATGGACCTCTCACTAGAGTCTTTCAGGGCTGTGTGGAACACGCACAAGGTCAGAGGTAAAACTTTCACACACACTGTTCAACATTGGATAATAAACACCCACTCTACCCAGCTCCATGTGTGACCCTCACTAAATGGATGTTGCAGGTTAAAGTCTTCGACCATCAGCACAGCACATTTTCTGTGTATTTTTGGAATTTTAGTTCATGAATTGTTTACACTGGAGATTCAACAGAAAGTCACAACTACCTGATGTTATTTGATCATATATCAGAAATTTGTGGGGAAAAGAACTGAAATGGCAACAATTTGCTCCTGTCTACAGCATGGTAATATAAAGCGATACCTGTACACACATCTCTGTGGTGGTTTGGCTAATAAATAGTTTTGGGCATCACATTTATTTGCTCTCATGCCCATTTATTAGATATAGATTTGGTGTCAGATGTAGCTAACCTAGCTCAGCAAGAAGGCTGACAGCAGCAGAAATACACAAATGAACACTTTTTTTTAATCAACACCAATGTAAATGTGATGTAAAATGTCATGTATTTAATTGGTCCATTGCTAACGTGACTTATTTAAAGGTAAGCAACAAACAGAAGAAGATAATTCTAGAGTGTACTGCTGTTTATTTATGCAGCTGCTCCCTCCCTCACCCACAAAAGGAGCTTGGAAGTGGACTAAACTGTGGGTTTTCTGAGGCCCAGCCAATAGACTACCTCACTAGAGGTGTGTGGAATCTACATCAAGTTGGAGTAAACCACAGTTTAACATCAACAGTAGGAACCAGGGTTAAAACCAAAACAGCTAAATGTGTACGATCTAAGCACATTTCAAGTGTAAGCCATGAAATAATGGCCAGAAAAGGATAAGGTATCCCTTGAGTTTTCTGCAACCTCAGGTTAACTCAGGTACAACATTCTATTCTGACATGCTCAATGAGGGCACCAGAAATACCTTACATATCTGATGCAAAGCTCTACAGTCAGACATAGGCCTATTAGCAACATACAACATAGTCATAATCTGGTAAGTGCAAATGAAGACCCATATGTGAATAGAAACTCATAGAACTTGTTCATAGTATTTTTTTCTTCTGGACTGGAACCAAATCATGACTTTCAAACTAGGGTATGAATGAATCCCTGAATTATTTGTACTGCTGCATCCCTACTCAGAGGTAGAGATTTCTCAGCTCCCTCTAATCAAGAATCAGAAACCAGATCACCACATATCCGATTACATTACTGGTACCAAAACTAGTACTGAAACTCAAATGGCACTCAGTACATCACACACCTCCACCAATGCCCAACAGTCCCCTTCAATTTAAACAAGCCAAATCCGATATCAAACTTTATAGCCCTGTATCACGCTAAATGTTAAGCCACCATGGCTGCCCAACCATGGCTGAAGCCCACCAGGTCTGGGATCTTCATCAAACTGCACTCACTCATAAATACCAGCCACAATAATAAGCCTGATTTTCAATTCCATACATTATTCCCTGAGACATCAACTGAACAGTGGAAAAATGCCCTCTCGCAATGACAGAGCGTGATCTGTCCCTTTTATTCTGATCTGCCCCAAAGTTAATGGGGTCTATTCTGGGCTGAGACCCATGTGCCATCCATGTTTGGTAGAAATCTGTTCAGTACTTTTTGTGTAATTCTGCTGACAAACCAACCAACCAACAAACACAGGAACACAGGTGAGAACATAAAGTCCTTGGTAGTAGTGATTTGCGCCATTGATTTCTTTCAATGTACATTTAACATGAGAGAGTTGAATTAGGGTTGGTTAAAAACGTATTCTTGGGGGATGAGCATTATTCAGTAAGTATGTAGGTGATCCAAAGCTGAGTTTTAACTGTTAGATTTAAGTATAAAAGCAAGAATCAGCTAAATTAATTTGGGTTCAGCCCAGTCAGATGTGTTGAGGTCATATTGCTACTAAACTCATCAGGAACTGCTAACAAGTAAAAACAAACCATACATGCCTGCTAAAATATTCGGCTCAAACATATTCAAAGTATACATTTTTTAGAGAATTGTATACAGAAAAAACACTGTTGTCCATCCATTGGTGTATCCTTCCCTCCATCCATCCATCCAGTTTAGGTAAGGTAAAGGTAAATGGGATATTTCTAAACATTGTTAAACATGTCATGGTGTTGTCTTTGTGAGCATGTCTTTAAATTAGCAGTGATTGTTCTCAAGGACCTTCAGGACAGCCAGTAAAAGACATGCATCATTACCCAGAAAACTATGTGAGGGTTTGTCCTCCACAACTTTGATCCTGCGGGCTCCTGCAGGGATAACCACAGCCTCGATGTAGCCTGATAAAGAGACAGAAATATGAGGTGAAAACAAAGTAAGAGATAAACACAGTAAAGGGCACACATATCCAAGAAGTTGTTACAGGCGCTCGGTCAAAAAACGAACTGAGTGCAAAAGTCAGACAATTCAAATGAGCTGAGAGCTATCAGCGCAGTACCTGGATCTTTTGTCTGCCTTTTGAAAACAGATTCAGAAGCTTACAGAGGTAGACATGGACACAGTGATGGGCTGGTGACCTCTGTGTCTGTATCAGAAATGCTCTGCACAACTGAATTCAGTCCCACAATGTGTCAGATGTATTTATAATTTGCTTAAAGTTTTATCACACATCTTTCCCCTCTTTCTAGGGCCATTAAATGACAACGCCAGTCTTTCTGCCCTTCTATGACTACATTTGAAATAAGTGCTGACCACTTTTGAACAAGTTGGAGTGTTTTAGTTACATTTATTAATGTGCTTTGATTGCTTTTTCCACAATTAAAAATGTCAATATATTGTGTTCATTTATAATAAATACTAAAAAATAATTGAATTTGCTTTTATGTCGAGTTTCAATGATTTGTGCTAGATCAATGGCGACCACATCACTGAGTGATTATGGACAACATTTTTTTTACTCTCTAATTGTGTAATCTCTGTCACACAACCAGCCACCAGCCCTTCTCCACACACAGCATACCCCTTTAATACTTGTTGGGCATTATGTCAATACAAAGCAGCTCAATCTGATAGTACCAAATATTCTACCAATGACTATATCCTCATTATGTTGAGCCTTAGTCTATATAGTCAGCATTAAACCATATATTCTACAAGAAAGTG
Source organism: Diplodus sargus (assembly GCA_903131615.1). Lineage (NCBI taxonomy): Eukaryota > Metazoa > Chordata > Actinopteri > Spariformes > Sparidae > Diplodus > Diplodus sargus. Next base: position 799,803 of record CAEMYA010000684.1, on the reverse strand, counting down.
ATGGCCACAAAGGACCTACATTTTAAAGCAACATTATTTTTGTTTGTTGTTTGCTACTGCTTCATCTAATTTTGTCAACATCTTTACAGATGGGATCTAAGAACAGAGCCTCTGTATGGCACAGATCTATAACTGAACCAACAGGACATCACAACATTGAATCTTGGTCACATACAGTCATTAACGCATTGAAACATACTCTTTGTATTGAACAAATCTTTGAGGAGCAGCGGGCAGCCATCGTGCTGTGCCCAGGGACCATCTCCTGATCTAAGCCAGTGCCTTGATCAGGGACTCTGACCAGAGAATTAACCTGTGTTGACTTTCAAATAATTTGAGAAATATGATGTGGTGTTTTCAATTTTACCTTACTCACTTCTGAGGACTGTGTCCATGCAAACAGACATTTCCAACACCATGTAAGCTTATTGCATCAGTTGCTGTGCAACAAACTCATAACTTGATTATTCTTACTTATACATCCACCTTGTTAGTGCATAAGGTTTGATTCATTTGGTGCAACAAGTGCTCCAAACTGAGAGACTATTTGATGTTTGTCATCAGGTGTTCTCTGATCATCATCATCATCATCATCATCATCTACCAAGGTTTTGTATAACATTACGTTGCCTCCTCTTCTGACAGACAACAGTCATGATTCAGATGTCTGTTAAACATAAACATGGGCTGTTGTAAAGCATGTTAGGATAGCCATACAATGCTGGTCTAACTTATAGAGATGATGGTCAAAACTACAAAAACATGGTTGGAAAAAGAAAAAAAAAATCCCTGAGATTGTTAACATATGAGGAGAACAGCAGATTAAAATTGGTTTGTGATTATTAACTTTGAATAAGTTCATACAATATATTGGTTTCTTCTCTAGAAACAGATATAAAAGAAAAACTTACTACACTCTTATGCAAGGTAAAACTGAGCTGCTTTGTTACTGTGCCCAATGCACAATCATGCCCAACGTTATTTCAGTAGTACAGTATTTCACAGTTACAGACACTGATATAACTTCATACTTACCAATCCATCCTCTGAGCTTCCAAACACACAGTGCACTGTTACACACTATGAAGATGCAGTTGCCTCTGACTGAGAGCCACTCAGGTGAAATTAAACACAGACACGATGACGAGGCAGCAAAAATGTTGTTAAATGAACCCAAATGATGAAATGCAAATTACCCTTAGATAATGATGTGAATACTGCTGCTGCTACCCTGTCCTCACAACCAGGACAAACTCAGGTCATTGATATTGGCCCGATAAATTCGAGGCCTGAGAGATATTTTGCAACACATGAATAAGCTTTTGTATATGAGCCACTAGTATTTGGTTATACATTGTCCTTGACCTACATCACATTACAATGGTAGCAGAGAGACATGCAGTCCCTCATAATGGCCAATCCAGGCTGATACTTTCCGTGTTTACTTTCAGTTGGATTAAGAGACAAAAAAAAGGAAACTCCAGATGTGTTTTAATGGATGGATGTGAACAGGCAATTGTTTGGTGGTAAGTTGGCCAAAAGATATTGAATAACCCTTTATTACATGCTTGCCTTGCTTAGACCTGGCTGAGAGTTTATTTTGAGAGTGTTTCTGTGAAGTGCTCAAAAGCTGCTTAATGCGATGCCCTACATTGAAACACTAAAAATCTTTGAGTGCACTGCCTGTGTAGTAAAGCCTTTCAGTATAATTCTCTGATGGAGAGGAAGCAGAATGTGTTCATGTGCAGACGGGATATTTGCATTTCAAGAGGTTGCGTTCATGACACAAACTTTTGTGAGCCCAGGCTGAAACTGATCCTGTGCAGATCTTTCCGGAAAGGTTTGGGCAACTTGTATCCACATTGAACGAACACACCACTCCCTCCTGAAAGCCAACCAGCTGTTTCCATGGAACCTCCACCACCCTGCCCGTTCAGCTATGGTTAGACACAGACTCCCATGGGCTCACCTGAGTTTTGACAAGGACCACATTTGACGTTTAAGAAGCAAATGCCAAATGTTTAAATATGACGTTTTGACTGATACCACAAATGTCAAACTCGTAACATTTTCTAAAGTTCCCTCCATTAATACTCCTCCTGGCAGGAGCAGCAGGGGGAAGGAAACACCTTAGATGAAAGGAATGCATCCCTGGCATACCTCACGGTTGGGTTATGGGGTAGCAGGATCAAACAGCTGGTTATGTAACTAAAACCAAGCATTTTTTTTCAAACAGCTCAGTCCACACACCCAAGAAGAGCCCACAGATTACTGCCTCTCTAATATACCTACAATAAAACACTCCAGGCAGTGCAGGTAACACACAAACGCACACACACACACACACTGCATGCATCTTACATGAGAAACACTTGGGGACAGCTCTGGGTTTAGCCATCACACAGGTAGATACCCTCTTACATTGCCTAGTGGTGACTGGAGGACAAGACAAGGAAGTGGAGGGGAGGTCACATGTCCTGTGGACCACACCAGCATGTGCATGCATGTGTGCACACACACACACACACACACACACACACACACACACACACACACACACACACACACACACACACACACACTAATTCCTGTAATTATGCCCTAATCTAACTCGGATGGAGGTGTGATGTAGACACTGATGTATGACTGCTGCATCATTTAATCATTTATCAGTGCCCATAGGCTACTGAAACATAACCCAAATATCCAACCACTGCTGGCACCGTGATGCACGATCAAGAATTAGTGGGTGCAGAAAAGGTGATAATGAAATGTTTGTGCTTTAACTCTGTGTGATATCCAGTTCGACAAGGAGCTGTTCTACCACTGTAATCATCTGACGAGTGCAACAGCCTAAAGGCAGGAACACACCGGCCCAACCGTTGGACGTCTGAGGCGTTTGGTGAGACTCGGACGAGGTTGGGAACAAATATGTTTGGTGTGTTCAGCTGCATTGGAAGCTTTTGGAGCCGCCCGGACGTTGTTGGACATGCAAAGTCTGAGGAGGAGGGCTGTCGGACGTCTGAGCCAACAGATTCTCGGATTGGTTGTGTGCCAGCTGAATGGCCGTTCTGATTGGCGGTGTGCTAGCGAATCAGCGCAGTGTGTGGGAGGGCGGAATACTGTGTGCCAGAGTCCTGCACGGGTCTTATTTAGCAAACCCGAACCCGCCAGACTTAGAACCGCATCCGACCCGTTTTCCAACAGTAGCACAAATTACATTCCGCACCCGAGCCGACCCGCTATAAATTGATACCGACGCCCGACCCGCACCCGAAGGAAAATTAGACGGAGGCAGTTTTTAAAAATGAAAGTAAGCCAGCGTGGAGAATGGGAGTTCTGGGAGGGCGCAAGCACACATGAATGAGCTCATATGAAATATAAATGCTTATTATTTTGAAATGCAGGCAGATTTTTTTAGATGTGTTGCTAAAAATAATCTTTTTTTTTTGTTTTCACCTGACGCCTTGAAAATGGCGGCCCGCGCTCTCCAGCCGTCCGACCCGATCCGCACCCGTGTCCGACACAGTACATTATTTTTCACCCGTTTCATCCAAAGTGTGCGGGTCACCTGTCGGGTACCCGAACCCGTGCAGGACTCTGCTGTGTGCGCTTTGTTTTTCTATGCACTCCGTTCCGTCATTCCCCATTTTCATGTTTTGCAGTACTGGCACAGGACTGGCTCTCATTATGTCCGTTCAGGACGAATTAATCTGTGTTCGTTTGGTAATGCCTCGGTACATGTTGAGTATGCAGCTGTTTTTATCTCTAAATAGTTAAGTTTCGTTTTGATTGAAAGTAAAGAGAGTTGCGTGCATAAGCCTCTCGTTACAACTCACAACACAAGCGCCAGCCGCTTATTGCATCTCGCGCAAGCGCAGAAAGTACACGCTGCTGTGGAGTAGGCAGCACGTTGAAGCGACGTGTTTCAGTGCAACTTTTCTGCCGAACGGGTCAGACAAGAGGCAACGGAGTGGTCGGCTAAGGACTTCTGGGCGGTGTGTGGGGGCCTTAATAAATGTAAGTCTGTCATATGCAGAAGTGGGTAAAGTCCACTTCCACAAAGCACCATGTCCTTTTATTTTAGTCGAAATTGTCATGCGGCCAAGAGTATTCCCATATGGGTCATTCTATACCAACTCACCCAGGCCCCTGTAGGGATGGGCATACAGATATGTAATACAAATGGTAGTTTTATATGGCCAACTCACAGAGAAGTCTCTGTTATCTTGAAAAAACTAATCTAGAAACTTCTATTGAATTCATAGGGCCTTGCAAATCCTATAGCTGTACCTCAAGAACAGCTGAAGAAAAGCTCTATACTTTTTGTGATTCTTTGTATGGTTATTCTCAGCCTGACCAATTGCTAATTTTTCACTGGACTGGGTTGAAATTGGTTCCAAACATCCAAGAAACTAAAACGATCATTAACAACATGTGTTCCTCTTAATAGTTGTTGCTGAATGTTCACAGCAATGTAGTGCATTGCTGTAGCATGCCTTTTCACACTGTGACTTGAACGCTCCGTTTAGGCTACAAAGTGACACAGCTCGCTTCTGTTCAAACTTTGGTGAGAGTTGCACATGCACATTACTTAACAGTAGCCAATCAGAGGCAGAGTAGGGCAGTCATGCTGAGCAAGGTACTGTGATCTAAAATACCGCTGCTACAGGAGTAGCAATCATAACTGCTCCGCTGCGTTGCGTCTAGCAATCTGGAGCAATACACTGCAGTCAGTCTGTATTGCTCCAGATTGCTAGACAGTTATATTTATATAACGCCTGTTACACAGTGATGCACATAGGTTACAGAGGCAAAGGCCCGACTCCAAACTAGGCATTTCAGGCAATGCAGGAGAAGTGTTTTCTGTAGGACAGAGTAACTCCTTTTGCTGTGGACATGTACAAAAATGCTAAAGGTAACCCTGCTGAAAAAAACAGCATAGACCAGCACTAAAATACAACATATGCTGGTCTGCTAGTGACCGGTCACCAGCATATGTTGTGTTTTGGTGCTGGTCTATACAGATGTTTTTTTTTCAGCAGGGAAGCCAAAAGCCCAAAAAGCAGAACATGACCTTTTTAATATTGATTGCTTATATTTAAAAAAATCTAAGATGTGTTACTACTCCTTTTCCAGCATTTTCAGGATGATGAGAATACTTTAGAAATAGTAACACTCCCGTTCTGAATTACAGACATTGTCGTATTGTATCAAATGGATATTTCAGGTGATTAACAGGTCTTTTGTCTGGTAAAGTAGCATACTGTAAAGTAAGTCAGTAAGTCCAATGATGTAATATATTTTGCACATAAAGACTAAATGTGTTGCAATTAATCATTTCTGAGTTTGGACGTTTTAAGTAGATGAAGAAACTAAACAATAATTAAACTTTGAGCTCATATTGTTCTGGCACATTTAAATATACCACACCTGAGCACACTTTTAAAACCAATGCAATAGACTTCAAATGTAATGACAACTGTTGTAGTATAAACTTATTTATCTTAAAAACCCTCAGGCTCAGGACACCAATGAACAGTCGCACTGATCTGCAGTTAAATATAAGAAATCTAAGAAACTGCATCCCATCAGCAATGAATGGCAATAATTATGATACCTGGTTTATAGAAAGCTAATAACAGCTGCATATATCAGCACACACATAGGGAATGCTAGTTGGATACTAAGACACACACACACACACTCACCCATTCCTTTGGTGTGGTTGAAGTCTCCTCTCACTATCTTACAGGAGCGCCCGTCTCCATTACAAACACCACAGCGGTCCTCTTTGGCAGAAGAGCCAATGATGCCATCACAGCCAATTCTCTAAAGACAATAAAACAGACGAGAACAACTATAAAATATACAGCTGATGAGCTGTGTCTGTAGTTCACAGTGCCTTGTGTGTGTGTGTGTGTGTGTGTGTGTGTGTGTGTGTGTGTGTGTGTGTCTAGACACCTTGCATCTGTGTGTGTAGACCAGTATAATGTATTTAGAAAAGAAAAAGTGTACCATACAGATTGGAGCTTGTCTCGTCCTGGTGTCATATGCAGTTCAGTCACCCATCAGAAGGTGGTGTTAAAACTTAAGGAAATGTATGCACCAGCCACTGTTTAGCCTATTTCACATAAATGTGATAAAGAATTGAAGAACTGAGTAATTAATGAAATGTCTTCGATGAATTAGTGCTTCTGACAAAGCTATGAATGAGCCCTACTTTTATGAATACAGTGTAACTGAGGAGACGTTTGACTGCTGGTTACAATTTGTGGCCAGTTAAACCAGGAATTTACTGCAGTAATCCATAATGTAAGGGCCAATGGGGTGTGTCCACAGCCCTGAGGATTATTGGACTTTGAGGGTTTGACTTTTGAGGAATGGCCCAGCAATGTTCTCCTTTTCAGTAACTCACATAGAACTCCATTATTACAGTGAATGACAGAACACAGTGATCTCATACTCAGTAGTTACCTGAATGTAGCTTCAGTTCTATGAATCATTGACAGGGCTCAGACTGACACCTTGCATCAGGCACAAATCAGCTTATTTCTCTGATTTGGACAAATGTCTCTGAGACGAACTGACAAACCTCAGATTCTGGAGCATCAGCACTGGAAGAACACGGCTTTAGCAGATCCACAAAAACATTCTGTGGATTTCAAACAATATTGACAAACGTGCACATTGAAGTATAACCGTATCTGATCACCTGCATCCCTCTAACAGTGTTGAGGTGGTTCACGAATCATACTTGTAAAAAAAGTCAAGCATTGACGTTTTTTTAGTGATTGCACCAAAATCACAGCCTTTCCGGAAACTAAACTTGAAGCTTCAAGCATAATTTCTTTGAAAACACAGCTGCTACAGTGAATGAATTATGCAGATTTTTTGTTGCTGGATGGCAACTACAATACCTGAAAAAGGATTCAGTGTCAATCATTTCTGGATTTGTAAAAGGCAGCACAGATGCATTTTGTACAAGCGGTAAAGGGTGCATGCTATTTTGGATGATACTGGAGTATAATCCCTTGTACAAATCAACATGAGACAGAACTAGGATATTTACCAAGGCTGCAAAATATATCGTTTCTGCATCGACACTGCAATGTACATATGCAAAATAGTTATATTGTAGAATGTGCGATATCAACTCCTTCACATTTTAGATGTTTTTTTTTGTGTTTAAGCAGCATTCAAGCTGAACATTAAAGTTGCAGCACTTGATAAATATTAACAATGTCGCACTAGTCGTTTTTCACTCGTGGTTATTTATAGTCACTTCCAGGGAGAAAAGCCATGCATTAACCCTAGCCCAGCACGCTTGATGCTTTCATATCTCTGTAGTGACAACACTGTCACAAATGCTCCTGTTGGGCCACAGAATAAAGCAAAGAATAGTTTACCCAACACTAGCAGTCTGCGTGATATGTTGCTGTATGGTGAATCTAAAAGATGCTAGCAAAGCAACACGGTATATGAAATAAGCGCAGCAGAAACATCAGGTGGGACAGACTACCAGGTTCAGCTATACTTTATATAATGTAACAGTTAGAGTTACAGGCTAAACATAGTGAATATTGTATAAATAACAGAACAGCACAACGTCTAGTTGAGTTGTTCGACTTAACTGGTGAACATAATGCAATATTTATCACAGAAACCAAAACACTGCAACATCAGTTCATTTTGTTTCCAATATCACACAGCCTTGGTATGGACATCTTTTGCAAGATCACTTTGAGAAAGGAAGTGCATTATTTTTGCAATATTCCTCAGCTGGAGGAAGTAGGATTTCTCTTATCCACTGAAAGTCTGGTCAGATCAGCTGCTTAATACGTGCTGTTGGGCTTCAATCGCTTGTTTTTGGGAGGATTAACTAAAATAACTGCCATTGTGCCCTGATTGAGCTGCAGGAAAGTTTGAGACTGCCAGATCCAGAGCAGTTGGGGCAGATGTTTGGAGTGGGAGATCTGCATGATATGAGCAAAGCAGTGGCCTCAGACTGTAATGGTCCTGAGACTGACCCCTGTGGGTCCAGAAATGGGAGAGGAACATGCATTGCTGAGGACAACAGAAAGAGAAAGGGAAAGAAAGAAAGGAAGAAAGAAAGACAGAAAGAAGACAATTTGTGTGTGTGTGTGTGTGTGTGTGTGTGTGTGTGTGTGTGTGTGTGTGTGTGTGTGTGTGTGTGTGTGTGCGTGTGTCTGTGACTGCGCACATTAAAGTATTGGCAGTCTGAATCAGCAACACATCTATGCTACAGATTCATGCAGCTCCTAAGACACAGACACTATTTTTCCTGCATCACTGAAGTCAACATTTTAGCCACGCACACACACACACACACACACACACACACACACACACACACACACACACACACACACACACACACACACACACACACAGAAAGCGATGCATGGTGCCGAGTTTGCTGAATCACAGAGCCATATGGCCTCTCCAGTTCAGTCAGACTCTCAGGGTCCTCCTACAGCCAGACACAGTCTATTTTCATAGCTTCGCTGAATAGATTCTTTTCCCCTTTTCCTGTCTGCTTCCTTTCTTTCTCTTCTCTCTCTCTCCCTCCTTGCCAGTGTTTTCATAGCATGCCTGAGTCTCACATGCCAGGCTTGGAAAAACATCCATTCCTCCTCCTCCCTCTGTAACCTCAGCATCGGCCTACTTCTCTTTGTCTGCAGCTCACAGCTCACAGCCGCCATCCTCCACCTCTGCCACTGTTTCTCCCTCTCAGGTGGACACAGAACCAGTGAGCAGGCTGGACAGAGTATTTTGCAAAGTAAATGGAATCATTCGTAAGATTTTGTCAATCTTCTAAATCGGATATACTCAACTGAAATCAGTAGACAAGACAATAAATCTGAAGCCCCCCCACTCAAAAATGTGTCGTTTTTTTTTCATCTTCATCCTCTTAATGTCATCCTAAAGACTTTACAAAGATAATTCATCTGTCATTTTGAGAAAGTTTCCATCCACTTGTAAAGAACATGTACATCACAGCAGTCTTCAGTCCCAATGATTTCCACAGCTCTCATGTTTCTGTGATGGAATGAGGGGAACATAAACTACTTTGTCACACAAACATTCATGAAGTTTGGTTCAGTGATGAATTTATTATAGATCTTCTGAAGATGTGACCAAATCTGCTGGATCATAAATATACGCACAGTAATTCTAATATTTGGTTATTTTGGCCATTTTCACCTCAGGAAGGTCCTTCTGATAGCATCCATAAGCTTCTGATAGTCCTCTGGCTGGATGTGTAACCACTCCTCTTGACAGAACTGTTGAAGTTCAACTACATCTGTTGACTTCCTGGTACAGACTTGTTTCTTCAGCACAGTCACATGTTCGATGGGGTTCAAGTCAGGACTTTGGGAAGATCATTCCAAAACCTCATTTCTAGCCTGATTCAGTCATTCCTTTACCACTTCTGATGTGTGTTTGGGATCTTTGTCCTGTTGGAACACCCGACTGCACCCAACTCCCAATCTTCTGCTGATAATCTTTGGTTTTCCTGAAGAATTTTGGAGATAATCCACATTATTCTTCATTATTCCATAAAGGCCTCACTTCTCCTCCAAACATATTGCTACAGTTTCAGTTTTGATTTCGTCTGACCACAGACTTTTCCTCCAGAAGCTTTTTTCTTTGTCCATGTGATCAGCAGCAAACTGCATTGGAGCTTTAAGGTGCTGCATCTGGAGCGAGGGCTTCTTTCAACACTGCAGCCTGGCTCATGTTGATGTAAAACACACTGACTGTGGACACTGACACCTGTCTTCCAGCAGCTTCTAATTCATTGCAGACTTTCCTTTTTGGTGGTTTTTGTTTGACTCTTGATCATCCTGACCAGTTTTCTCTCAGCAGCAGGTGAAAGTTTGTGTCTTCTTCCTGATCGTGGCAGCGACATAACTGTGCCATACACTTTATACTTAAAAGCAGTTGTTTGTACAGTTGATCTTGGGACCTGTAACTGCTTTGAAAAGCTCCAAGTGACTCTACTGACTTGTTCAAATCAATAATGTGCTCTTTCAGATCAATGCTGCGCACTTCCAGTACAAAGAAGTTAAGAGGGCAGTCCGCAACTGTAATGAGATCCTGACAATGACAAACGCGGGGCCGAATCATAACGCGTGAGGAAACCAGTTGCAATGCTTTATCTATCCATCAGGAAGAGCAGTGATGATGAAGGCCGAATTATTCTTTAGCTGAAATCAGCTATTCTAACCACGTCCTAGGCATACAATATTTGATGTGTGTGAGAGAGGTTGATTCCCACACAGACCATATCATGAGGTCATCAATATCATGCTTTAGTTTTTTATTTCTCCATAGTTTTGCATGAAAGTGAAAATAATATTGCCGGGGAATTAATCATTTAACCGGATGGAAAAAAAAAACTGTGTGCAGTACTCATATGAGCGACTGACTGTGCTAACAGTGACTGCAGTGGTACCGAGACAAACCATTATAGCGTAAGAGACGTTTTTCTTTCTAATTTTGCTACTGTGAAAATCCTCAAATCATGCGTGCAACAGTAAAAATGTTATTCCCTGGCGATATCATTTTAACTCCTATGTAGTTTTGTTGAAAACCAAAAAGCTGAAGCATTATATCAATGACCTCATGATATGGTAGATAACCTTTAAATATGCTCAGACTGTGACCATATTTGTGTTTGAAGTGTTTGGTTTGAATATCTCACTGGGTGTGGGTGGTTACAACATTTTTACAAATTATTCATGCAGTGATGGATGATAAAGGATATGCAATCAGTTTATAAAAGTGTGTTCACAAACATTGTCTGCATATCTTGGGAGGTGACAGAAGCCAAACACATCATTAGCATTACAGTGACTCTCTCCAGCTATCAGTATGCGTCTGCCGACACAAAGAGCACAGACAGATCTCGTGAGTAAGAGATGCTGTGTGCTCTCTACACTACGATCAACCTGTCTAAACCTGGCTGTGCTGATAACACATAAGCAAGAATATGTTACTACACTGCCTTTTCATCCCCTAATATGCCAGGAGGAATTTTTTTTTGTCTATGACTTAGCTAAAATAGAGAAAGCTTGTGAACCAGAAGTCCAGCTATTCTGTTTATGTACTATGAAAGCGGAGGCTAAAAAAAGTGTTCTTTCCGAAAAACAGTAAAGTTTATCATTTCGAACATTCAATGTCTCGTGTTTATACTGTATTAAACTGAATAAAGTTTGAAACAAATCTGCAGTGCTCTTTTTTTCAACAGCATCCAAAACATTTCTGGCGAGATAACATAAAGATGCACACATGCTCACTATGTACTTCAGTTCTACTCATTCTAAGTTGACTTGCATGGTTAAGGAAACATGAGTCATTGCTAATGTGTAAGAAGTAAGCTTCTTGTGAGCACATGTGCGTCATGATAATTGCATCCATATTAAACTTTCTAGACCTCTCTCTCTCGCTCTGCCAGAAGGAGGGGGAATTCCTCCCAAACGTACCGGCATCCAACATTTGCAAATAAACACAAAAGACTGACTGTTGTCGGGACACAAGATCCAAATAAACTCCTCAGCCCTCCCCAAGGGAGCAGGCTGTGCATCCACTCAACCACTGATAACTGCTCATGAATGAGGTACTCTATTGATCCCTGTAGGGACCTTCTCCTCCACAGCTCTGTGCTGGGACATGG
>CAEMYA010000684.1:744093-788070 GCA_903131615.1 Diplodus sargus | reverse complement strand
TTTTTTTTATTCATTTCATGACTGATTTGTTTCTACAGTGATGACAGCAGTATCAAAATCTCTCTTCCTTCTCACTCCAGTGGCTGCTGAAAAGACCAAACTCTGCAGCTTTTATTTACGGATCAGTCTCTCAAACCATTGTCATCCGGCAGCAGTGACATTGGACACTTGCTACAGTGCAATGGCTGCTGATATGATTATGATACACTATACACTATACATAGCATTGTCCAATTTCAACATAAAAGCTCAATCCCATTTCCATTTTTACCCACACCCTCTTTGAGTGCCTCCTTGCTCACCAGAACAGAATTCTGTGAAATGGGGCGACCCTTCAAAACCCTCATTCGTCATCAGTTGTCGTCGATGGTTTTCTTGCGAACAGACAGGACAGGACGTTTCCAATCTTCCGCCTTTGGTTGTAGTGATTTCTCTTTATGTGATTTTGCTTCCAGGAGGCAAAAAACATGGCAGGAGGAAAACAAAGCTGGTTGGTGACCATTCAACTTGTTTGTTGGAGGTCTTAAAAGAGTCAACGATGTTAAACTCCTCCATGGTTGAAAAGCTTGAAACATTACATTGTTCAAATAAGTGTTTGTATCCGGAATCCATTGAGCCACTGGCCAAATCAAGAACTGCTGGAGAAGTTTGAAGGCAGTGTGCTAACATTACAAGGCTAAAAGTCAAAATGGCAATGGTGGTTCAGACCAGACCAGACCATGACTTGCTGTGGTGCGGATGTGGGGTTTGGGGATAGCTCTCAAATGGACAGTTACATTACTGGCGAGTTTAATCTTGATAGCCAACGCTCACACCATCAGCTAATGTTAGCTCAACAAACATGAACACCAAAAGGTCTGAGTGAATGAACTGAGTATTCTCAATATGTTGTATTTCCAGCAGTTCAGATGAAAAAAAAATACATTGTTGGTCAATGGCTTCCAGAATAAGCCATATAAGTGATCTGTGGCATCACTGAAGGAATAAGACACATGTGTAAATCTGCCTGAAGCAGGCCATACTCACAAACTGAGTGACCGCGCAAGAAGCAGACTAGTGAGGGAGGCCACCAAGACACCTATGACTACTCTGAAGGAGTAAAAAGCTTCAGCAGCTGAGATGGGAGAGACTCTGCATACAATACTGTTGCCCGGGTTCTTCACCGGTAAAAACTTTATGGGAGAGAGGCAAAGAGAAGAAAGCTCATTAAATCTCAACTAGAGTTCACCGAAAGGCATGTGGGAGACTCCAAGGTCAACCGGAAGATGATTATTTGGTCTGATGAGACCAAAATGGAGCTTTATGGCCATCAGAGTAGACACTATGTTTGACGTACACCAAGCAGTGCACATCACCACAAACACTCTCCCCACCTTGAAGGATGGTGGTGGCAGCATCATGCATGGGGATGCTTCTCAGCAGCAGGCACTGGAAAGCTTGCAGAAGTAGAAGGTAAAATGAATGCACCAAAATGTAGGGAAATCCTGCAGCTTTGCAAAGACAAATGGAGAAAAATTGCAGTGTCCAGATCTGCAAGCTTGATTGAGACCTATCCACACAGACTCAGTGCTATGACTGAGCCCGAAGGTGCATCTACTAAATACTGACTTGAAGGGGGTGAATACTTACGCAATCACATATTTTTATTTGTTTTATAATTATGTATTTTCATTTAATTCACATAACTTTGTAGAAATCTGTTTTCACTTTGAAATAGTCAGAATGACAGAGACAGAGTTTTATTTAGTATATTTTTGGTTTTGTATATTTTTTGTATATCGACCATGATTCCATTTATAAAGGAAATAAAACAGGAAAACAAGAGGGGGTATTTTTTAAAGGCACTGTGGTTTTTCTCTGGCTGACCATTGGCAATGGTTTGGGGCAGTGCACCTTGGTGATTTCTTCAGATGTCAGCTCAGTTCTTTCCTGGTGGATAATTGTTGAGTAACCTAACCCAGTCCCTGAACAGGCAGGCCACCAGGCCAAAGCAAGTCTAATTGCATTTGTGGTGTAACATTCCATTACATCTTTTGAAGAAGTATGCATGTGTGTGTATGTGCGTGTGTGTGTGTGTGCAAGTGAAAGAGTGAGAGAGAGAGAGAAAGAGAGGGAGAGAGGGAGAGAGTGAGTATGAGTGTGTACCTGACACCTTCCGTTAACACATAGGTCGGCTTCGTATGGTCCACAGGGTGTCCCATCCATCACTCTGTCAGTCATCAGGACTGGGACATCTCGACCCACCGGGCTGCAGAACAACACGCACGGCTTTTCTGCTCATGCACACACACAGACACACACACACACACACACACACACACACACACACACACACACACACACACACACACACACACACACACACCATGTTGTTATTGCAACAGTATGAAATTACTAGAATATAACAGTCAAGCTAAAGTACTGTACTTGAAAGTACTTGAAAGATATTTTAATCAAGTAAAAAACATTTCTTCCTACTTTATAAAAAGTAGGTTAGTTAAGATATACTTCGAGTAAGACTTGTATTACATTTTAAAAAAATATGGTTTCATAAATAAAAAAAACACATTTGATGATCAGTAGTCCTACTACTTAATTAAAGAACACATTTAAACTCAAATTCATGCTTTATATATATGTAAGACTGTAGTCAAATCTTATCCACAATCCTGAATCGAGATGAGTGTTGATAAATTGCTTCTACAGAAACCAAAAGAGGAAAGGGAGGAAGGACACTCATTTGTCTCTCTTCACAGAAAAGACATTCACATCCTGTTGTAATAAAAGTAAACAGCTACCATAATTATTTGAAAGGCAAGAGAGTTTTTGTCAGCTAGAATGACATGAGCAGCTGAGAGAGACTCAGATGCTGATCAAAGGACAGAACTCGGAGGAAAACATAACTGGTATCAGCTGAGAGGTGACCCAGCTGGCTGCAGTGGTTCCGGAGGAGAATAAAGGAGTGTTTGTTTGGATCCTCGTCAGTACATTTTTTGAGGGCACCAAACACCAAAGTAATCTGTATGTAATCTGTATAACTGTATGTCTCTGTGTTGTACTGGTTATGACAAGTAATAACCCTCTGTGGACAATTAATGTATAATGAAATAATATCACTGGGATTGCATGGAGAGCATTGCAAACCCATTATCTCAAATCCAACCTCGAAACGCAGACATCAAAGAATCCAGTATTAGGACTCAGCCCATGTACTGCCTGCCACAGGGGTCCTTACAGTGTGTTCACACCGCATCCAAAGTGAATTCTAGAGGTATTGCCTTCACTGACAAAATGAATGAAGTGAGTTGTGCAAGTTGGCACCCATACTTTCATGAATTCCCCCCAGGCTGTCTGAAATAAGGCAAAACCAACTCATGTGTCTAGTTGAAAATGTTTCAACTTGAATGTAAAACTTGAGCCTATCCTGAAGCTGTTTGACTGAAAAAATGAACATTGAGAGATGAAAAGAAAATGCAGAGAGACCAGAGGAAATAGAGACTTTTCTGTTTGTTCTAAAATCAGATAAAGGGCTCCATCTTGAACTCGCTGCAAAGCGGTGCAGCACAAGTGTCACTTCTAGTTTCAAACTGACGCAGTTCTCATTTTCACACCCAGCGCCCATGTTGTCTAAATATCCAATATAACTGTGCCCACCTGTGCTCCCTTCCAGGTGTGTTGCTCTTATAGTGAGGTGTGGTCAGGCGCACTGATGGTGGATTGTGATTTTGAGGCAGCAGAAAGTGACAGTGCCACAGACAGACAAAAAGCTGGTCTAAGGTCAAAAGTGCAGTCTGCTTTCTGCTGTGTGAAGGACATATTAGATGCTCCTACACATGCAGGTTCACATCGTTCATACGCTCAGATTTTATGATTTGAGAGGCTGCTTTCAGATATTTTAAACATTTCCATGAACACAGTCATGTACTGAAACAAATATCATGACACATTTAATCAGCAAAACTAAACGTTGTAGTTATAAACTCTCCAAAGGAAACTTCTAAAATAAATACGTTAAACAAGATGTCAAGATTTACCAGGACAGCCGCTTCACTCCAAATCACTTTACTGTTTGAATGTGGACTGTTCATGAGCTTTCGATGTGTAGAACACAGAACAAATACTAACTGATCCTGTCAGCGAGTCAGAAGTTTGAAATAATGTGCATGTTAATGTCGAGATACACACATTGTTTGTGTTTCTTCCTGATCATGGTGGTGACACAACTGTGCCATGTACCTTCATATTACAAACAGGTGTTTGTGCAGCTGATCTAGTGACCTGCAACTGTGTTCGAAGTGACTTTCCTGACTTGATCAAAACAATAATGTGCTTCTGTACCTTAGTTTTCAAACTGAATGGTATCTATCATTTTCCAATAATGTCATTAGCTTAGGGACACGGGTTTCTGGTTGTTTCAGATAAATAAGATATAAATAATAGTCACCAGTGAAATTCTGCGTTCTGTGCCTCTCACCTCCACACCCCTTATTTCCTTGTTCTGTCTTATTTCTTGAGTGAGGTGCTCAATAATGATGATATAGAGGGTGGGGGAGGGACAACAGCCATGCCCGGTTGACCTCTCTAACTTATATATAATATTAATTAATTAATTAATATATTGTCCTGACAGTTAACTGACTCTTGGCTAAACCCAAATTTCTCCAAGCAGATGTGTAAATACTTCCAGAAGACACTGTCAGAAGTTTTCTCCACGTCTAAACTACTTAATAATGCGCTTTCTCCTTTTATTTGTATTTCTTTTATCATATGTAATTTCCTTCTTACATTATCTTGTGTGTGTATTCTCTTGATAAAACCTGACTGATGCTAAACCAGAAGTCCAAACGCATCAGATCCTGATGAACGACTTTTCAAGTTGAAAATCCTTAGTGATGTACATTGTATAATTTGTTGAGAACGAAGTGTTGTAACAACAGTCAATGGCAACCAAAATCATCAACCCACGGAGGGAGAGATTAAATATCACACCGAAAATCAAAGTAAATACTGAAATCACAGGCTGATCCAACTTGCGTACAGCAACTCATAATGTGAGTCCGTAATGTGTCAGGCCGCCGCGCACTAGCTTTGATATTGACAGCAGGTTTCAACCCAACCTGCATGTCTATGGCCAACTTACTTTTTCTTTGCCTCAGCAGGACTTTAGAGGTTCAGGATGTTGACACCTGGGTCCTGACCAAGTCTACAAAAGGTCGAACACACATGATCTTTACATTCACTTCTAAATCAAATTACATATTGATTTATGTTCTCATTGATCATTTTAAAAAGGTGCCTATGCCTTTTAGATTGTACCTCCAAAATGTTGTGAATGACTCTCATTGGATCTCAGATATTTAAAATGTGGACAACTTAAATAAGCTGATTTTTGTTTTCCTTTTTATTTAGTCAGTTACTTTGCATGCACCAACGAGCCTGTGAAGAAAAAATAGCTGATGAGTGCAGTAAGTAGTGTATGTGTGTGTGTGAGTGTGTGTCTCACCATCATTAATTATAGCAGTCAGCATGCTGCCCTTTTTCTTGCTGGCGAGGCGGTCGTAGGACAGACACTGCAGGTCTCTGAAGCTGGGCGTCCCCTTGGGACAGGGAAGACCTTCACAGGCCTTGTGCTCTACACTGGTCTTCTGACAGTGTCTTCCACCAGGACCAGGCCTAGATGCACGTACACACACACGCACAAACACACACACACACACACACACACACACACACACACACACACACACACACACACACACACACACACACACACACAGACACACACAAACACACAGGTCAGGGTCTGTTTGATTGTGACACATTTTCATACCCATCAGTAAGAAGAGGTACATTTATGGCTAATTAAACTTCACTTAATAGTTATTTTCTTGTTCAAACAATGAAATGCTTTACAAACCATTTATGAATAGATGTCTATAAACATCAGTTCTAACTTTATATTGGCCATATAGATAATGTTCATAGATATACTACGCAGTATTTGTTAACCATATATAACATATTATAAATATCAATTGCAACGTTCCAATAAATAATTGCTTAATAAATGGTTTATAAAGTATTTCATTGTGTATGGTTACAGTCATACAGTCTCTATGTACATAAAACTATTAAAGACAGACAGACAGGTGACATACGGGGGGTTGTCACATTTCCTCTGTCTGAACTGGACTCCGGTACCGCAGGTCCTGCTGCACATGCTCCACTGGCTCCATGAACTCCAGTCACCATCCACATGCTGAGGGATGGGAGTCTTACTCACACACTCGCCTGCCCTGCACCACTGACACACACACATGAAAGAGATTTCAAATACACGTCACCCTCATCATAGCCTTTATTTAGGCGGATCAACAGTCACCTTCTTTCAGGAGCTGTTGCCTGAGAGAAATGAAGATGTGAGTATCTATGCAGGCGGTCTTACCTTGTCTGCTCCACACTCTGTTCCATCCAGAGGAGGATCCAGTTTGGTTTTACAGGATGCATCACCCTCTACTAAACACCACAGGCCAGCACACATCAGGTGCTGACAGACAGACACACACACACACACACACACACACACACACACACACACGCACACACAAACACAAAAAATGGGAGATAGCATAATTACTTCTGTGTCATCATTAAATGACTCAACAGTAGCTGTTGATGCTTTACATTAAAGGCGAGAGTAGAGAGTAGAGTGAAGAAAGGTGCTCTCTGAGCCACTGTGGGCTTTTGAAGTGAAACACCTGTGCACCTGTTGAGTTTGCATTAACAAGCAAACAGCATGATATTACAGAGGCTTTGTCCTCAGCGGCCCAAGCAGTCCAACCTGTGTCCCTTTGCTGCACATCTACCCCCCCATCATCCCATTAACATCATCTCTCAAGCTGTCTTGTCAATAAAGCCACGAAACTTGTTGAACAAGAAGTGTGTGCGTATATTATACTTCTCACTTATAATGCCATGTATGTCATATTGTGTTGAGGTTAGGGGAAATACATGCAGGACATATATAGACCCTATAATTAAACTCCAGAAAAGAGTTATCAGAATAATTAATAAAGCTTCCTATCGTGAAACCACTAATACATATATAGTTTCTGGCATTTTAAAATTCTTAGACATTGTATACATAAAAACATTAGAAATACTATTTCGAGTAAAGAATAAAAGTCTTCCCACCAGTATTCAACTTTTTTTTTTAAATTAAGAGAAAAAAATAATAATTTAAGAGGGTTGTGTGTCTTTGACATATGTAAAGTGAGAACTAATGTTAAATATAGATGTGTTTCAGTTTTGGGAGTTAAATTATGGAATGGACTTAGTGATGAACTGAAATTATGTAGCGCACTGTTGAGTTTCAAAAAACATTGAAAGGTAAAATAATTATGGATTACAATGAAAAAATGACAGAAATGATTAAGAAGAAGAATTTAGAGTAAATTTTTGTTATGTTCCTTTATTCTTTGTATTACTGATATTCTGGGTTATTCCATGGATTGTACAGGACAGGCAAAAATAAGCCTCGGCTTCAGCCTTTTCCTTTTTCGGTTACAGAGTTTGTTTAAAATTTTGTTGTGAGAAAATGTTGAGTGGAAGACTGTACGGTAATATTTTGTCATTTGATTGCACATAATTTAAGTATTGTATATTGTAACTGAAATAAAACTATTCATTCATTCAAGAAAAGGCCCAAAAAATACTTACAGTTTATTCCAGTTGCTAACACTCTAAAATGACATGCATAGCACAAATATTTAAACTGACACAGAGATTAAACCTCTTCTCAAGTCTCCAAAACGTTAAACACATTTTCTGCTTTACACACATTTTCAATTCAAAATGGCACATTTTAAATGCACTGAACACAGTTCTCTGCATAAGACACAACAATCTGACATAAAGTCACATGTTTGCCGTTTCAAAACACTGACATTTAAGTAAACACTACATGAGCTTATTGGCCACTATATGTGCCACCTGCCAAACAATTGTTACCATAATTGTTACCACTTCAATCAGGAAGTCAGCACGAAAAGACCACAGGTGAGAGGAAGAGGAGGAGGGAGGGTGAGAATGAGAGGGGAGGAAGAGTGAGAGGTGGAGCTGGTAGAGGAGCTCATGGCCAAAGAAGACAACAGCTTTCAAATGAAATCAGAGCGAACTGAGTTGATCATATCACCAACCATGGGCTGACACTGCGAGGCTGCCTCTCGCAGTTCTTTTCTGCAATTTTCTTTTTTAGTTACTGTTTTGTGAGCATATTTTTGTTCACTCCAATGTAAATATATCTGCTGTGCATATGTTGCACTGACTTGTTCGGTGAAAATTTTAAAAATAAGCGCTTCAACAGCATGTGTGTGTATCTGCAATTATTTCTATTTTGCCCAACAGTGTGTAGTTCGTTAGACAAAAATCTGTAATATGAATAATATTATGTGTTTGCGATCTGGTGCAGAAGGTTGATTTTGGTTGCAGTGCTTCATTTTGCAGGATATATGAGGCATTTTGTGGTTTGGGTGTGTGGTTTTGTGAATTGTGTTGAGCATTTTGATAAAACCACACTAGTTTGCAAAATTGTGTTTTAGCAATCGGAAAAAAACTGTAATATTACGACATGACAATTCTACAGGGTTTCCTTACTCAGTAAGAACAAAAAAAGACCTGGACACATGGCCACACCAAAAACTATAAGTGATAGTAATGATATGAGCAATCACTCTGACACCAATAAGATTCTGTAACAGTGGAGCTGAGCATGGGCTTAGAAAAATGGATATTAATCACCTGTTGCAGCTGTGCACAGAGAAACACAAATAAAACCAGAAGGTTATGGCTTCATGTAATTCTTCACAGATGAGAAGAGTTGGGAGAATCCAACTCTTATGACAGTTGTTTTGTTTCATTCATTCATACTTTTGTATGAGTCAACTCAGCCATCCTTGCGATCGTCAGAGAGTGACATTAGTAAAGACAAAACAATCCTCATAGTCCCCATATATAATATACATATATACATAATATACGAGTTAAATATGTTGTGAATGTAGAGAACTGTAAAGTCAGGCGGAATTTGATTAGCTGTTGGTGTTTCTATAATTCCTAAATTCACTCAGAAAGTGATCCCAACAATATTGTTCGTCACTGTTGTTGTCGTTATAGTTGTCCTGTTGTTGTAGTTATCAGTCTTGGTGCTTTTCTCTGACATGGGGTAAATAAAGACTCTAGACACTAGGTGAAAATGTGTGGCGTGTCAGGAGTTAAACCCTGCGGTACCAGACTAAATACACAGGCCTGGGTGAGCAATCACAATGATCAGGACACTTCTTTTAAGTCTGAATACTGATTACTTCAAAGTTTCTCAATCAAATGACAGGCTTGAAGCTCAGGAACTTGTGTTTTCTTTGCTCAGGTTATGCATTAAGTCACTACCAGGTGGACTCACACTGGAGACACCTGTTAAATATCAGGCTTCAGTAACCGAGGGCTTACAGTTGGAATCTCAAGCATTTTTACAACAAAAACTGAGGAAAGCAAAAAATTACAAATTGAAAAACTTCAACTGCCTCAACCAACATCTGCGTGTACTGTATACATTATCTTTCAAGTCTCATCCTTCTCTGTAACTGGTGTTCATTCAAGCTTGTGCAGACTTCTTGCTGATTCACTGATGGGGTGGGTGAGCCTTTTACTTTGTTGAATGGTTTGTAGTAAGTACTGACTCTTTGTGACTTGAATACTGCGGTTAGATGTTCTGACAGCTATATAAGGGAGTCCCACTGGGATTCTTCAGGTGGTCCCTGTCGATTTGGCTCTGCCTGCTCTGGTCTGAGGTCAGAGTCATCTCGTGTACAACACTCACTATAACAAATTACACTGGCCCCCCTCTCGGTGCACTTTTCACATTGCTTCAGTCTGACTACAGATTGAGGATTCTAGGATGCATCCAATAGCAGCCTTAAAAAATGCCCTGCTCAGCATTTTTGTGTTTACGTGTGAGAGAGTACTCTCCTTGTAAAACCGAATAAGCAGATGAACTGTGATGTTCTCTCTGCTCTCACTTTGATGATAACCTCTACTGAGGCTGTTTGTTACACTCTGTTGATGAAGCTCTTCCTGCTTTAAATTGTCAATTCGCTTGAGCGTGAGTGCCTCCGATGAAAGCTCATATGACCCGTTCCCTGTAGACTTTGATGTAATGCACACAAAGAGGCTTGCCAGTGTATTTCATGCTGCTGACTGGATAATTGATTTACCCTCTCATTCCTCTCTGTGATCCAGTCCTCTCTCACTTCTCATCTCCTCTCAAAGACAATTATACTATTTGACTTCTCGTCCTCTACTAATGACAGGGGGAAAGGGGACTGTTAAACAGTCACTGTCACTTTCATATCTGTAAATGGACTAGTTCTTCAGTGTTAAGTCAGTCATTATCTGGCCTCGCCTTACAGTGTGTCATTATTCCTGTGGTGAGACTAGTTAGCTTGCAGCGATAGAGCTCTGTCAACAGACAAACTAATAAATGACCAGTACAGCGGCGGCAGCGACAGATGTGCTGGAATAGTAAATATTGCAGATGGATGCTACATCTCCATGAAGAAAAGAGATTATTTTAGTCTGATTCCCTCACTGGTTGGCTGTCTCTGTGTATCTCCCTCACACTCAGGCAGGAAAGACATCATAACATGTTCTAGTTGTTTGTCTAGTCTAGCGTGCCTAGACTTTATGTCTTTGAGGGCCAAAACTAAAAGTTAATGATTTGCACAGGTAAAAATCAAACATCTATTGTATTATGTTGTAGTTTGACTCAGATGCAAAATAGTGCAATAATCCCAAAAAGTATTCTGCTGACTAAATTTGAGCATTTATTTCTTATACTACTGAACATGTTAAGGGTTGCACCAACTAAAGTAGTTTCAACCCTTCCAACTTAAATCTTACACCTAACCTACAGTCGGTGTAAAGTCCTCAATTAAATAGCTGTTGGCATGTGTATTGATTTTGAAAGATAGGATGACTTGGAGAATGAGGAGGAAGGAATTTTATCAGGTGTTTTGTGTCGAAAACATTGGACACTCATGTTATTGTGTTGGCAAGCAAACATATTACAGGATTAGATAACTCTCTAATTACCAGCTACTAATTTGGAACAGTTTGCAAATGAAGCCTCATTAAATGTTTGGTATATTGTATATTGTTGTAAACTTAATCTGTCCAATAACAGAGCATTGCTACATCTACCACTAGCTGCAGATTACGATTAAGGTTGGAGTCTATAATTACTACCTTATCATAATGCTTTGTCCTATTTCATGCACCGTTTGTTGTTTAATAAATAAGAGAATGGAACGATTTATTTTCAGCCTTTTGCTGATTGGCCACAGGAAGTGATAACATCATTTTCTGCAACAATACCGCAGCACCAGGGGCGCTGCCTTGCTGCTGATCCTGTGTCAAACAGCTCTCTACAGTGTCATTGTTTTTATCATCATAATTATGTCTCAAAGTGTGTTTAGTGCTGTCCTGCCCTTTGTTTTATTTTTTGTTCAGCCTACTATTATGATAACCATGAACCTTTCAGCAGCCTCTGTTGTTTTGGCAGTTTTATTAACTCCAATATCTGGAGATAACTCAGACAATGCTGACAATGCGCCAACCATTACCTACTCCCTGGAGTTTTTGCTCTCCTGTAGGGGTAATGCATAGAGCTTGGGCGCTGATATTGTCCTGTCCCGTGGATTAATGAGAGAGAGAACTGATGAAATGTAAAGCAAAGAAGAAAGACTCCAGATGAGATATCAATAACCGGCTAAGAAGGCAACAAAGCTGTCATCCTCTACCAGCAGTTACCTTATGAAATGTAAGGTTGCTTAACAACAACGTACAAGGTAAATTTAAGTGTTGAAAAACAACATAATATCTTAAGTCTTGTGGCCTGCCCCATTTTTGTCAGGGATGAGTTCAGGAGAGTCACTGCCTGGGGATTGAAGCTGTTCTTTATTCTGGTGGTATCGGATGTTGATAACAGGTCAATTGACCCAGGTGTAAATGCAGAGTTTACACATTACCATTGCACACAAAATGCTGATCTTAGTGGGTTAAAGTGGGATTTTTGATTAGTGGAAAAGGGCTACAAGGTTTTTTAGTGATGGTTACTCCAAAAGAAGTTGGAAACCTGCCCCACCACAGCTCCACTGATGTAGACAATGGGGTATGTCTTTGCCTCCTTCTTTCTAATATCAACAATCAGCTGCTTGGTTTTGCTGACGTTGAGCAGTAGATTGGTCTCTGTGCACCACTCTGCAAGATGGATGATGTGACACTTCGCATCCAAGGAGGACTTTTGGTGCAATAGTCTAATCTGTTTCACTGAGATTAAAGCAGGACTGCAAAGAAGATATTGATGGATATACTACAATCAGAGTAGACCGAGACAAGGACAATCACAGAAATCCATTGAAGTGGCTTCTGAATTCTGGTTGACCAAAAGTGGCCAACACTAATTTCAAACAAAAAAATGTACAGGAGACTATGAGATGATGGCTGTATCATTTAGACCTTTTTGTTTACCAGATGCTCACTGTTATACTGGTGTATGCTCCAGAACCCAATAATAAGGAAACTGCTGAACACATACTACTCTGTTTTAACAGCACACTGACACGTTCAGCTGATCAGCCAGCCTCATTCTGGGGGATTTCAACACATTACTTCACTGGCACTCCTCCAAAATCTGCAGCAAAAAACAATAACTACCCAACTTGCTCATCACATATTCTGGTTTGTTGTTGTGGAGGACACGTATAAGCCAATATGCAGGCCCCTGATTAGCAAATCAGAGCCTATAGTCATTCACTTATTGCCCAAGTACAGACAGCGAGTGAAGAGGTCCAGCTCACTGTTCATTAATGTTGGTAAAACAAAGGATCTCATTTTTAAACCAAGCAGATCCACTCCCATCACAAAGCTGTGTGACCAAACTGTGGAGACTGTTGTGAGTATCTGGGTACATAAACTGAGTTATGGACACTTTGGATTTTATATATAAGTGTATAAGTTATAAGTGTCAGTCTGCTAGATAGCATTCTTGTTTTATCATTTCTGTTTAGTACAGTTACCTGACCTTGGTAAGTAGAAACAAGCTAAACAGGATTGTTAGGACAGCGGGGAAGATAACAGGCAACCAAGCAGCTAGATGATCTTTACAGCACAGCTGTACGCAGGAAAGCCCTGTCCATCATAAATGACAAAACACACCTCCTCTACACTGAATTCCAGCTGCTGCCTTCAGGGTGTCAATACAGAATACATCTGGCAGAGTGAAAGATCTACAAGGTCTCATTTATCCCAATTGCAATTCATGTAGTCAACCAATTACAGTTAACTTAAATATGAGGAGTGTAAGCTCAATATTGTGCGCATTGTTTAGTGTGGACTTTACACCCTGACTTAAGACAGAACTTACGCATAGCTGGTACAACAGGTAGCTGACCAGAATGGTCATCAGGCAGAGGAGGATGGTAAAACTATCTGCTTGAAATTCTGAATTTCTTCAACTGAGAGCACAACTAGACTCTACGGAAAGTGTATTCACACAGATCATTATATTCATCTAAAGTTTCAGCACTGATCACATTATGGAACAGTGGTCAGGAGCCTCCTATACAGAACACAATGTCTGCAGTAGGTCCAGGGGGTACTCAGGACCAACTGGTACAAGGACTGGATACTGAAAATCCCACCACAAAAACTGCCAAAGTCAAGGAGGACCCACAGTAGTGTTCCAGTGAGACTCCCCTACATAACTGAACTGTCAAAACATCTAACCAGTCTCTGAGTCACAGGCAGTCAGCACTAACCACAAACCATTCAACAACAGGCAAACTCTGATGGTACGCCTTAAGGAAAGGCCCCATACTGAGAGAGATTGGGGTGGTGTATGACATCATCATGACATCAAAAGTGACAGCTGTGGGAAACATCAAGAATCGTGGATAAGAGACTGAATGATTAAAAGAGGCAGACAACGTCATCTGTCTGAACACCAGACCAAAATTACTGCTAGTATCCACTGTGAAGGATGTCAAAGGTCATTTACCAGGAGTCAGTCCTACATTGTGCTCCAAGCCAGCATATCTGCCTCTGTCCTTTTTTTGGAGTACCTCTACTTCATGCAAAGTATCAATGGATCTCTTGGTTTTGGTAATGTTTTAAACATTTCTGGAAAAAAATGTTTTTTTTTAAAAATGTGACATTTAAAATACAAGAATAGTGTACCTCCATGTCATTGCAGAAAGTGGCATTAGTTCCAAACAGAATCTGGCACTGTTCATCCACACTGTAGTGCATGCCTGGCAGCTTGGGAGGAAGGCGGACCTGGTAACGGCTCCTGGGGTCTGTGTGCAGTAGGCAGGCACTGGCTTTGGACCTGTTTGAAAGGGACCCAAGAGTAGGAGTCATACTTTGCCCTTATCACTGAACTGTTTTGGTACCAAGAGTTTTCTTTTCATTGTCAAATCTGAATCCAAGAAAGACATGGTATTATATGTAGCTATGATTTGAACGAAGTTACTTATGTTGTTTTAAGCATGGTGACATCAGAGGGTATAACGTATAAGTTAAGACTTCTTAAAACTATGTGTGAGGGGCACCTTAAAGGGGCTTGACATTCTGTAGATAAACAGTGCATACTGTGTTTAACTTTACAGAAATTAGCATAGAAAAGTTTGAAATCGCAAAAAATGTGTTTTAAGATAAGGAACCAAGATTATTATGTTGTCCAGACACAGGGAACAGGATCACATCTTCGAAGATGGCACCATTCCAAGCCATTTCGATCCTTTGCAACCAAGTTGAACAGCTGTCTAAGGAATTCCTGAATTTAGAGGGACCTCGAAAAAAGGCAAAATGTCACCGGGTGAGAGAAAGCAGAGGGGACAAAAGACGAGAGACTTTGTGGCACAGCTGCCAAAAATTGTGGTGGACTTTTGTTACACTCACAAGGAATTCCTACTGCAGACGGTGGTTAAATGCCCTACACTTACTATGGGACAAGTGAAATACAGGCTTCTCTCTCAAGCCAAGCTGAGAGTAAAACACAGCAGGACAGAGGCAGTGTTATTGGCCGAGAGGAGGCTCGCCGGTGTGCAGAGCAGCACTTTGGATCCTAAAAGGCATCTCGTCCTGACAGCATTAACTGGCTTTGAGTGTACCAACTAACTATAACCCTGGTGTTATCTGGTCATAAAGGGCTCACCATATTGATCCCTATGAATGTAACATTACTCTACAAGAGCCAGCTGTGCAGGCTCACCACTACAAAATATTGAATTAGACTCCTATCTTAAAAATGGGTGATGAAATAACATTGCATAATATTGTTATTTGTTCTTAATAATTTGATACATAGTTGTTGGTTCAGTTATTTTATACAATTTATTTATGAGATAATTATTTACTTGATAATGTATTGTTTTCATAAAATGTCAGGTTTTATAGGAGTGTCACAGGACAAATTTCACAAATAGCTGAATGCATGATTTCATGTTATGTAAGAGTGCATTTACAAATCTCAGTACAGAACTTGTTATTGTCCTTCCACACACCACAGGGAGGAAAACAACAGTATTTTACAGTTCATCTGACAACGTGAGTAAAATTAGTCTCACCTGAGAAAGTTCTCGAGGTCATCGCGGCTGCAGGAGGACCATGACAAGTCACTGGGGTTTCTTCCTTTTACCCATTCACCTGACATGATGTGAGAGTGACCAGTGCAGGTGGCGTGGTCATCATCATGGCTCATTCCCATGCTGAAGACAAGACATGGATATCAGACACTGTGTTAAAGGGTAGTAGAGCTTGTTATAGTAAAGTACGGCATCAAACAGCCATCTCCTCATGCCCTGCGTTTGACATGCAGAATTCTGAAGCATTTTAACAAGTCATACCTTTAACACGGCAAGTAGACAAGTTAAGAACAGTACACAGTTATCATGCTTACCATTAGAGTCCATTATGGTAAGATCAGCATATGCACGTTATGAGTGAGGAGTGTTTTTTCTGCTTTGTTTTACTTGGTATCACACTCGCCTGCACCTTTGTTGTCTTGAACCATTTTCACCTCCTTGTATGTAGACAAACTCAATATGTGTAGTAATAGAAAGAGTGTTTCCTAAGAAGGAGAAATTACCTACATCTTGCAAACAGAGGTTTGTTGGATCAGTACCAGGATACAAATGAATCAATTCTTATTGTGAATCCTCTGGACAGTTTGCCTCTTTGATTATGACTTTGATTATCACACTGATTGTCTGCTGTCTGATTATTTCTTTTCTTCTTTTAAACAATGAGCATGTTGATGCACAAGAGTGTAAGTAACACAATTATGAGGAAGTAAAATTAGAAAAGCTTCAAACACCTCAGTGCATCACTGGGTCAACTGAAATAATTGTCATTATAGTAGTTCAAACATTTAAATTCTGCGTGAGAGCAACAAGACCTTCTTGTACTGTACCATACACTAGAAAAATGAGGGGACAATGAAAGAATTCAAACAGTGTATAGAACTGATAGAACTGTATGTACACAGCGACAGAACACACATGGAAAACCAATGGAGTACAGTGAATTTCCTTTAACCAGCAGCATGTTTTATTGTAACACTCCAGCAACATATTGATGGAGCAGAGCCTTAGGGAAGCTCCGACAGGAAGGATCTCTTACCCACAGTGCATCTGTGCACACACAATGCATGTCTGTGTGAGAGACACAAACAGAGATCAACAGAGGACGGAATGTGTGTTGAAACAGGGAGGACTTCACTTGTAACCGTGTGTTGGTGTGTGCGTGTGTGCCTGTTTCCACCCAAAGCCATGACCTACATTTGCAAATTAAAAACAACATCCTAGTCTGAACTCTAGGCACAGATTCAGAAACTAATAAATTACAAGTGCAGACTCTTTTCCCCTGGTTGAAACGAGAGAAATATAGAATTACATTTCAGGGCTCACACTTATCCTCATCCACTGCAGAGGACAATTCACCACCTTCAAATCAGGGAATAGATCAGTGTCTGAGAACCGTCCAACACGGCCAGGACCATCCAGGCCAGACCAAACAAGCCACATCATCTTAAACACTCCACTCAAGATACATGGATACATGCAATTATCCAAACTGATCATACAACGCAGCACCAAACATCCACCACAGGATGTCATATCTGTATGAAGATTAAATTCATGAAACCATTTCATGGAGCTAGGGATGTAACCGAATACAGATTTATCAGTGTTTTCACTAAATTCATATTAATATTCCCAACCATATCAATCCTTGTGCAAAAGCTTGCCTCATTGCCCAACCTCAGACAATTTGCAATCAGTCCTGCCATGTTGAAAGAGATGTTAAACGCCTGGTTCAATACATACTCACGCATTTGCTTTTTCTAGTGAAATGTAATCAGGGTTGATTCAGAATTGCATCAGCAGGAGCGAAAAGATATTGGTGACAGAAAGTGAAAACTAGTTCAAATAGTAGTGTCTTGAGCTTGTCTCCCATTCCATGTACTTTGGTGTTTCCTCATTAAAAGATGGGCGACAGTAACAATTATAATACTGTGGTACAGATGTTTTTTTCTTTTTCCAGTGTCTACCTGTTTGCCATTACCCATAAATGTCTAAACAATAGTCTAGTGGCAGGCTATTAGCAATACACATCTTTGTTAACTTGTGACACCAGAGAACTGGAGCAAACAAGACAGCTTACATCATGTCTGTGCATAGTCTGCATCCTCTAGCCTTTGCATAAGAAAGTAGTTGTAAAGGTAGCCTTTACAACTACCACCCTGTGGCAAGCAGCACTGTTCTGGGAAGAAACTGGTTCTCCAATACATCAACAACAATATCCTAGCCATTCTAGATCCTCACCAGTATGCATACACAACCAACAGATCCACAGATGATGCCTTCGTGAAAATAGCAACACCTATAGAAGGGTGGGGAATTTCTGCTCAGGAATCTGTGTCATGAAACCAATTGGCAAACATAAAACTCAGCGAGTTCCACACGTGCAATTGGATATTGGATCAGATGGATTTCAAACAATGATTAAAATTCATATCTAGAGGAATTCAACAATCTTGGTGAGTATTATGAAGAGAGGAACGTATTGCCCAACATCAGCATGACCAAGGAGGCAAAGACACACCCCTGTTTGCATCAGTGGAGCTGAGGTGGAGAAGGTAAAAAGTCATAGGTTCCTGGGAATCTACATCACAGAGGACCTATCATGAACCTTTTCACAGAGTACTTTTTGAGTGTAAAGTGCTTGTTAAGCATCCTGACTAGAAACGTTAACACACTAGCAAGGATCAGGCATCGCCCCAGAGAGGAAGGCTCTGCAGCGGATAACTAAAACCACCGAGAGGGCGCCAGTGCACATGCAAATGGTGTAGACCTGTTTGATTAGTGGCATCAACTTAAAGTTCACAGGCTAACCTACGGGCCTGTATGGTTAGCCAGGACCAAGGAAACGGTTCCAAGCCAGTCACTATCCTGACACCCATCCATTATTTCCAAGTGAAAGAGATGATCCTGCCCCACAGCCGACTGCAGCCCATGGAATATAAGGGGAGCAAGGTCCGGATTTTCCTGGACAACATCAGAGAGATGATGGCTCAACGCCACACGTCAGGATGCGATGCAGGCAATTCATTCTTGGAAAGGATGAACCCACGCAAAGAGAAGTGTTCACCCTCTTTGTATTATACCCTGTACGACTTGTTTAACATCATCTCACACCACATTGGGACTTGATTGCAGAAAATATTTCACATACGATTGTTACAGATGTGGATATTGTATAGTTTTGTCCCCAACCGTGCTCTCATTTAATTAACAGTATTACACAGCCTATGATTCGAACCTCTGAACAGAGAGGAAAGGAGGATTTAGGGCATCTAACACTGCATAATCTAAGCCCACCCTTAGCAAAAAGTAGTTTATTCAAGTGTACAAGAAGTATACTTATTTTATACTAAAACTGAGGCAGTATACTTGAAGTGTACTTTTGAGATACTATATTTTATATACTTAAGAAAAGTATAGTGAAGTATACTTGGCTTATACTGAAAAGTATAAAGAATAGTCTAAGACTAAGGACATTAATACTTAGACTTACACTTATACTTTAATACTAAAGCTTGTACTTTAGTGTACTGTAACGCCCCTTGTGGACTGTGGCACAAAGACTCTTGGGTATTCTGTTGTTGTTGGTGTAACTATGGTTTGTGAATGTGTTATGAATAAGATGATGTGTCAGACGGTTGCAGGTTAATTCACATCCTTGTTCTGTGGTTAAATTGTGTCGAGTTAACAAAGATGATAAAAATGTTGGCACCGTGAGTGAAGGGGTGTTTTCTGGGAGAGACTTGGTGAATTTCTGTCGAGAACTTGCCAAATTACAAGTACTTAATACTTAGTATATCTTCATCTAAGTGCAGATTAAGGTCAGGTCCTTGGTCATTGCTTACATTTAAGTTAACAGACTAAGAATGTTTTTCACTACACACATTTGCTTTGAGGTGTTATTCCTGTTATAAACCCACATGTTAATAAACTAAAATGTGGACTAGGAGTATATTCTTAGTACACTTGTAGTATATAGATGAGTGTACTTATTGTATACTTGAAAGTGTACTACTGTAAACTTAAAACGACCTTAAAAAGTATACTAAAAGTATACTTTTATAAACTTAAAATGTTCCAATTTAGTCAGAAGAAGTATTAAATTAGTATACGTTCTAGTACACTACAAGTACATGGTCCATAGTATACTTGCTATACTTATACTTATACTCAAGCATACTGAATAAAATTAACTTCAAGTATACTACTTTTTGCTAAGGGCAGGACTATCCTTTGCACTAGCAAAGTGCAAAGCTGCCATTCACTATACTTTATTTGCTATCTTTCTACTCAACCGAAACAGTATATCTTTGTATGCAAAGGTCACATAGTAGAGTGATACTAGGGGCAGGAATGTTGCAATATTTTCTTCGAATGTCAAATGGCGTGGCCACACTGTCAAAAGAGACAAAATTCTTCAGACTTCTTAAATCTCTTTCTGCAGACATAATTCTTCAGCAGGAAACCCATATCAAAGCAAGTGAGTAATATTAGACTTAGGTGCGGCTCGATATCACAGGTTTATATATCATCATTCACCTCTCAAGCCTATGGTGTGGCCCAAGCTCATCAGGAAAACAAATAAATACATTTCAATCTATCTTTATTACCACAAACCCTTAAATTTTGATCTCATAATCAACTTATCTCTGTGAACCATACTCAATATTTATGGATCCAGGACTTAAAGAACAATTCATTGCATTGTGGTGTAGATTTGTGGTGTAGATTTGTTGGTTTAGGTGTGTGTGACAGAATTTGAGGGATGTCTGTCAGCGATGTGGCCTGATTGGTCCACATGAGACAACAACCCTACTATAGGTAGTCATATAAGATAACCTGATGAAGGTCTGAGTACCAAAATGTTGTGAAGTGGAGAGTATGCGGGAGTCTTTTTCCTGATTTTGTTGGCCCTTTGTCTTCTAGGCACCTGGTGTGCAAAGCTGTGCTTTGTGATATTATACTTAAAAAGAATTGTTATTACCTGCATTCAGACACTTCTATTGGGCTGCTACTAGGGTTACAATGTTCTGGCAACATCCCGCTGTGGATAGCATGTCCTCTTCAGACCCCAACTATTCTTTGCAAGACATTTCATTTTATAGGCTAGATGAGCCTGGATTTGTCGGATAACTTGGTTTAAAAAAATGTGTTTCGATGATTATTTCTTACCCTTGTGGACAGACACAATTATTCAATCTCTATCGAGGACCTGTATGCACTTGGGAGATAACATTTAGTCTGCTAAAAGAAACAATTATCAGCATCACTCACATCTTTTTCAATATTTACAAATAGGTCCAGTGCAAGATTTGACAAGATTCATATTTGGAACTCTTCCAAGGGATATCATTTTTTTGATGCCTTGAAGAAGCCTACTAACTCAAGGCATCTTGTCTCGAAGTTTGCAGGTCTGTTTGACTCTTGTACCATAGGCTCTACTGACAAAATTATGGATGCTTGGAAAGAGGAAAATGTTCATAGTTGTAAAGTTGTATTGATTCTCGCCCAAAATATCCAGCTGGTACTCAAAGGCCTATAAAATAACTATCTGCTCTCAATCCACTCCCACATTTATGCAGCACACTTTGATGGTCATTGAGGTAAGGAGTCTGCACAGAGCACAAATGATACTAAAAGACAACACCCACCATGCCACAGTCTGTTCACCCTCACGATGGAGCAGCTTCTTTACTTGGGCTGTTTAGCTTTATCCTGGGTTTAGTATGTGGCTTGTTGTTTGTTTTACTTTGGGTTTGTCAGCTTTTTTTGGTTCATCCTTGAAAATTATTGTGTATGTACTGTACATTGGCAGCAGTCAGACACAGTGTGTGCCAGCTTGTTACCTTTCCCGGCCCCCAAAGCTGGAGCAGAGCTGCTTCATGAAAACTGTGATAACTCCCGAGGGGCCTGGCACAGTCACAAAGCTGCTACAAAGGTTCATACATTTTGGCAATTATCATCAGGTTGGCATTAGCTGTGTATAGCTGGCCTGTCAATAAGGCTTTCATGTGTGGACAGCATGTTTCCTGCTTAAACAGACATGTTACTGTCACACAGCAAAACAATAAACAGCTAAGTTTGGCTCCCATGGACTCAGTCACTTTTGTTACCTTACTGCAAACCTTTTGTATGTTAATAAATAATGTCTTGATTCAGACTGACCTACATCCCCAGTGGAAAGAAAACAGATGTTATGCCAAACCTGGAAGTAGAAGTAACCCTGCTTCAAACCCAATCACCAGCCGATCACATGCAGACGGATCGCGAGGACCCAAATGATGACAGCAACAAAGTAACTGGATACTTTCCAGCACTGAGAACAACAGTTCTCAATGTAGTGGACAGCTACTTGCAGTTAACCAACACCAACTTTGTCAGTGCAATCCAAAACCTGCCAGTGATGAAAAAGATCTTCCTGAAGTACAACACAGGAGTCTCTACCAGTGCAGCTTAAGAAAGCCTCTTTAGTGCAAGAAAAGCCATTTGCCGACCAATTGGTGGACATTATTTCATCTTATTTCATATGATGATTGATATCTGTTCTGTTTTTGGCAGATAGTCAGATGGTTGGATAGTTTCTTCGCATGTAAACAACTACAGCCAGACTGGAAACTGGAGAAAACAGCTAACCTGGTTCAGTCTATTTTTTGTTCAACAATTGATATAGTAAACAACTGAACTGAACATTGTTTGCATGCCAACTGTTTCACTGCCATGTTTTTGTTTAGCTCACTACACTTTCCAAGTAGCTTGTACAAAACTGCACCAAGACAAGACTACACGATACAGTTATAGGCTTTGAAAGGGCTATGAGTAGACCATGGGTTGGCATTTTTTGTCATTTTAACAGTCCATTCAGTATATGTCCTCCAGTTCCACAGTGCATGCTAGGTGTGGGCAGTATGACCTAAAATGTATATCATGGTATATTTTAGTCTGCACCATGAGAAAGCTTGAATAGACAATTTTTCATTTGTGATCATTCCGAGAGGAGAGGGTCAGGATGAAAAGAGGAGAAACTGGAGTTCTTGGTAAGTTTGAAAATCAATCTGTCTGATGTGTCATGTCGAGAGAGAGAGAGCTTGTTGTCACAGCAAACATCAGTCAGGCAACTCGTCCACTGACTGTTTGTGGACAGAAGACACAGAAAACCTCTCTCCAGCACATGATATCCTTACACAGCTTGCTTGTTATCCTTGAGTGAGACTCTCAAATTTGAAAAAAGCAACTTCAAGGTGTTCCACCATCATTCCATGCTGGTCACAAAGCCATAGAGTGCTGGGTTCGTTTGTGGACATAGTGGAGGTGTAACAAAGTCTGTACTGAACTCAACTTTGGTCTCTTACATGACTCCTGTTAGTGTGTCTGATATATTGGAACAGAATTCCAATTGGTAGATATACAGTGTGTGAGCCAACATAAATTAGATTTTGCTCGTGATTTGGATTAGCTGTAACATGTTACTGTTAGGCCAATGCAGAGAGCTGAGCCCAAATCCCAATTGTTTTATTGTTGCTGCGGTAAAGACTTACAGTATCTTGCCCAAGGATATTACTACAGGGGCTGAGGATTGAACCACCTTTAGTTTAGAGGCCACAGCCACCCATATTAACATGATACATTTTCAAAACACACCTGTCTGAAACTTGAGTGCATTACAACCTACTTGTGTCCCAGCTCGTGAGCGATGGTGAAGGCCAGATTAAGTCCATTGTCCTCTGCTAGCACACACTTCCTCTTGGCACTGCAGATGCCACCCAAATAAGCAATACCTGCAACATAGTGACATGACATGACATAAATTTCATAAATAACTCTTCCAATTGTGCTGTAATGTTTGATGCCAACTGATGGTTTGATGAAACACTGGGTAATTCATTCAGTGTACATTTACACACATCAGCAAACCCAAGGTCACATGAGAAGATGAAAGTTATAGCATAGCTACCAACTCTCGCGCTTTCGCCATGTGACACGCGGTTTTGCCTGTTTTCACACGCACTCATGCCAAACATCACACGGGAGAGTTGGCAGCTATGGTTATAGCTCCTTTCACATCCATGTCTAGGCTGCAGATAGCCCTGCAGAAAACACACTATACCTCAGCTTCAACCATGAAAACAATGGGAACAAGCTGCTGTGGCTCGATGAGGCTATGTAGTTCCAATCATGTGATGTTGCAAATGTATCTCGCCAGGCTATGCACTTGTATCAGAACACACAGTGGCTCAAACAAGCAACACCCTATGAGGACTGACTGGCAGCTACGGGCGTGGTTTTGATGAAATGACAAGCAATGTTTTCGTTCTTTTCACAACATACTTCTGTAAGTTTGATTTACCAACTGCCTCCACTGGTGGGAGCACTCCACTGCTGTTCATCTGATTTGTTGAAGTTAGTTTGTAATAAATGGTGATACATAAAATGGTTTGTCCAATCACCAAGGCACATGTTATTTGAAAGTGCCTGCCCATTTTCAAAGAGTAGCTTTCCAGATGGTTCTGTGTAAGAAACCATCTGCCACATTAGGTTTACAGTTAAACTCATTGAAAGCATTGTGTAGAGATCCATGCAATGTTTTCTGATATGAATGGCATTAAGCAGGTCTTATCAATTCAATTGTGTATGAACAGCAGTGTATGACAGCATGTCAAAAATTTTATAACTGTCATATAGATATATAGAGCTGTAAAACCTGTCCACTATTCAAGCCAAGTCTCTGCTTCAGATTCAGATGGCCCTTGTTTACACAAACATATGCTCAGTGTAAGGGGATAGGGGGACTTCACTTTAGTTCAGTGTTTTACAACTGTGGTCTTAGAGCACCCAAACAGTAATTCATGGTCACTGTTGTCTTCGTTCTCAACAACTGCCAAAGCTTTACTGTAAGCCCTTTAATGCACAACTTTAAACTTGCCTCAGATAAATGAAGAGAAAGAGAAATTACTTTTATAGATAATACACAAATAGCAAGCAAAGATAACAAAAGATAACAAAAACACAGAGCACGACAGGGAAACAAAAGCAATGGTGGGGTGTGGAGAAGATAATACTGGTACAGGTAAACAGGCAGAGACAAGTACAACAACAGACAAGAGGTGGGGGGGTGGATTGAAATATATATATCGTCTCATATATGATAGTGATAATATCAAAATACTGCCTAGCCCTACCCAGAACAATATAATTCATTATCAAGCTCCAGTGACTGCACAAAACTCTACAAAACTCCTCTCCACAGCAGCAAGACAAGGTCCTTTTTCTACCAATGCTAAGTTAGCACCAGCAGCTGTGACACGAAGCTTGCTAGCTAACTTCACAAGCAAGAGGAACATAAGCAGACGGCTGCTACTTTGCCAAAGCAATTTTACCATCATCATCATTAGACTGCACAGCCAGGACAGCACTGTTCAACACCAGCATTACAATGGACTCCTGCTTGGAAGGGGGCCTAGGAACCATCAGCACCTTTTCTTCAAGGACTGGTATTCACTAGCAAGAACCACACCATCAACAAAATGCGTTTAAATGATTTATTATGAAAGAAAAAGAAAACAAAACATTGAAGATCTTGGTTCTTCGAGTTCTTCGAGTGCATTGTGGGGAAGCTATGTAGAGAATCCGCTGCCGCACCCGGGCAGCAACGGACCCCTCATAACCTCCAATCACTTAAGATGAGATTGTGCGGATCTGAGATCTTTGAGATGTGAACAGATGTAGCGGTGATACGTTTGGGAGGACCAGCAGCCCATGAGTCGTACGAAGTGCTCTGGGATGCCATTACGGGAGGCTGAAATGGCAGCTCCAATCCTGAAGGAGTGTCCGGAGTAGTTGATGGGTAAAATACCAGACAAAGAGAGCACGTGACGAAAGTGATGGTGGAACCAGAATCAAGTAGTGTAGGCGTAAGTAATGAAAGAAGTCAAGGTGATGAGATCAAACGACGGAAAGGTTATGTTGTATTGGTCATGGAAGTAATGGAAGCTTTTCCAAGTTGTCCAGTAGGATGAGAGGGTTGAGGGTGATATGCTGTTGATGATGGAGCTCTGGGAGTGGCCTATCAGGGGTATTAGCGCAGGATTTACAAGTTGAATGTCAGTGCTGAATATGGAGGAACCGGCATTGGGAAGGTATCTGCGTAAGGTGCCAAGTTTCTGAACTTCTGAAACGAGAAACGGGAAAGAGAGTCAGCGATGGTGTTGGCGTAACTGGGAATGGGAGCTGCACGGAGAACATATTGGTGTGTAGCGGAGTGCCAGATTAGGTGCCGTGTGAATGGCATGATGGAAGAGAAGTTGGAGCGTCCTTTGTTAGTGATTTCTATATGAGTATAAGAGAATGGACTTGCGGGACCATTCATGTCCCCACAAGATAGCAGCGGCTAGTATGGAGTAGAAGAGCGTTGGGGAAGCAACCTGGCATTCATTTGCGAGCTCCAGGGGCCATTCTGCTGCAAACCATCTTCCATTGTAGAAACCCCCAAAACCGGCAGAAGGAGCAGCATCGGTGTACAGATGGATGTCGTGTGGGTGAGTCGATTGGTCATCCTTAAAAGAAAGTGATTCCGTTCTAATTGGTGAGAAGGTCGAGCCACAGACGGAGTTTGACACGGCTTGAGCTATCCAGGGAGATGGAAGTCAAGAGGGATGGGACGGATAAAGCAATGGATAGTAAGTTAAAGATAAAGGCTCGCTGTTGGGGGATGATGTGTTGGGCGAAGTTGAGGTGGTCCAGAAGGGACAGAAGTTGACGTTTGGTGCAGCATGGGGCGCAGAGGAAATTGGAGATCAGAAAGCTGATTCAGTTGAGCTTTTCGACCGGGAGTGAAGACTGAAACTTGTTTGTGTCAAGAGCAATTCCAAGAAACTTAAGGGATGTGGAGGGGCCCTCTGTTTCTTCTGTGGACAATGGAACCCCAAGGTCGGAGAAGACTAAAGTCAGAGTGACCAGGCCGGAAGCAGGTGGTGATGAGGTGGGGGAAATGTTGAAGTTGTTGCAAATGGAACGACCTCCTTGGTGCATGATGGGCTTGCCTTTC
The DNA here is from genome assembly GCA_903131615.1 of Diplodus sargus. Taxonomy (NCBI): domain Eukaryota; kingdom Metazoa; phylum Chordata; class Actinopteri; order Spariformes; family Sparidae; genus Diplodus; species Diplodus sargus. The sequence goes on along the minus strand of CAEMYA010000684.1, from coordinate 761,331 downwards.
TTATCTATGCCATTGGTTACAAGAAAGATAAAAGAAGGGGCAGATGACACCTGTTTTGGAGGTATGGGTGCTGGTGGAGCTGCTGACAACAGGCGAGAGAAAGCTGAAGCTCTGGTTGGGTTTTGATGTGGCTCAGTGTGGGTGGGGATGGACAAGGAAGAGGCTGGGTAGGATGGGGCGCCACAAAGGGAGGGCTGCACGGGCGGCGAAGATATAACAGTAAATTTCATTGTCGAGAGTGCCCCAGTATGTGGCCTCGTTGAACTGTGTAAGGCGAGCTGCAGCTTCGGAGGCGAAGTGTATATGATATTAGTAGAAACCATTACCACTGAAACGGAGGGCCAGATTGAGGGCAATTGACAAGTAATCATCCAGTTTGTTGCGTCGGGTAGGAAATTGGCAACTGAGAACATCTCTGAAGAGAGAGAATGCATAAGCGAACTCTGTGGGTGTAAGCTCTTTGGAATGGGTGGGTGCTCTCCCTTGTGAGTGGGGGCACCCTTCGTATCCTTCGAGATATCTATCGGCAGGTGGTTGATGGAGGGAAGGCATGATCCGGAGTGCAAGATCTATGTAATTACCGTCAATTATTTGCCTACTCAGAATGGCAGGAACTGGAAAAGGACAGGAGTTGAAATTGTTAGGGTGGTGAACAGGAGGATTAGCTGTGGATAAAGTGAAATTAGTGGTTGCCTGCTGAAGGGTAAGACCGGGTGCTGGCATCCTGGTGCCGACAACCCTAGCCGACATGAGCTGCTAGGACTGGAAAAGCTGGGAGATGGAAGATCCCTGCATCCCGGCATAGGGCGCTGGCAACCTAGTGCCAGTAGCCGCGGCTAAAGCAAGGTGCTGCAGTTGCTGGAAATAGGCAGCAGAGGCGCTGGCATCCCGGTGCTGGGAGCCCAAGTTGAAGCAAGCTGCTGTGGTTGCTAAAAATAGGCAGCAGAGGGCACTGGCATCCCGGTGCTGGGAGCCCCAGTTGAAGCAAGCTGCTGTGGTAGCTGGAAATAGGCAGCAGAGGGCGCTGGCATCCCAGTGCCAGGTTCCTCCGTAAAGATTGGCTGTTGTGATGGCTGGAACTGGATGGCAGTGGGCGCCATGATATTTGCCCTTGATGTTGTAGGCTGCTGGTGCCGATAATAAAAATCCTGATGGGAGTTGGAGGGTCCTGAAATCCATCTGGGTGCTCCATCTGGAGTGGCATGATGACGAGAGGTGGTAGCAGAAACCCTAGAGTCATTTGATCTGGCTGAGGATCTCTGTCTCTGCTTTTGCTGCTTCTTTTTTTGTTGTCTTTGAGCTGTAGGATTTAATTGTACTGTCCCTTTAACAGGAGCGTCGACATCACAGCGTGTTGGGGTGCACGGGATGACATCACCCGGAAGAGAGCTGGTGTTGACAGAACAAGCTAACATGAGTGTGGAGAAAAGTTCGGCTTTATTGTCCGTTAGGTGAAACAGAATTCCTTTGTCTTTTAAAGTTTTCTGGAGAGTGGCTACTGTCTAATCAGTGATTTTAGAAGATGAAGGCCGGAGAGTGGTGACGCTGCGACCGGCGAGTTGTTCGGCTGGTGTTGTTGGAACGATGGCAGGAGGCTGGATTTGTCTTTCGAGGCGAAGGAGTCGGCGAACTGCAGCGACGGCGACATTGTGTTCTCGAATTTCCTCATCCTCTCTTTGCTGCTGAAGGAGGTGTGCTGGGAGACACAGAGGATTCGCCAGGCGCACTGTGGTAATCTTAAATGTTGAGGAGAGATGAACCAGGCGGGATACAAACTATGGATGAGACAGAGTTGGTGCTCTTCGAACTCGCTCGCTTTCTAGACAGCTTTTGGGCCACTGGAATCGGGGTCTCGGGTACAGAGGTGGCGGAGAAGTTGTCGGCTTCTGATGAATGGTGATCCTGATCTCGTCTGAAAAGATCATCGTCTGACGGGGATAATGATACGAAGTCCATGATGAGGCAAGTAGAGGCTGATGTTGCTCATACAAAAGTTTGGTGATGTTGCGTGATCTCGTTTCTGGCAGAATATGAGAGCGAAGAAGAGGAGAGGGTCAGGTGGAAGTTGGCGCTGTTGAGGTGTGGTCCTACTCCTGAAAAGATAAGCTTCAAACATTGAACTGGGCCTACATAGCACACATAGAGTAGCATGGCTCAGCTCAGGACAGTTGAACTTTGGTTGATGTAAGTGCAAGTTGAATGTATTAGGTTAAAGGATTATTGTGATCTCTTATTGTGACACACACACACACACACACACACTTGTATATAGTAATCATTAGTTAAATAGTGTACTTTCATTGTTTGTGTTAAGTAAAAACTTTCTTTTAAACCTACATGCTGTCTAGTTAATATTATACAACAGTGAATGTTGCCAAACTCTACTGGCTATCATATTTCCTCTTCAGGGGTGGTGCTCCTAACCCTAACCTCTAACCCATCCCACCAGTGCTGCAAATGATAGTTTATTCAGCATATGGCTATAGACTGGATGCTGCAAAATGTCCATGACCTTTAGTGGATATTCCTGCTGCTTGCCAGCCGTGTGACTTTTCAACTAAGTGGTTCATATTAAATCTCACTTTGATGGTTGTTTCTGTAAATGCGTAGACATCATGTACCATTTGAAATGACTGGACACCACAGAATAAATACATTAAATGCATTGCTCTCTCATTGTATATAGATACAATATTGTGCAGAATGGACCCATTTAGTAAAATCCAAACATGGTGATTTTGTATTGGATGAGGCTCAGGCTACAGCTCTCTTCAATGGAAACATTATGGGTTGATGAAAACAGATGTTGGCCTGGATTTTTTCCCTCTTCACTACTTTGCCATTTTACAACCATGCATGCTTTGTCAGAGGCTGCAATTATGTGTGCATAATATCTATGATCTGAGACAATTATAGGAAACAACCTTGATATATTCATTCAAATAAAGCAGTTCAGAAATATTCATTCTTTGTTATCCATGCAGAAGGTTATATTTAAACGACTGTTTAAACGGCTGCTTTAATCTTTAACAGTGGCAATGAGAGACAGAGGGGAGTGATTGTGTCATGGAATAACAGCTGAGTTCCTGACAATAAGCTTGTTCTTTTAAGAATCTATTTTTCCATATAGTAGCTGTTGTTCATACACTAGACAATCTCTCGATAATCTTTGTATTTCCCTTTAATTATTGAAATTGATTAACAGTAGGTAAAGATGGTGGTTAGATGGTGGTTAGTTACAAAGAACTTTACCCTGACCAACTCCCAAATAGCTTCTATACCGTAAAATGGACCAGAACAAAAGCAACCAGAAAACATCATCTGTGCAATACTTTTGAACTGAACTGTTCCATTAGGTAGGAAGCAGACTGACACTAAAATAATATTTAGTTGTTTTTAACCCATGGGTTAAAAACAACTAAATATTATTTTAGTGTCAGTGACATCTACAAGCACTCAGAAACACCGAAGTTGGAAGCAATGAAAATTTTGCATTAGCGGTGCTGCGCCAGCAACTTTCATTGGAAAGAATGTCCTGCCATGTTTGGTTCATGGACTGAGGTCCTCATTAGCTGGTCAGATTCCCTTCAAATGACACTAGTTGCTAATACTAAGCAGGCCTTTACCATACAATAAAACAAAGCTGAGTGGTGAAGCTCCACAGTGAGGTCAGAGGTGTGGCTGAGATTTTCTGCAGCATCAAAGATCCGTTGAAGCCAGCACTTCTGAGAGTAAAGCCCCCAGACAAAGAGCTGCGATCCACAGCGCTGTGGTTATCAGCGCTGGGTTTTGACCTGGTGTTAGAGACTAGCTGGCTGATCAAACAGTGATGTGTTGGCTCAGATAGCTGGCGGCACATCCAGCCAGACAGCCTCAAAAGAGCCACAAAGCCTCATCAGGCCTCTGGACTCACAGCACTGCGCTGCCCACAAGCAGCTTCGGCCAGCCATTTATTTTGCGCTAATTAGCCGTTACAACATGAAGGGCTTTCCATTGAGCCACTGAATCCTGGACAGTCGAAGCCCCGAGTGCTGACAACACAGGCCTGAGTCAGCCTGGAAGAGACGCTTTGTTCACCCTCTCACACACACACACACACACACACACACACACACACACAAATATGCACACATGCTTGCAAATAAATCACATATAAATACTTGTTCACCGCAAACTGACCCCACCTATAAACACACCACCCACATATACAGACTCTACACACATATGTACAGTACGCACACGTTTGCACACACATATATATACAGACATTTATATAAAAGTAGTACTCCGCACATGTGTCCACTGATATTACAAACACTGAACACACCCAAACATGAACAGACACATACAGATACAAGCATCCATGTGCAAATACACTGCAGTGGTACACATGTACAGTCTAATGCAGACAAATATTCCACAGTAATACGTTTTTGTTGATTCTTTCAAATTGATGTTTAATCAAACTACATAGCACGACTGGACTGCACTGCACTATATTTTAGGAGTGTTGTCTCACAATGTCTAAAAGTATGATTATGTAGTTTGCCTCTTGTGATAGATTCAAATTAAACTATTGTTAAAAAGATTTCCTTTTTGTGGACAGTTTGAAACGTTAAATAAACTTGCATTTATATTGTGCTTTTCTAGTCTACCGACTACTCAAAGTGGTCTACAACACTTGTCACATTCATCCATTCATACACACATACATACACTGATAGCAGAGGCTACCATGCAAGGCGCCAACCTGCTCATCATGAGTGATACAGCACTAAGTATCCAAAGCAGCCCACAATATTCCCATACATTCACACCCCAATGGAACAGACATCAGCAGCAATGTCAGAAAAAAGTAAGAAAACCTTTGGTGTATGCACTGAGTCAGCAGCCATCATTGGAATGAATGGAAACGATCGTGTAAATTACTATCTTCTTGTAATACATCTGTGGTGTTAACTCAAATCAGCGATAAATCATATATGTCTACGAATGTAGTTGTCCGATTCATTACTTTGGCTGTATAACTTTTTCAATGTGTGTGCGCGCACACACACACACACACACACACACACACACACACACACACACACACACACACACACACACACACCAGACAGGGTGTGATCACATGATTTGTGCAGCGTCACCTCCCACCAGTCAGCAGCTACTCCATAAAGTTTCCTGTCATCAGGGCCTTGTTCAACATCAACATCCCACCAACCCCCTAATCTTCCAGTTACATCTCTGCTCCAGTAAAGCAAACACAGGAAATAGGATGCTGCTACAAATATTACTTTTATCCCAGGCCCATCCACCACCCCACCATCATTGCCTCCAGTGCTGTTGTGCTTCACTGTGGCTTTTTAAGGTTAGACTTCCATCAGTTTGCTGATATATGAGAAGAGGATTTCTTTCTTTAAATATTTCCTATCAGTCAGCCTATGTCACTTCCTGGTTCCCATGTTGCCTAAAACATAGGTTATTCTAGAAGGAAAACAAAATGGAAAAAAAATAATAATAAATAATAATAAAAATAATAATAATAATTCAACATCCTGTTCCATGACCTATTTAGGGACTTCTTAGGTGGATAAAGTTGTTATTGAGATGTCAGGGGCAGACAAGATTCAGGGAGGAATGCTGACTTTTTTGGATGAACATTGTGAAGTATACATTTACTGAATATTGACCAAAAATATCAAATACTGGCAACTCATGTGATGCTCCATTCTGTAGTTTTTGTGTAATCCTGCTGACAAACAAACCAACCAACCAACCAACCAATAGACTCAGGTGAAAACACAACCTCCTTGGGGTTAGTAGGTGTAAAAAGTGACACTGGAGAAGAAGGTCCATGTTAGGTTTAGGCTAAAACAATTAGGTTCAGGTTAGGGAAAGCTGGTTGTTTAACATTGATAAAACCAAACATATCTTATCTCATTTCTTTCTTCCTTAACCAAGAGCTCTGAGTTGCTTACTTTAAATACCACACGCTCTAATTTCACAGTTCACACAGTTATTTGACCCATTGTTCAAATCAATTTATGGATTAATTTAATAAAAATAACTCAGATGAGAGAAATCACAAAAAAGAGCCGAGTCATCCAAATCCTTATGTGTATGGTGGAGATGTACAGTTGAATAAAACAGATGAACGTCTAAAGCCTCCCCTGGAGTCTTATCAAATGCTACTACATGACCACATCTGTGTGTATTTGGGAGCCTTTTGACATGAAAAAGTGTGAGACAGCCTGGAGAAGAGAAACAGGGAGGGGAAATGTGGGTGGTAGGGGTTTTGAAGCAGGACCTTTTATGAGTGCTGTGATTATAGTGAGGCTCAAAGTAGGTCACACACTTTGGGCCTGCTTGCACAAAGAGCAGGAGTGTTCTCATTGTGCAGGAAGATTAGCAGGTTGAGAGTATTATGGTAGGGCAGAGCTGTGCAGGGCCAGGCATGGCCAGGAGCTGCCACAATGCCTCACAACACACAGCGCTGCCTCTGTCTGCGTCTACTTCCATTACCTCATAGCTATGTGCATGCTGATAATATGTGATAGCGTGTGGGAAGTAGCGCTATGTAGGGTCAAACTGAGATATGGATTCAATAAGAGCACTGCAACACTCAGTTTCTTCCACACTCACTGTACTTTATTAGCCATGTAATTAATACATGCTTGTCTACATGCCAGTGGATCCATCATGACATATAAATTAGTGAGGAAAGCTTTGTTGGGACTCACAACACTCTGAGATTCTACTACTGGATATATGGAAATGCATATGGTCACCAAATGAAAAGGAATCTCTGTAACAGCTTTAGGCTTTACTTACACATGCCTGATGAATCAGCTTGCGAGGCAGCTAGATTCAGTGTGATTCTGTGATCCAGCAAATCCATTTTGCCAGGCTTCAAGCTTCAGTATGCCCACAGTAGTTCCTTTGAAGAACTGCTTGCAGCTACGGGCGGGGTTTAGGTGTGCAGATAGAAGAAACGGTTTTAAAGCAACCCTGGCGGCTCCTCCAAAGACTAGCTTGGATACTAGCATCAGTTCTATCAGAACTGGAGAGTTTATTTCATTGAAAGAAGAGCAAATCGTAGCACTGAGGCCGGTTCTTGATTGAAAAGGTGTCTTCATTCTTCTCTTGACTGGCAATGGCAAGAAATGGAGCTCAGTGCAAGTTCAATCAGGAAGACTGTCTTTTCATTCACCTCTCTCCCTCCATTCACCTGACATGGCATTTCTTCATGTACTCTCTCTCCATTTAACCAACCAGATCTGCCACAAACACTTTCAGCTGAATGCGTCTCTGCTGTCAAATATAAAACCTCCCTTCTCTCTGTTGTCAGCCATCATTTCAGGAAATCGTGCGACCATCCCCCTACAGCTCTTCATCCAGTGGCTAGATTCTACTAACCAGAATCAACTCCCATGTCAACAGATTTCCAGGATCTGTCTTCCTCTATCACCACCACCGGTGTCTAGACTCCAATATTACTTCATCACAATGGAGTCTAGTGGCCAAACCTTCTCATACTTTTGTACAAGTGGAAATACATCTTCATGTTCACTCCTGATTGAACTTGTTTTACCAACTGGCTCCATTGGTGGTGGCGCATTCTTACTGTCAATATGATTGGTTGAAGTTAGCCCGTGGCATACGGTGATAGACAGATTATTCTTTGAGAGTTCCTGCCCTTTTCCAATCAGTTTCTAGCGGCACCTTTTTGAGATGGTTCTGTGTGACAAACATCTGGTGATGGTCCATGAGACAAAAACCTACATTTGAATTTCAATGTCACACCTATGAAGGTCTGCGATGCACTGCAACCATTTTAATTACTATCTAGCCCATAAAGAGATTTATAAACAATAAAAATGTCATTATGAAAAGTTAAAAAGTTTCATCCGACCAATTGGCACCCAAATGAACACTGAACAGCTATCACATGTCCTTCCAAGGAGAAAGACAGCATGCATGGTTCAATTGGTTCCCAGAAACAACACACACTCAGTTGACAATTAATTAGGTAATGCTATCTTAAACTAATGCAGCCTAAAGGTAGGCTATAATGTTAAGTTTTTATTTAAACTGTTTTACAGAGGTGTTGATTTAACCAAAGAGTCAATTTAGAGGATGCAGTTTGCGGAGCTCTATAACTGTTTCGCATTATATAGAGAGATGTTTCTGTTATTTGGCTCATCCTGACTGAAATAAATGATGTTGACAAAGAGTGTTACTGGCTAAGGGAATAACAGCTTCAGCCTGTCTGCAGCAAAGGTGGGGGAGATTATAATGCCTCAAAGTCTGCAGTGGGAGGAGATTGGGTGGATGGATGTAACAACAAAACATCAGAATTTAACAATGAATTCCTCTCACCATGACCACTGATGTTCCGTTCCCTAACCTAAACCAAGTGGTTATTACTGGAAGCATCAAGCTGAAGTGATTTGAACTAAAACATATACAGTCCATCCATCCATCCATTGTCAACCGCTTATCCAAAATCGGGTCGCGGGGGCAGCAGCTTCAGTAGCAAGACCCAGACTTCCCTTTCCCCGGCCACATTGGCCTCTCCGGGAACCATCACCTTATCGCGGTGGAGAGGTTTGCGTGTCCCAATGAACCTGGGAGCTAGGTTGTCAGGAAACATGTGCTCCCGGTAGGGTCTCCCAAGGCAAATTGGTCTAAGGTGAGGGGCCAGACTAAGTATGGTTCAAAATACCCCATGAGAAATAAAGGTGTGAGGCGAGAGACCCTGCCCGGAGGAAGCCCGGAGCCCACGTCTGGAGCCAGGCCTGGACGGAGGGCCTGTGAGCGAGCGCCTGTTGGCCAGGTCTGCCATGGGGCCCGGCCGGGCACAGCCCGAAAGAGCAACGTGGCACTTCTCCCTCCCCCATCCCGTGGACCCACCATCCGCAGGAGAAACCGCTGGGGTCGGGTGCGCTGCCATATGGGTGGCAGCGGTGGTGACGTCCTCGGCAAACATATACAGTATATAACCTTAGTTAAGCTACCATCATTTTTCACCAAATACTACCAAGGTGGACAGGGCTTTTTAGCCAATTAAGATTGTCATTCACTCTGGCCAGGTTTATTCTAAGACATTAGCCGGCAAGTTTCCCTTCTGACAACCTGGAACTGAAGGCCATTTCCTTCTGCATCTTGCCTGATTGGTGGAGAGTGGGCTCTTCCAAATAGTGGACAACAGAGATATTCAGCCAAGGGACAGACAGGATCTTTTTCACTGTGACCAGCTCAGATCATACAGCAGCCACCCGCTCAGCGAACACCTGGCGGTCCTTGCATCAAGGTGGCAGGGTACTGATATTACACCCGTCACACAATTGCATATAACATGATGGAACAAACAAAAATAACAAGGTCAATTGTAGTCACATTCAGTGGTTCGGGTTAAAATTAAAAAGTCAGAATAAAGGGTGTGAAAAAGGTCAAAGGTCAAGCAAAATAAGGCCAGGCTGAGAAGGAAACTTCGAGTTAGGGGATTGTGCCTTTAGATGTATAATTTTTATTTAGATGAGAGCAAAATTTCTGTACCATATTTTTGGTTTGCTCTGTGGGAGAATCAAAGTCATGTCTTAGTTTGTGTTCTTGTTCACATTTCTTCTTCTTTCTTCTCTTTCCTGTGTGTATAACACAATGTGTCACTGAGAACAGCTTTGATGATAGTGTTTTAAGTACAAAGGGTGATGTTTCTGGAAAGGAACTTGCTAAGAGTTTTGTCTGCTTGGGGAGAAGGGTTGAATAGCCTCCCACTTGGAGGGGTTGGATCTGTTTGATGCACAAAGGTAAGATCAATGGTCTATTGTGTGAGATAACAATGAGATAAGTAATAGGAATATTGTCTATTTAATGGGTTCTTTGAATGCCAACAAACACGTGTGGGAATCGGTCAAGCTTTGGGTTAAGGATTGGATCAAAGTCATCTTTGATAATGAATAACCCTCTCTCATTGGACAGAAAACCCACTAACACCCACAAATATCTGGCTTTTTCCTTTAATGTGAATGGTAACAATTTGCATTATTTCCCACATGAAATGACTGCAGTAGTCACAGGTGTTTATCAGCTCAAGCTCTGATTGGCTGTGATGAAAACAACACACTTGGGTGGGAAGTTAATTTTAATTTGTTAACAGGTGCAACGTCTGTTATCAGCTCCAGAAAAATATTAATTCAGACTTTTATTGATTAAGGCTCTTTAAAATAAGTTTTCACATCTTCTCGATGTAGTCTCATGAGGTATGTGATCTACAATTCTGCTGTTCAATTCAATGATTTGTGAGAATATGGTGTATTAAAAATCTATGGGCCCTATTTTGACGATCTGAAACGTAAAAAAGTCTCAAGCGCAAAGCGCAAGTAGCTTTGTGGGCGGATCTCAGGCGCTGTTGCTATTATGCTCCACTAGGAGCACATCGCGCATTGCCACTCCCGGACCCTCACGGCTACGGCGGGCGCGTCGCATATCAGAGGGAAAAAGAATTAGTTCTTCTGTTTAAATCTTTTCAACTTTTTTTGTATGGTTTGCAAAAACGCGAACTGCTTCCATGTAGATGAGAAAAGCAAAGTGTATGCATGTTGAGCACACGCTACATTATGGCCAAGTATGCGCCCTTAAAATGGCATCTGAATAAGCGCCACTGACTTTAGACTGAAACTCCAATGTGCGCCGAGTGCAAAATAGGAATTACACAAGCGCCAGTGTACAAAGTCAATTGCCCCGAGTGCAAGATAGAGCCCTAGATCATTTAGACCCTAAATGTTGGCTTTTGTTATGTTCACAGTTGTGGTCCATTAATAATAAAAGTGCAAACAAATGGGTCAAACCGTCATCTTGTTTTGTATTAACTTTGTTTCTGTATTAGTATACGAATAACAGTTAAGAGAAATTTAGACAATATGCGTGCTATCTATCAAGTTCTGAGTTTAAATGTCTTCAAAGGGCTTCGGTCATAAGTACCATGACGTGTTCATTAGGAGTCAACCACAATTATCAGCCTCGCTGATAGGATATACATACATATATATACATACATATATATATATATATATATATATATATATATATATATATATTACACAACGTGTAACCTACACAATGAATGGCATTATTTGTTTCTGTATCATTCAAATACTAAATGAGCATAATTTTTTTTCATCCTTTCTGTGTGTGGATATGTGCAGAAAAACAGATGCAGATGAGGACAGCATCATGGACAGCCATTCTGTGCATACTAAATTGGGTATCCACATACACACACATACACATTCCACAAATGTGCAGTCAGCACCAGTAGATAGATGCATTCCACATGGTCATAAATTTGTGGGGGTTCGTGGTCGTCTGCACAGACGTCAGCATCTGCTCTCTTGAGCAGCTGATGAAATTTACGTCACAAGGTTCCCTTCACACCTGCAGAAATCTGCTTTAAGGCCTCTCGCATCATCAAAATGAAAACCATTAGAACCTTTTCACACTGAGATGTGTTTGCTCAAGAGACATGCTTTTGATCTCCATGTATTTCAGTGAAGTAGTTACAGCAACATTGCGATGTGGCTATGTTTCTCTGTCAAGGAGTGAGAGGAGAAGTGTCTACAGACACATCATGTCAAACCACAATGGACTGTTTTTGAGTAATCCTTGTCTCTCTCTCACTGTCCAAACATCATCAAAATCTGTCAGTTAGCCTGAAAAGGGGGGGGGGGGACTAATGAGAAATAGTGAACCTGGTAAAGAGCATTTGATTCCAACAACTGGGTCAGGATTTGGGTGAATGAAACCTGGTTGAGAGACATAGGTCACAGGCTGCTGTCCTCTCATTGTTTGGACCATAGAAAGGTCACAGACAAAAAAGTGGTGCTGCTCAGAGGCTGTTGGTCTTGATTTGTGCGATATTAAAATCAAATACATGTAGACAAGCAAAAAGCACAATGTTGCCCCCATAAACATAGTGGAGTGTAAGTATGAGATGTCATAATACAGTACCTGAAAAATGTACTTAAGCACATTACTTCAGTAAATGTACTTTTTAATGTACAATCCAGAAAGCCTCCATCTGAGACAGGTTTAATGCAGAACACTCAGCAGTAATCTGTTCACATTTGAAAGTGCTGACTTTCATGTTTAGACCTTCCAGGTTCTTTAGGTAAATCCTCTGTTTGTGTGGGTCACTTTGTCCTGCCATGGGAGAATTCAAAACCTTTATAGCAGGATTAAACATTCAACTCTCTATTGTCGTTTCACTTCTGTTCTCCTAAAAGTCCCTCATCTTACCTGGTGAACAGCTTAACATTCTAAGATAAACACATTCAAAGATGCAACACTATAATGAAAAGCTTGCTAGGTTGAATGTGTTTGCAGTGAGACCCATTCAAAGAGTGACTACAAACAGGCTGGTTGTGTCAGGACCTGCAGCTGAGAGGAAAACAAGGAAGTGAAGGAAGAGATTAGCAGGAAAATAGAAGAAAAGCTCTTTCCACACTCCTCTGGGTCAATGAGGCTGAGGTGACACGGTCCACTAAGCATCAGTTAGGAAATACCACCATCTGCTCTCAACATGCACCTACTATACGCTAAATTAACTGTCATCCTGCTTATGAACACTTCCAAGAATCAAAGAAAGGCAAAGGTGTATTTTCAACTGGGGATTTTTTTAATGTTGTGCTTTGTTTACATGGCACATTATTCAAGAGCTACAAGCATGAGTCTATTAATTGATCAATATATTGAAACTGTGCAACTACTTTGATGATCCTTTCTCTAGTTGCCGCCTCTTCAGTATAAAGATTTACTGCTTTTGTCTGTTTCACACATACAATTATATAATGGAAATTGTTTTGGACTGTTTGTCAGACAAAAAAAGACATTTGAAGAAATCACTTTGGGCTCTGGGAAAATATTGTGAATTTTTCACAGTGTTATGACATTTAACAGACTAACTGAATAATTAATAATGAAAATAATCATTACTTGCAGCCCTGATTAATTAAAAAGGACTCCCTTAACCCCACTCAACATCTTTGGGATGAACTGCAACCCCCACAGAGAGCAAGACTTATCTCACTCTTATGGCTGAATGGGATCAAATTCCCGATGCTAGGGTCCAACACCCTGTGAGTTTGGGCACACTGGCATTTTAGTGGGTTTCCTGTAAGTATTTTATATTGAAAATCCTTAATTGACATGTGATCACACACAGACACACGCTCTTATCTTATGCTTGGCGCAAAGTGCAGCGCAAGTGTCTTTGCTAGTTTCAGACTGACGCAGATGTCATTTTCACGCCCTGCGCATTTGCAGATGTTCCTGCGCCCACCTGTTCAGCCCTGGGTGTGTGAAAAGCAACAGCGCCATAGACCAACAAAAAGCTGCTCTGAAGTCAAAAGGCAGTCTGTTTCCTGCTATTTAGAGGATGCATTAGATGCTCCTACACAGGCAGGTTCACACTGTTCATACGCTCTGATTTTATGATTTGAGAGGCTGCTTTCAGTTATTTTAAACATTTCCATGAACACAGTCATGTACTAAAACAAATATTGTGACACATTTAATCAGCAAAACTGAAAGCTGAAGTTATAAACTCTCCAAAGGAAAGAAGTCAGGAGTTTTAAATAATCAATGATGTTTATCAGCTGTTCCTCGTGACTAAATGCACATGTTAATGTAGAGATACAGATATGGTTTCTGCTGCTGGAGGATTGCTGCAGATAATGTCATTCATATTTCTTCATTAAGGATGTATTTCTCCCCTCTCATCCCACCGTTATTGATTAGGATGATGCTTTTTATGACCCGTCCCAACCGAGTATAATATATATATATATATATATATATATATATATATATATATGTACACATATATACACACACACACACACACACACACACACAGTATTATTTGAGTATGAGTATGTCACTAAGAACCCCAACCTTTTAATTTGATCAAGCCTAATCCAATTTAAAACTTTATAGCCCTGTATCACTTTCAATAACAAACCACCCATAACTATTTAACTATAGTTTAAACTAAGATCTATGATCTACATGAAATTGTACTCAGCCACATCAACATGCCTGATTTTTTTTCATCAAGAGCCATGCATCATGACCTGAACATTAAAGAAAATGATGAAAAACAATGTTAAAGAAAGTGAGATTCTACATCTGGACCCACACCCCAAAAAATGGGGTCTATTTTGGGCTGAGACCCATCCTCTATCCGAACTGACCTGACTCAACGGAGCTCAACTGAATTGAAACTATGAGGTCTCTTTAAAAGGAAACCAGTCACACATGCAACATACTCACACAGACACTTAAATAACATGTCCACATATGCTCAGATGTACACATAAAACCAGAAGAAAGGTGTCATGGGGCCCTTATTTTCATCTTCAGATGGTGACTGAGTGTGAAAACATTCACACTCCTTCCTGAAGTTTCAAAAGTGGAAGTCCTCTTGGTATGAAAATCCGTAGATTTACCTGACTCTGTTCAAAGGTATATTTCATATGTCAAGAGTTCCTTATGGCAAACACTTGTTAGTGCTTTGCTCTCTGAGAGATGCAGTATTATACAGGGTTTCAGTCAGGTAAAGTCAGTGTAGAACTGATCTGGTTTGTAACTCATTTCAATCTGTCTTCATGTCTTTTACAAATCAGTAATGTTGGTGCCATTTGGTAAACTATGTTGCACCAAAAACAAAAAACCCTCTGCACTTTGAGTTCATGTGGTCAAATGGGGAAACAAGCAGGAAAGAAAAGCGCTTTGACTTTTATGGATGGGGGCCAATTCTCTAACTTCCAAGGGCATAAATCACAATTGTGGATGGATCAGTTCCAGGATTACATAATACAGAAACAGAGAGGCTCACAGAGGCAGAAGAAATCCATGTAGGAAAAGGAATAGAACTTCACAGAGTAGATCATTCTTTAGCCACAGCATCGCTTCGGAGAATGTTTAATTTCTTTTGCAAAATATGTTTGTGAGGAAACATAATCACTTTCTGGATTACATTTGCTGGCTGCCCTTTTTTAAATCCAGGAAAGTTGGTGAATGGTTCGGAATTCAGGACTCAGAGCAGACAGAGAGCAGGGTTCATATCCTGCATCCCATGTGTTGTTAGGTTTCAGCTACTAAAACACTTGGTTTGGATTAAGGAACGTTGGTGGTTTTGATTAAAATGTCGAGGCATCCCATCTTGTTCTTCAGTCTCTTCTAAACCTCAACTCAGCACTTTGTCACTAAATCAGAACCATAGAACGGTGAGTAACACTGTACCTACCAGTAGCAGATTGGAGGGAAAAACAAATGGCATATGTTGACCGTATACATTTTGTAAATGTTCAATATGATATGTTCAGACTGATACTGCAGAACCCTCAAGTCAACAAGTCAACAAGCCCCAAGACCACACGGGTGCAGCGCAGAGGCACAACTGGCACAGCTTTCGTCAAACTGCATGACAGGAAGGTAGGAAGGTTGTTAAAGACAGTCGTTTACAGCACTAAAATGATCAAGACACAATTTACGACAGATTTGTGAAACTGGTGAGCTTTGTAGAGGCTGGCTGCAAACACAGGAATCTTTTATGATCCACCACTGTAATATACATGCATGAGACCAGAGCAATACGCCTTTGAAGGTGAAGACTCATCATAAAGTGATGGAGGGGACTTCCAGTCTATTCCTTATAATGACCCTCAGGATCTTTTCAGCTCCTCCTCAGACAGCAGAGTTGATGATCTCATTTAGCCTGTGATCATCAGCCGTCCGTACACTGCCGACACAGTACACTAACACAACTCTGTAATAAAACTGTCCAGCTACACATGGTAGAGTTCTTCATTTCCCTCCAAGGGAAAATGGCTGGACCGGCCTTTCCCATAAATAATGTCAGGGTTCTCTCTCCAGGCCAGCTTGTTGCATATATTACATTGTGTTAATCACAGAGTTCAGCCATGACAAGTTAACAAGTAATCTTTTCATTTCATCACTTATCTCACTGTATTAATGTATCGATTGACAGTTATTTGTCCCCCACAAGAAAACCCACAATCGTAGCGATATCACCACAATATGTGCTGTGTCCCCATATTTAGAGACAGTGTATGTGTTTCTGCATTAAAATGTCTAAAATCAGCATTACCCCGAGTTGTGCATTTGCATTATCCCAAATGCTTCTAACAATGTTCAAACCCAAATAAATGTCATTCAAGGCTGGGTTGCCAGTCACCATTTGGTTGCCAGTTGCTCTAACCTCCAGGAAAACATACGAGGCAGAAAGAGAAGGAAGTTGGTGAAGGAGACTTAATGTAACATACCACTGTTGATGTTACAGTGGTATCTTGACATAAAACATGAACGCACTCTACTCTAGCTGTGACCACTATGACCATAAACTATTGTGTAACAAGAAAATGCTCATATATTAAAACACACAACACTTGAGTCCCACTTTCCTCTTGAATTTAGCTTTTCACTTGGATCACAGGGATTTTTTTTTTTAATCTAAAATAAAATATTTTCCTGTGAAAAACCAAAATCCAAAAACAGATTTTTTTTTCTCCTGAATTTAATTTTCCACATTTTCACAGAGGGAAACAAATATGAAGGAACTCAAAACAGAAAGATGATTCTGGTAAAACTTTCTTTAACCCCATCAGATCACATGTCACATAGGAGAGAACATTATTTAGATCAGACTAAAAAATAGATACATAAATCATAAAGTGTGCATCCATTCAATAAGCTGGGCGGCTGTGGAGAACAGGCATGAATACTATACCAATTCACATTATACCATGTCACAAACACTGCCTTAGTGTACGTTACAGTGGATGTCAGCAGCAAAGGTGGATGTGGTGTGCTGTTGAACAAAACCTCATGAGGAGGAGGTCATAGTGGACTGTTAAAGCACGCATAAAACAGGGACCTTCAACCCGCTTTGTATCACTACAGGGTTGGTTTTCTATGCAACTGAACAGTGGTAAACTCCATTCCTCCTGCACCCAGTGCCCTCACTCTTTCACCAACACAAATCCCTCAAATGAAGCAAAACATGTCATCTGTCAGATTTTATGGCGACTGTATCAACTACACTGCCGTTCCACATTTCATATGCACGTATACAGGGAACACAAAGAGTACATTTGATTCCAGAGCCACCTCTCTCTCTCTCTCTCTCTCTCTCTCTCTCTCTCTCCCTCTCTC
>CAEMYA010000684.1:727269-744053 GCA_903131615.1 Diplodus sargus | reverse complement strand
CTCTCTCTCTCTCTCTCTCCCTCTCTCTCTCTCTCTCTCTCTCTCTCGACCTGAGTGAGGAGTGTCTCTCACCAAACTCTGATCAAGATGTCTCAGCTAGGCAGTCCTGCGAAACTATAAACCAACTTGAAGTAAGTCCTCAGATCCTGAACAGGAGAAGTGCTTCAGAAAATAAACAGATATTCGTACCAACAGGTAAAAAAAATGAAAAATGAATGATTCATGCAAAGTGCATAATAAACAACAGAAATCCTTAATACACCCCACTACCATCACTCACCATCAGGATATCTATTTAGGGTATGTGATAGAACCATGAGACTTGGACAAGTCTACTCCCAAGACAATCTCAAAGACACATTTTCCACAAAAACACCAGTGACTCCCTCATCACTTTGTGTTTTGATGAATCTTTAACCTTTGCTACCAGCCGCCTGTGCTCCACGCACGCAGCACCAAAATACCACACAGATGAGCAGAGTGAATTTCAAGGCCAAAATACCAAGCAGTCAAATTGCAGACTTTCTCTGTATAAGTGTGTGTGTGTGTGTGTGTGTGTGTGTGTGTGTGTGTCTGTGTGTGTGTTCAAGGTAACTGTGTATACACACACACAGACAATGTAAAACACAAAGTAGCACTCACCGACAGTATCGCAGGGTTCATCCTTGTGAACGCAGAAATCTGTCCTAAAAGAGAAAAAACAACCCGTTAACTCCGTCTAGCTTCATCTGTCGCTCTAATTGCACTAACAGCACAGATTACAGGACTGGTTTTATTGCAATCAGACATCCATTCATGCAGAATCCACCAACACAGGACAAGTCTCTGTTTAAGGGTTAAAAACCAAGTTGGATGGCAGAAGTGTTTGTTTTGAGAGGCCTCACAGGTGAAGAGCCAGCTGTCATGAGGGTCGCTCATGACACATACAGCAGTCTATGGATGTAATGTTAGATTAGATATGAAAGTATGAAAGGATAAAACAATGTTGCTCGTTTCCATGGAACTACGTCAGAGGTGTCAACTCAATATCTGACACGCTTTCAGTGAACCCTTTAAGTCTGATTTATGCTGTCAAAAAAAAGTCAGTTGTGACCATAAATGAGCATGGGTTGCAACTATTCTATTCAACTGTTTATATATAAACAGTAGAAATATGGCACTCACTTGTGATCTACCAAGAATGAGCACTTGTGTGTCTTTGATTTGCCAGTGCAGAGACTTGCACGCAGCACTGCGCAGCAGGAAAACTTGTGCCAGCTTCAACTTTTTACAGAACGATCCGCCGTTGTTTTGCCCGCTACGTTGTCTTCCCCACTGTCTCGAAGGACTGGCTCCATTAAAATGAATGAGGAGGCTCAGTTGGTCTGTACACAGCCTAAGAGGTAACACAAGATATCTTACAGCTCCACTCTGCTGAAATGAAAAGTAACTGGGCAGGTTTATCAAAACTGTCCCATTCAGTTACACTTCTTGCTAAATGAGAGTGCTTGTGCACGGAGGGAGAAAGATGAAGGGTTTAGCAATTTCGACCTGATAGACAGACAGATCTGGAGAGGGTGAGTGTTGGCGGAAACTTTGGAGTCGTAAATATTTAAAGCTGCAGGTTTTTACGACCCTGGGTAGTGTCGAGTGTGCTCGCACTACAGCAACAGCAGTGGAGGAGGAGAGGTCCCATTGACATGTGGGAGTGCTCATCTAGGTGTGAACAGCTGCACATCTTCCATCTGGAAACTGGACCCCAACAAGACCTAGTTGTCACTGTGTGTGAGTTTGATGAAATGTTGTGCTAGTGTCTGTAAATTGTGTCTATGGGTTTACTGGCATAGGCTTTTGGGAGGACTAGAACCTGTCCATGACCTGACCGTGATGGTTGAAAAGAGATGGTCTAAACACTGATATTGAAAGCTCCCAAAAATTAAATGATGCAATGTGTTGACCTACAAGACCAAGAAGCAAAGTTGTCTTTCTCTCTTAATCATTTTCACCTTGTCTCGCAACTTTTGTCAATCCTGTGATTTCATGTCTAGACCCAGTCCTTGAGTAAAACAGGCGAGCACCACATGATGAGCAGTAGTTGATCATGACCATCATGTCAGATTGGTTGATCAAACTGTCATTAATTCATGTCATGACTTGACGAGGAGACATGACAGATTTCATAATGACCAATCAAAGCTCACCAACTTTCAGAACTTGTTTCATGTCTATGGTCCAGGAAGGAGATACCCGGTAGGTAGTGAAGTCGCTGTTCAGCAGCAACATCATTTTTAGAGCCTATCGTTTTGTAGACATCTGACATTTAAGAGTCTAAGAGGAAACAGCGACCATGTGACGGAGTGCGCCTATCGCTGGTTCTGTGAAACGGTCATGTTCTTTTGGGAACTGCGCCACATGTCATTTTGGGAGACACTGACGAGCTACCTATTCAGTGGTTTAGGTATAATGATGTGTTGTCATTTTGATTTCCATCTTCACAGCTCAAGAAAATAAAACTGTGTAATCATTAAAATGCATATAATTAGTGTACGGAAAGACTCAATATCCCAGAGTCTAAAGGCTGTAACTTCTTCTCTACCCTGACCAGATTGAAGTACTTGTACTACACTGAATTCTGTTTAGTCAGGCCCACACCGCCGCAATACGTCTACAGGACTACAGGAGGAATGAAGCCTGCGGACGTCATTTTGCAGGCCACAGATCTGTGAGGAGCAGTAAGAGTCTGCTGTGTGGTTTCCATCAGCATTAAGATGACATGGTGACACAGAACTATTTGCTATCTCAGAAGATTGCAAAGACTTGAAGCAGGAGATAAAGGGACCAGTGTTGAGGATGCTTCCTCTCACAAAACTGTTGACAACTCATGCAAATTCCTAACAGGAGCTTTGTGCTAGAAGTAAAAGTACACAGAAAACACATTACAATTCACAGATACTAGTCACATCACATGAGTAAGACATCATACTGTCTGATTTTAATAAAGTGTTCAAGGCCTACAGTTTTGGAAATTCATTCTTACATTTTTATTTGCTTATGTCAAGCACTTTGAAATAAACACGCCTGACATCACTTGTTGTCTGGAAACTTTTTTTTTAAACAAATCAACAAAGAGAGACAATAGCTATAAATCATTACACATCAAATGTTGATCAGCTGTTATACATTGCCCACTACAGTACAAAAGAAATCTGCCTGTCAATATTAAAATGAAAACACATGTCCCCAATCCTCCGATGAGTTTAATCCATGAGAATCCATGTGAACTAAAGAAACAACATGACATTTAAGGAGGTGAATGCAAGGTCACCGCAACAAAATAATGAATTCCCCAGATTCTCAACAAGCTTACTCGTGATGTTCTACAGTTTAGCTGTGAACTGCAGCTCCAATTCAAATGAGTGGTGGTGAGTCTGGAGGTCATTCATCTACATATGAAAGGGAAGGAACTGGCCACTGCGGCATGAAATGCACCTTTATTGTAAGATGTTTAATCTATGAACTTTATGACAAAACAGAATGTTGAAATCACAGTCACAAGTGAACATTGTTTCTCCTCATGGCTTCCATTAGAATGACAGGGAGGAGGGGGGTGACATCCAGCAAAAGGCCACATGTAGGATTGAAACCCTGAGCCTGTGTGGTGAGGACACAGCCTGTGCATGGGCGACTCTTCTCCCAGCAACTTCTAACCACTCCGACTGCTAAATACCATCGGGGATGATAAACTGCTTGGACAAGAGCCAATCGCTCTGAGAATTTTGGCCAATCCCGCTGTGAGACGCTTGATAAAGACAGGGCCTGAACAATAAGAAACGTCTGAATTCATTCTTGTTATATTTCAAAAATTGTTTAATTTCTTTCTTTCTTTCTTTTTTTCTTCTTATTTCTTTTGGGTTTAAATCATTATTTTCCAAAAGCTTTTTTCTGTGTCCCCGCTAAAAAGTGATGCAACAGTCTTCAGATCTTTTCACTTTTTTGAAAAGATACATTTCCTGGTGAAATGAACTGTAGTTAAACACAATGCCATAACAGAAACAATAATTATTGGCTTGTGGTTGTATGCCTCCACCAACCAGACAAGTTGCAGTTTGCATCCTTGTCTGTGCAGACTCACAACATGTATGTAGTAAAGACTTTGAGGAAGGTATTAAGTGTAATGTGTTGGAGGAAAGGAACTTCCCATTAATCATTTTCAATGAATAGCATGTTGTATTAACTTAGAGACATGATCTCCCCTTCTGTTCCTAAGTTTGAATAATGTGTCAGCAACATGTGTTACAAAGTGTTTTTGTAGTTTTAAAACTTTATGAATGAGCAGAGAAGCTTACCTTTGATCTGTATTATAATAAATCAAATTCTGTTACTTAATCAGTTTTCTCCTACGAGACATTTGTGTGAAATATTTTCCTATTTGGCATATTCATTCTTGAATTCTGTCCAAAAATATTTTTTGTGAGGTCACAGTGATCAGGTCACCTGACACGTATCATGGGTGTAGGGTAGAGTTCTCAACGGGTCGGGCCAGCCCAACAAATCCGGGCCGGGTCTGCCTCGGGCTTCCTTTTTATAAAAAGTGTAAAGATTTAATCTAACATTTATTTATGGCATATTTATTTATATAGGCTATTTAAAATTAGAGTGTTTCGGTTGTTTGTGTTAAATCTTTTAATTTTAAATAAAGTTTGATTTGAATTTCCGTCTGCTGTCTGTCTGATCATGATAACAAGTGTATGAGGAAACAATGCAGGCGGGTTCGGGCCGGGTTTGGTCAGACAAGTCATGCTGGTGTGTCAGGTTGCGTCGGGCTCGGGCTTAAAAACCCGCGGGCCGGGCCGGGTCGGGTTCTAATTTTCAGGCCCGTTGAGAACTCGTGTAGGGGGATAAGAGCAGTGGGGAGAACACACATCTCTGGAGCGCACCACTCCTGACTGAGCGCTGGATGTGATTTTCCCGAGCTTCAGGTGCAGTGAGCTTGGATAATTCTAAAGGACAATTCTGATGTCCCGTAGTGTTAGAGCCCATGTAGTCCTGCTCGCAAGGAAACTATTTGTTTATTCCTGGTAACACTGATTTCTCTAACTTTGTTTTTCTGTTCCCTCAAGATGCAAGCTGTGTTTTTTCTTCTTTTATTGCCAATACCTTGTGTGTCCTGCCCTCCTCCAGGTCACTGTGGTGGAGAGGAGGTCGTGTGGCTCGAGCACCACTCGGCCATGGCTCGGCCTGCCCAGTCGTCTCCTGGACCCACACACTTTACATCAATTATAATTTATAGTAGATATTCTGTTGATGCAACTTGTAAACTGTGGTTTTCTTGTTCTTCATTGTACAAACAACCTCTATTGCATGTCTGTCCGTCCTGGGAGAGGGATCGTCCTTTGTGGCTCTTCTTCAGGTTTCTTTCATCTTTCTCCCCTGTTTAAAAGTTTTTTTTTACTCAGTATGTGAAGTTTTTGCTCACTTTAATCGATGAGCTAAGGACAGAGGATGTCGTTCACTGTAAAGATTGCAAAGCCCACTGAGGCAATGTGATTGTGATTTTGGGCTGTATAAATAAATTGTATCTGATTTCAGCTGAAGTTCATCAACTGGATCCTTGCATAAGTAAGTTGTTGAGATGTAGCAGGATGGATTGCCGTCCCATGTTGACTGCATCATCTCCCAACGTTTTCAAAACGATTTTACGATTTAACGATTTTAAAATCAGTAATGGTACAGCCCTCATCGATTCTATCCTTGATGTTTGGTCAAATGGTTTTGTCAGCCACATTTCAGAGCCTAGTAAATGTGACAGGCCGTTTGTTGTGGTCAATCGTGAACTCTCAACTTCAAAGGAGGTGGCCCCTGAACTGGGACACGGTATCTG
This sequence comes from Diplodus sargus, assembly GCA_903131615.1. Lineage (NCBI taxonomy): Eukaryota > Metazoa > Chordata > Actinopteri > Spariformes > Sparidae > Diplodus > Diplodus sargus. The sequence continues at coordinate 738,193 of CAEMYA010000684.1, read as the reverse complement.
CCCATAAAAATCCTAGTCCCCTTCATGAGTTGATGGAGTCTGGTGTCTAATCACTCCTCCCTCAGTCTGTCAGTGAGGCAGAACTGTTCTCCATCCTCATGCTTCAGTCCCAACAAGGCAGCGTCTGGCACAACATGACACATTCCTAATTTAGGATTAGCTATTATTACCTGCTGTAACTGTAGGCAGGGAGAGCGGGGGTAAAATGAATCCTTTTGTTTAACTGCTGCTCATGTCTGCTGTCAGATCCTATCCTGTCTGCTTGCTGTGAGGAGAAGGAGGAGGGCATGGATAAAGTGGCCTTTTGTTCTTGAGATGGTTTGTTACAAACCTGATCTGCCCCTAACACAACCACCACTACTGTCCTAAGGCGTCCTGTGTGAGGACAGGAGCAGTCAGGATCAACATCTGCTGGAGGGGGGGGGCGCAGAGGGATGCTGCCAGCAGCGATCAGAGTGAGAGCGAGGTAGCATGCAGGCGAATTAAAGCGTGTCGCAGTGCTCTCAGGTTTCCTGTTGTGCATGGTCCTGTGTGTGTGTGTGTGTGTGTGTGTGTGTGTGTGTGTGTGTGTGTGTAGCTGTATGTAGCTGTCTAGCTGTACTCCACTGCAGCTTGTGGAAATGTGGATGACATGACTGCAGTATGTCTCTAACAGCTTATTAACTGGCTCTTAGGAGGAGATAACAGGATATTTGATAGGGGCTTCTGGGTGATTTAATGTCACTCACATAGAATGTATGGATACCAGGCTACACAAGGCTGGAGCTGTGCTACATGAACAGGCTTTTAGAACAACATACATTAGATTTGGTTTGATGAAAAGTTCACATTGAAGCAGCAACACTTCAGATCTGTACAGTTGCACACAATCACAAATGGCCACAATGACCTGTAGACACTTCCCTTCCCAAATTATTCCCTCTACCTCAGAGCTGCTAGATCAACTGACGGAAGATTAACCAGCACAATTTTGATAACAGGGTTTTTAGTTAAATGCACAATGTATCATTTCTGCATTTCTAGGGGCCTCTCTATCAACACAAAACAAGTGTTGCGGTAATCTGCTGAGTGTTGCGTGAGGATTGTCGGGCACAGTGGGGGTCGACCTGGGCAGCTCTGGAGGAGATTCGGGTGCAGAGCCAGATCTTCTGGAGGAATAAATACCCAGAGTCACATCACATTCCTGTCTAATCTGGAGCAGTTTACAGATGAGAGGAGAGCTCAGAGATTACTTTTTAGCTTTTGGATTCAAAAGTGGATTTATCTTCACTCCTGTTTATCAACCTGACTCCAGCAGTGATCTGCAGCAGCCTGCACATCGGGTGTTTATGTTCTGTAATGTTGACTGCGAACTGGAGTGGGAGACAAAATTGAATTGTATTCATGACGAAAACCTAAGTCTCTGGTGAGTACTGAGTTTGGGGGATTCAAGCATAGACTAACACACCCTCAGTGAGTGCTGTTGCTCAGTAATTGACACAGTAGCTTATACACAGTAAAGTTACCTGGCAGTTCGGGCAGAATACACAAAATTGCTTCACTGGTGGTAAACGCACTATTACACAACCACCATAAACATGTTGCTTGCAGCCCTAATTACTACCTTTGCAACCTGGCAGATTTCAGTTTCTTAAAGTATATCTTACGTCTGCACCAGACATTATTAAGTGGCAACAGGGGCAGCAATGTCTGTAAGTCCACCACTTTTGTCTCAGCTGAAGTATCTCATTTATACTGTTAGATGAACTCTATACGGACATTCATGGTGCCCAGAGGATGAATCCTATTGGCTTTGGTGATCCTCAGACCTTTCTGTGATTAATTTTCAGGTCAGATCATTTATTCATTTGCCCATGATGTCTACATTTATGTCTTGTTGTCGTTGTCTTCCTGTTTGTTTTTTGTTACCTTTTTACACCTTTTTCTGTGTTGTTACAAGTTTTCACTCATGCCAGATGCACGCTGATTAGTCTGAGTCTTGTTTTAGTTGTTTCAGTCATTAGTTTATCCATTTATCCATCCATCTATCCATCCCACTTATCTTGTTTAAAGTCATCAAGGACTGGAGCCTCTCCCAGTGTGTACTGTGTGAGAGCTGGGGTCAAACCCTCACATGCAACTTTTGTTTTTATTTTTATAAGAGCAGTTTACAATTAGTTTTCTGATTCAGCCGTTCTGTGCCCAACTCATCCATCCCTGTTTCACAATATTTCGTTTCTCTCTCCTGTTCCTTCCCTGGTTCTCCCCTCTGCTGTGCATTTTCCACATGCAGCTGCAGCCCTCTATGACTGTTTATCCTCAACTCATTCCAAACAGGCCTCAGATCCACTTATTGTTGCTCCCACATCCAGCTGATCAGGCGCTGGAGTCAAGGAAAGCAGCCAAGCTCAGCCTGCCGTTCACCAGCCATTAGACAAGAAGGGCAGAGTTGAGTCACACAAACAGTCTAACTGAGAAACAATGTCCACGAGTTTATGGTACCCAGCTGGAGATTGGTATTTAATCACTGTTCTGAATGACTGCTAATTGCATGTTATAAAGATCTCATTTTAACCAGGGAACCCCTAGTTTGTAGGTTAATCATCTGCAGAGCCACTTCTCAGTTGGTGCTTATTTGGCTTGAACTGCTTGGGGTATGGGTGCAAAGATTTTTATACACTCATTATTTATTCATTTTTGTATACACTGCAACAAAAAAAGCACAAAAGATTAAGTGCATAAGCAAACACACATGGCAGTGCGATGCTGCTCCAAAATAGATAAATTAATCAACTTTGTCTATGAATATCAGTGTGATAACACACTGTTAAGTAACATTGTACACGCTGGCATGTGCATGACAAAAAGCTAAGATGAGTAAAGCTGAGCAGATGGATGAAGGATAGGTCAATTATATGAGCCTTGTTTAAAATGTTATCTATCTAATGTAAACTAACATAAAGTAGAATAGAAGCCGAGAAGTGTCGAGAACAAATCATTATTTTTCATCAGTCTGAAGGTCTGCTACTGTGTGCAGTCTACTACAGTGCCTGTAAACATGTTCTCTGATTACTCACATTACATGGTTTCTCTGAGTCACGTCACTTTTTACTCAAAGTTCATACTACCAGTTGACAACATGGACAAATTAGAAAACAAGCAAGTCGTGTTGGACATTAGATCATGACACCCAGCCAATCTGTGACTTGCAACATGTCCAGAACGTTTCAGCGCGCCTTGTTTTCATTCTACCCAAATTTGTACATGTGACTCCCCTCCTCCATGACCTCCACTGGCTTCCTGTTGCGGCCTGCATCTGATTCAAGACAATGGTGCAGGCCTTCAAGGCCGTAAACGGAACTGCACCCATCTACCTCCAAACACTGGTCCGATCACAAGCCCCAGCTCGAGCAATTCCCTCCCTCAGCGGGCCGGCTGGTAACGCCATCGCTGTGAGTAAATAAAGGTCGCTCAGTAACCCACTTCCGACCAATGTCAATCACTCGCTATCTTTCGCAAAAGACTGAAGACTCACTTGTTCAGACTTCACCTCGACCCCACAAAGCACAACATAAATGTGAAGTAATGTGCAAAAAACGTTTTGGATGGAACACCATAGATGAAAAACTTCATGGATGGAAGTAAGGCTGTTTGGTGACTTCATAAAATGCAGCTGTGACTTTCCATACTGTATGATTGCCTTACCCAGTGTTGTCTGTACCAAAGTAAGCAGTAAAATGTTCTCTTCAGTGTACACTCTCCTCCAACTAGGTTGCAAAACATAAATGTAATTATTCAATGCTTGTTACTGGCATGAATAAAAGTACCAGGTTGCGGTTAGGCCCATGAGACTCAGCTGAGACACAACCCTGCACAGAGCCTGTGCAGCTGGCGGCACAGATTAAAATGAGAGTGTGTCTGTTGTGTGAGATGTGAAAACTAAAAACATCTGATGCTCAAGTGGTCTGTACACAGTGTTACTGTAAAGCCTTTTAACATGATGTTAGCAGGTGCAGCAGAGGAACCACTCATAAACAAATCAACATCAATGCCACAATGTAGTTAGGGATCATGTTACATGGGTGGTGTTTAAAATGAATCAAATGGATGACTTAGTTCTTATTCGAACTTGAAAAAGTGACAGCCATATTCTTCGTGGTGAAGATGAAAGCATGTGTCCAGGCAAGTGTGCTGAGACCACATTCAATACGTTCATGATTCATTACCATTCATTCATCTGAGGACATTTTTCCTACATACCTGGTGACCAACACAGCTGTGTCCACTGGTGGGATGTCATCCCTTCCACCAGGAATGTGGTTGGTGCCGAGGTACCGTGGGCCCCCAAACTCTTGATACTGCCACTGACAGAAGCTCTCCAGAGACCTCTCTCCCTGATGGCCAACCTTTAGCTTTTCCTGAAGAACAGATACAGCGCAGATTAACTTTACTACTAGTTCGTTGTCACAGCGTTTAGCTTTAACCTTCTTATTATGTTGTTCAATATATATGCATGATGTTAAAGGTCGAACTGACCCGACACCAGCCTGCTAACATGCTCACAATAACAATGCTAACATACTGTTAACTAATTAGGAATAGTGTTTTGCATGTTTGGCATCTAAGTTTGGTGTGTTTGCTAATTAGCACTAAATACAGAGTACAGCTGAGGCAGGTGCGAAAGTCACTTTTAATTGTGGGGATGTTTTTTCATAAAGTACCGGACAAATAAAATGTTGAAAAAATCTCTTAACTAATTAAAATCCTCCTAAGAGTGGCAAATATTACAACTTTCCTAGAAACTGCTTCCAAGAGTTGTCAGAAAAAGACAAAATGTCATTAGGATTCATCATATGTCTAATAATTGTTATGCCAGTCGAGACCAAAGTGGTGGACTGACAGAGCTACATTGTCATCAGTAAGACCATGCAGCTAGCATAGCCAGCAATATTTGGTTTGTATGTTCAATGAGCGAAGAAGGAGCCCGATAAAATGATTTTCCACTTAAGATTAATACTGTGAGTGGGGCATTTGGCCCTGGCAGAACAAGTGCCATCCAGTACATCGTAGTAAAGTTCAGTAGAAACAAATATTAGCTTGTGTAGAAATACAAAGATTACATATCATAATTGATGGTTACCAGGAGTTCCACTACAATTGTAACATCACCACATTAATAACAATGTAGTCACATCAGGATCTGCACCTGTTTACCAGCGGGAGGAGAGATTACTTCTTAACTCACGAGCCAGGGATTCAAACCAGTGACCTGGCCAACCTGCTGTACCTCCTGAGCTACAGCTGCCTCAGGTGTCTGCCCTTTAGAAATCACAGGCCAACCAGAACCATTCAACAGTATAAAACCAATCAAAACAAGAGGGACACAATTTTATTCTGTGTCTGTACAAATACTTGAATTTCAGTGAAAAAAAGATCAGGTGACCAGTATTACAGATATCTTAAAAGCAGGAATGGGTCAGTGTAATTGTGAGGTTAAATCGATATCTGTCACAGAACGATTCAAACAAACAGCAACAGAATGTGCTTAACACATTCACAGTATGTGCTGACAATCACTGGGTCTGTCGCTGCATGCGACATGCTGGAGTCAACATCTGACAGTCTTGTTCTCAGGTTTTTAGCGTCACCAGAGAGTTCAAAAGGGGACAAAGAGGGTAAAAAAGACTTACTGGGCGGCTGTGAAGCAACACCAGCTTGGTGACTCGAATGTTGATCCTGATTCCAAGACTCTGATGGTGGAACATGTTGTAGACCTGCAGGAAATAGTGCAAAACTCGAATCAATTGCATCATTAGGGGAGACACGATCAAAGATAAATGAGCAGAGGAATCAGTGTGAATGCTCCTGTTCTGCAGTATGATGGTATCTGTTAGAAATGATACACAAGCTTCAGACACAATATTATTGTTGCTCAGTGGCAGTGTATTACATGTCACATAAAAGATTTGTCCACCTTAACAAACAAAGCGATTTACAATTGGCATCATACACATGATTGGTGACACAGCTGCCATTGGAGCTGCTCAGCCACAACCACCTGACCCAAGTATGCTTGGATGGATATCTTCCAAAAGACAAAGTTACAGAACAAAGACAGAGTAAATTATATTGCTGCCCTGGCAAAGCAACTCTGAACATGCCCCACTAGAGTCATACTTGTATAACACCAGAAGTGTCATTGATAATTTAAGTTGAAATGCCAATCATTGTGTAGTTTCAGGTTCACCCTCCAGTTTTATTTGCTGTTTTAATCTGTTTTACTCTATTACAGCTGAATTTAATTTTGACACACAAAGACTTTGGCTAAACGTGTTTGTGAGCCCAAATGTTTGTACCTTCTCCAAAACAGACCTCTGGAAAACCCACCAGAACTAGACAAGCATAAAAAAGAGAGACCTGGCAATCTGTTCAACCATGTAGTTAACATGAATTGAACCATGTAGACAGCAGGGCATGTGAGCGGAGCGCGAAATATAGTCGGAGCGCAGAGCGGGTTTTAATCCAAAGGCCAGAGCGATGGTTCCATTCCGATACCGCTGTCCACGAGTCTAGGGCATGCATGTGTCCAGACTCACGTGTGCCTTCAAGGGCTAGCTTACATCAGAGGTCATTCGTTGAGAGATGGAGTTTGTCAAATATTTTGAAAAGCAAGCAGACAGGTCATATAGGTGCAACGTCAGGAATTGCTCCCTCTTTTAAATCTAAGCGAGCGTGGAGCGATTTCACCGGAGCTGAATGAAATTTTAGGTGAGCGGAGAGCGGTCTGTGAGCAGAGCTATCTGGTAGAACTTGGAGCGATGGAGCGAACACCCACACAAGCGGGGAGCGGAAATTCTTGCCACTCAGCTCCGCTCACATGCTCTGGTAGACGGACAACAACTGTGACTTATTCTAGAATTTTTGTTAAACATTTGTATTAAAGAGGACCAAAAAGTTCATGTTAAACACTTAAAACATCAATATGTGTTTTAATCAACTTGTTGAGGGAAGCCTGGAGACTCAGACTGTATTCACTCTGAGATTCTTACCATGTTCATGACCGTCAGGAGAAACCTCTGTGCTGCCTCTGCGCCGTGGTACTGCACCATATCAGAGTCTGCCACCACCACCGTCTCCACAGTGTAGGCTTCATGCAGCCGAATGGCGTTTCTCTTCCCACGACCATCCTCGGCCACTTTTGAGATCTTCTCCTTCTTCTTCCCTAACACAAACAGGCAGACACACAGAGAGGCAGAGGTTAGAAACACTACACCTGAGCCCGAGTGGCTTGTTAGTCTCATATAATGGGTTATGAATTTATTATACTTACACCTTTTGGAAAACACTGACAGACTGTTGTTTTAACACAGCAGAATAAAGTATGATTATTGCTCAAAGAGACCAAGAGATGCATCATTTACCAGAACTGGGTGAAATGCTAAAGCAATATGAGTGGGAAATAAATGACATACAAAAAAAACAACTGTAAGCCACATCTTTGCAGCTGCCTCAATCTGCTGCTAACGAGGCATATCATTTATCTAGACAGAATGTACAGAAACACAGCAGGATAAACTGACACAATGATTTTTAAGCAAGGACAGAAACAAGTTGATGTATTACATTTGATGCAGAACTTATAAGAAGGCACAGATAATCAGGACGCCACTTCACAAAGTTAATAAAGTTTCCACCAACTCAGGAACTCTAAAAATGTCACAATTTTCAAGAGAATCTGGGGACATGTTTACTGCCAATTATTTACACTTACATTACATTTAGATTTAGGGCATTTAGCAGACGCGTTTGTCCAAAGCGACTTACAGCAATTCATACATACATTCATACACTGATGGTGGTGGCTGCCATCCAAGGTGAACCACGGCACAGCCTAAATTAACCTATTACAACTCAGATTATACACCTCCATTTTGACAGTATAAGACAATATAAGACGAACCAGGAGTAATAGAGCTGTGTCTGATAGCAAACCTCTGCAAGCAGATTAGTCCTGAAGGCTTGGAACAGTCCCTGAACATGGGTCCATCTGTTTCCAGCTCTCCTGGCTGCTCAAATGTAGTTTAATGTCAAATACACTAGCTTGCTTGGGGATCTTGCCTCTTTTTCTCCACTTACACATTCCAAAATGCTACTACTCTATATTGGCTGGGAGCTAAGACTCGCTGACGAGGGTCCAACCATTCTTTAACGCTGCTGCAGACTCGCAAATACCTCAAATGTTTTGCATTTCGACAAATACTTTCATATAATTGATGACCAAAATAGCCATGACAGAGAACAACAATCAGGCAACTCTATTGTATATATTTAGTAATATATAACACTGCTACTACTGTGTGTTCTTCTGTACTAACCAACTTGTGTCAGTCAGGTTCTGAAAATCATCTTTAAACTGTCATTAGATTAGATTAGATAAGATTAGATAAGATTAGATTTAATTGTTGTTGTGCACAGTACAAGTACAGAGACAAAAAATTGCAATTAGCATCTAACCAGAAGTGCGAAAATAAGCAGTAAAGTGCAAGTGTGTTCAAGTTCAAGTGAAGTTACCCAACAACAGCACAAGCAGCTTCAACTTGGGCCGTTGGATCGGAAGAGTCGGCCCGGGTGAGCAAAACTATGCTTCAGCAAAGCAGCTGTGGACTGTCTGACCATGTCCAATTGTCCCTGTCTGGCGTTGGCACTGCAGTAGACTGTGCCAAATAAAAAAAAGCATAATGCGTAATGTCCATCTAGCAATATCGAGTGCTAGCTAACTAGCTCGCAAGCTAGTTTGCGACCCTGACATCATCGAACTATCAGTGATTATAGTGATGTTGTGAAGAAGTGGTAAGGGTGTGAGGGTATGAGGATCGGGAAGTACTTTCACTCCAGAATGTGGGACACGCTACACCCTGCACTGAAATGTACAAACCAGGTTCAATGCAATCTTCAGTATCAAGGTTATCCAATTTTGAACAAGGTGATACTGAGAAAACAACAGAGTGCAACACATCATTACATCACGCTCTTCTTTATGAAAGCAACTTTTCCCCATAGAATGTAGTCAGTCAGAGAAGTAAAACATTTCTGCCATTTGATGTGGTTGGAAACACAATTTACAACCTAGTAGCATTGATAGAACAAGTTACCGCATCTACCAGATCGTTAGTAACAGAGTCAGAGGCAATCAATTATCCAATGGTTACAACAAAGAGCTCCTGAAATACCCGATTCAGACAAAATGCAGGTCCTCTGGTGCATCAATCTACTCCTCCATCCTCTCCCTCATCATCGTTTTTACTGTTGATATTCAGTCAACTTGTTAAGACTGTTAACATCTAACTCTCGTACATGTATTTAGCTGGGGGCTCCAGTGTCAATCTGGGACTGCTTACTCAAAGTACTCAGCAGCCATCAACGTAAAGACTCTTGCTCAGAATGAGCTGTTTTGTTTGGCTTATCGAGTGCCTGTAGCTTTTTTCCTGGAGTGCACAAATGTGACTGATAGATCTTTTGTTCTCAGGCAAGCTCTGCCGGGCCCGTGACAATGCAACAAAAGAGTGACCGCTCCTTTTAACATCTCATTATGTATTCACCCAAGACACTGACTTCAAACCAAGAGAGCCCACTCATTGGAAGCCAGTCAGCAATAACAGTCTATGCATTGTTGCATATGTACTATATAAAAGCTTTGGATCTTACAGCTGAGTCTCTAGGTTTGTGTTACTTATTGAGTCCATCTATTCTGAAAGATTGGAAGTTGCAGTGGTGTGCAGTTCATTGCTTTGATATTTTGCATAATAAAACGACACACACCACTGCCACCAAATTTAAGTCTCTAAGCAAAATTAGACTTGAGACAGGAGGCATTACAGGAAATGTTGTGTTTTCAGCATCAGTAACTGAACATGACTCCTGAAACAGCTGAAAGCGGACATGATGAAACAGCAAAACACAGCAGTTGTTTGAAAGAACAAACAGGAAGAGAGAAACTGAAGATATTCAGTTGGAGGCTACAAAAGTACTGAGAGCCTAACACACTGACTTTTAGAAACGTCTTTCTCTCTTCCTGCACAGACATTAGTTGAGAATCTATTTGCAGCATACAATTGTTTGAGGGGGACGCAGGTGTATGTTATAGGCCACAGTCACCGCAGAACGCTTGGAGGCGGGACGGGCCTGGCTTGGCTTTTTTGTGGAGTAAGTCCATCCACGGCATGGCACAGCTCAACTCAGTGCAGTAAAACTGGTGATGCAAAAGCAAATGGCTCGGTTTGACTCGGTGAGGCCATGAGTGTAGTTGGATAAACGCTGCTAGGCCTTGGGCTGGCTAAGCAAGAATGAATGCAACTATTCTCCCCCTTCAATTTAACTAAGTCCAGTATGTTCATGATTCAGGTCCTGGAGAAAGAAGGAAGAACCAGATGATGCTCAACACAAACTTATCCAAGTACCACAACAACAGAATTCATGTCTGGAAGTAACAGTTTATAGAAGAAACAGCTGAGAGCAAGTGGGGTCCATAAAAGTTACTACACATCCCACCCAGAGAGAAAAATGAGATACTCTGGCAGAGATCAGAGAGCTGCTCTGTGATCTGGAGAGGAAGAGCTTGTAATAAGAAAGGAGAGGATGTGTTTGAGTCACACAGAAACAAATAACACAGTGCTTTGAACTGTGGGACCAACACCAGCACCACCAGGGGAAAATGACTCTGCCTTTTAGTAACCGTGGGCCTCACACAGTTACTGGACTGTAGTTGTTACTGAAGAAAGCTACGGAGAAAACTACAGCTAATATAAGAAACACTATGACTTTGGGAAAAGACATGCATTCACCTACATCACTTTGATAACAACCTTGACGCAAATAAAGTTATGGTCTGTGTCTACCTCCATAGTTTTAATAAAAACAACATTATCCAGGAGGAGTATGTGAAGAA
>CAEMYA010000684.1:716157-727213 GCA_903131615.1 Diplodus sargus | reverse complement strand
TATGGACTAGGCCAAAGGTTCTCATTTTTGATTGGTTGCAGGCGGGTCTTACCTCATATAAGCCAGCCAAATGGCAGACGGCAGGGTGGCGAGAACAGAGGAAGAAGTAAGGAACATGCCTGCTGCAGACAGAGCGTGATGGACACTCAGTGATAACCCTAAAGCTGTTTGGTTTATCTTCTGTCTGAATCGTTTTGAAAACCTAAATTAACTGAAACCAAAAAATGAAACATTAGAATTGGTCTCCTGTGTGCTTTGGCAGAGGGAATTATGAGGGGAAAACTTTTTGATCCGTTCCAGTTCATATTGGAATACAGTTCAGGTACTTCTGACTTGAAGCCATGAAGGGAGGAGATGCCTGGGCTTCACTGTTGCTTTAACTTCCTTTGACTGGGTGACAGTCTCAGATTCTATTCATGAAGCAAGAATTTCATTACCGGAGGCAGGACAGAACAGGCTGCTGCAGTCAGAATTATAATTAAAAAGGTGTCCTAGTTCAGTGGTCAGGAGCAGCAAGTAAAGGACTGAATGGATTCTTTTTCCACAACTGATACTTTTGTGAGGGAGAAACTCGAACCCAGCAGTGACCACACGTCATGCTGCAAACACACTCCTGAAGAACATCTTGAAAGGTTTAATGCGGCTAAAATCTTTAACTTTCTTGGAGCAACAAAACATGTTAAATGCTTAAGTTACACAGAGAATCAGCAGATGAACTGAGATGATTGAGAGTGTGTTCCAGTGTCTTTCAGATTCTGTTGCAGTGTGGATCAGTCCACAGGGATTAACTCCTGGGTCTCAACCTATTCCAGCTGGGAGATGCTGGACTCATTCAGGTCTTGGATAGGACATTTAAATCCACATTCCCTCACCATGCAAACCTGTCACTTGTTTTCTACGCCTGCCCTCCATTACTCCAGTGTACTATTTTGACAGTTGCAACCCTGCCTTTGTCTCTGGCCACACCACAACCCCATTCTGTCACCTTTTCTTTCACCACTCATCACTTCCCATTCACTAATCATCCCAAAATGCCCAACCAGCCCAACCTATCCTCCACCTTCTCTTCCAACACACCCACCAACATGTGTAACTCCATCTCTGCCTCAGGATTCTGTGTGGTTACACTGATATGTCTGTTTGTTACTGTATGAGGACAGACATTCACCTTCAAACTCTGTACAGATCACTCACATCATTAACTTCAGATATGATCGTGTGTGGCTATTCTCTATCTATAGAGAAGCTCATTCTTCAGTTCTACAAGTGTAGGTAAATCTGTTGTATGGTGCAGTTTACATTTCATGGGGGGCCCAGACTCACCAAACTGGCATTAGAGAACCACAAGGCAACATGGCTAGCTGTGTCCAGGCCAAAAGGCTGCACCACAAAGATTACAGCCGACTGCCAACTGCATGACAGAAGATATCGCAGGCTTTTAATTTTACCAGTTTCTCTTTTTCTGCACTAATTCACTTAGCTGAACAGCCAAGAGAGTGATTTCTCTCACCAACGGGCTCTGCCGCTGACTCCACATACTCAGTCTGCCAAAAAGCTGCCAATTAGGGCTGACTAGTGACAACAGTGTGGAACACACCGGAACAAGTCGAGCAACAGATGCTCAAAAACAACCCGACACTGGTCGAGAGCCCTGTTTATCACTCTCCTGAACTTGTACAGGTTAGGACAGAAAAATGTGTCCCGACAGCACTCCAGCACGGACCCCTGTCCACCCAAGACTTTCCAAGAGCTACTCTCTCCCTCTCCACATATAGTTACAAGCATGTATGCAAATTCAAATTGTGAAAAACAGAACGCACAAAGTGACAAGCCTAGCAAAGTCATGTAGTGAAAGAATATATTTACGAATAACCGCAGTGTAAGTTCAACAAGTACAGAACACAAACTGCTCAGTCACTCTTCATCCTCCTCCAGGCTCTTATGCAATATGACACAGTTACCTCAATCCAAGCAGACTGAAATACTGCCTTACAAAGAATGCATGAGGGAGAGTGCGAGAGAGAGAGAGGGAGAGACAGCACACGAGAGAGAGTCATGTTGTGAATTCCTCTGGAAGTGGAACAGATTCTTAATGGATATAAAGTCTGCCTCAGTTTGCATCTCTCTCCAGAGACCATGTGGTTTTGGGGAGGAAATGGAAGCTTTGGTGAGGAGAGAGGAGAGGAGAGGAGAGGAGAGGAGAGGAGAGGAGAGGAGAGGAGAGGAGGATTGGACAACAACAACAGAGCAGGGAGGACTGACTCAGTGTAGCCAGACATGAATGCAAAGGAAAGAATTTATAATCTGGCATGTCACTCCATCCATCGATCCTACTTCAGGACATCATGAGCATACATACGTACATGCATGCATGCATGCATACATACATACATTTAGTAAATCATCAAACCACCTCTATGTATCCAAAGCTGGTGACCCCAACCTCCCATTAAACACTCTGCTGCCACTACTCTCAAAGTCGGGGCTGGGGGCCACCCAAGCACGCAGACGGGAATGTCAGATATCCTTGAAGGGCTTCCAAGAAGTTCCCTGGCAGAATAAGGAATAGTTTAACTTCACTATGATTTCATTCACCAGAAATTATGTCAATTAGAGGCTGCACAAAGTTCCACAAGTCATTCAACATCAGCAGACAAAACTGGAACTTGGAACAGTGTATAAGGAAAACATTTGAAAAAGCCTGCTCGGCCTTTGTGCGATGGCTGAAAGCAAACGGACAGAAGAGCTGCAGCTCAGCAGACACAGCTCTGCAGGTTTTTCTTCTTTCCTTCTAAAGAAAAGGTTTCACTTATTGTGTATGCCCCAGTTATGAACATATGGAAAGAATTTATTTATACAGGTTGTCAAAAGTGCTGGTGGTCTTTAGTTTGGGTGGAGTTATGTAACTTTGGGGGTGCAGCTCCTCAAGGTCTCACTGCTCTAGTTAATGACTGTGCGCTGGGGAAATGTGGAGACGTCTGAAAGAGGTTTTAATTGTCTGCGAGCTAACAGGATGATAACAACAGACTGATCAGGCCCAGCACATCTGTCACTGCAGCTGGACAACTTGTCTGCTTGTGTCCCTCTGCTTAGTGGAGGAGTTTGACAGTGATTCATAATTGCTCGATTATCCAGAGTGGGTTCACAAAAGCTCCTCTGCAGAATGGCCTGCTTCTCACTCAGTTACTCCTGGTATCCTCACGCCATTCTAGTTGGTGTGCCATTGTCCACCAGACACATCAGCACAGGCTCTCATGTTGTCTTTGTAGAGTTGGACAGTAAAACTAGCTTTCGTTGTTTGCTAGTCTGTCTGCTCTCTACCACAGTCTGAAGCAGGAGGGGGTGCGTTGCTTTATGCTAATATAATCTAAGCAGGGAAACAGATACTGAATAAAGATCAGATAGTTGCTGCATAGACTTATTAAAACTAGTAAAATGCAGTCACAAAGTACTTCTTACACACTGATCAAATAAGAGATGCAAATCTGCTCCTCGAATGGCCACTTGAGGCTGGCTCAAATAGCGAGCCCATATTTAAATGCCCAATTTACAGCATAAAGCAAATGGCCACAGGTTGGACAGACCCAGTCAAACTAACACAAACAAAAACACAAATGATAAAGCGAAAAAAACTCAATAATGTGAGGCGAAATTGGCTTCTCTTTATATGTGAACACAGATAGCTTGTTATCCTTAGCTAGCTTGACAGCCTCAAGCAAGGAGGACTTGCTTAACTAACTGGGCTTGCTTCAGCGCCACCTCCATACCTGCCTTTTGTTAGCTAGACGTGAGGCAAGGTCAGGCACCAAAATGGCGCTGGCAGGTACCACCAACTATGAGCTTCTTTTGGCTCTTCAGAAAACTTTGGGTGATGTCAAGGTGGCTCTGTTCAATATCATAACAGTAAATAATAACAGTGCATTGTGAACGCCTGTGGAATTGGAAGTGGGTATATTCAAGCTGTTTTCATTGACGACATTTTGACTATGGTTAATTTTTCATTAATAAGTTATAGTTTTCATTTAGCGCAAAAAGAAAAATAATGCAGATTAATCATGCTTCATCACACCCCTTGACTTGCAGCTTTGTAAACATGATGGATGATATAGAGGACTAAACAATGCTGTGTAAGTGCTTACTCTACGCTGTAGCCTGACATGCAGCTCCCCAGAAATGTAACTGCCTGTCTTAGCAACATGGAATGTGATGGTCCACATGGAAGCATCGCATTTTTCCGTCTTTTTCCCCGCTGCGTAGTGGCGGTGCTAATAACTGGAATGGTGACCTGAAGTTTCCCTCATAAACACACTACGCTCATCAGCTGAGTGGACAGGCTGAATGTCCGAAGGGCAGGCTGCCACTTAAAATGCAGCTGGTTGGAAAACAGCGGCATGCCGAAACCAAGTCATTCAACTGGGTTTGTGTGGAGCTGCAGCCATCCCTGCAGACACTCCGCCTGTCCGCTCTCTCTAGCCCAGAGACACAGCTGTGACTCGAGGCAGTTGGTGTGTTAAAACATGTGTTCACGCATAAAAAAATCACCTCCTTTTAAAGTGTAGGTTGTCCGTTTGAATTGATTCACTCATCTACCAAAATCCATTTGCATTGAAATACTTTTATATACTTGAGTCAAATATTGGTATGTGGGATTAATTTTGATTGAATTACAAAGCTTGTAATTTATTTGATAATTTTTTATAACCGCTTGACTTTTGGTACATCATATATAACATATATATATTAGAGATATATTAGAGCACAGTTGGAAACATTGAAATGAAAGATAATTGAATTCTGACTGTACAGATTTATTTCTTAGGAAATTAATCATACCTTACAAAAATTGTCACAAAAACATTTACACCTGTCTGTGACTGTAACTGTAAACTAACTTAACTTCAAATTCAGATGATTTCTTGGACTGTTTAAAAAAAAATGCTGCTCTGCCTCAGAAAAAAAAGCTAATTTATGACATTATGACTTTGGCTTCACTCATTGATTCCGCCTCCAGGACAGCTCTCTTCTCAGAGAGATGTTTGGATAAATATATATATATATATATATATATATATATATATATATATATAAACTGCCACATTAAAAAACCAGGAGGCCGGTGAATTCCTTTCTCTGCACAAATCTATAATCTTGGCAAAGAAATGCCAAGGGGTATGAAAATATGTACATTATTAACGACGACGAGTAGAGAGAGTTTGCTCTGGGTTTGACAGCGTTAACATCGAGGGGCTCAGCAGGTTCCAACAAGAACTTTGCAGAGAGGAGATACACATTAAATAAGGAAACATCTGCATTCCACACAGCCTCCCTTACAACACACTGGGCTGAATGAACATCAAAGCATATCAGATAGCAGTAAATGTTGCTGTGAAACCTGTGATTTACTGGCACGGCTTCCTTAGGATGTTCAACTGGCCCATTTCAGCCAGGAGGGTGGAGAGACGGGCGGTGGTTCATTCAGACAGCTCACTGCAAACACACCACTGCAGAGGCCTTTGGAAGATGTTTCAGGGTTTTTGAGGTGAGAGTAAGGAACATTTGGCAGATTCTGAAAAATCACACCAATCCCATCCCCAGTAATTTGATCAATATGTGTGAAATGATTTCTCTGCCAAAAAGATTTCAGCATGATAATCCGAAAAGCACTATTTTGTAAAAATGCTAGAACCATTCTCTGGAGTGTAATAAGTAAGAAAATCTGTTCATTCTAATGTCATGATTTTGGAACGTTGTTGACGTGCCAAACAAGAAAATTTTTGTCAAACAACCTGTCAAACAATCAGACAGGTTAGAAACAAACCAACAGTCAATTCCACTGTTCCAGACCAACTTATTTAGAGGTCAGGCTAAAAGTGAGTGCACCTGAGCAAGACAACTGTGCACACATCTACAGGAAGTACATCAGGTCAAAGTTGAAGCAGGGAGCAGGGCTGTAAACTGTGATGGACGCTGAGTTATAATTTCACCACTCACTTTTATCTTCTCTTCATAATAACTTTGTCCAACCTGCTGGTCTGTTTCCAACCTTTCTGCTCATCTGACTGCTTGTGATTCTTGACCCTTCAGACTTCTTTATGGTGATGTCACAATTTTCCCAGACCTCAGCTATTGACTTGGATCCTATTGCCATAGTTTTGGCCATCATTCCTTCCAAGTCCAATCAAACCACTACTATCCTGTTACTGTCGATGGTGAGCAGTCTGGATAAGGAACACTTCTATGACGTGGGTCTACCAATTACCATATTTGGTTGGATCTGTCACACATCGTTCTTTGCTCTGTGATTACTGACACAGACTTGCCAATTCTGAGCTAGTCTAATAACTCACATAATGTATTGAAATTCAACTGCATGAAAATAATGCAGATTTAACAACACTATCTGAGGTGCATGTTTGAGTAAAAAAGGCTAAATGCATGGAATGGAAGATGAAGTGGATCGGTGAACCTGCAGGATTGTGGATTTATTTCAGTCTCCACAGAGGGGGATTGGTATCTCTTCTTCAATAACCTCATTAAACCTTGATATCAGTGTGGACATCATCCCGTATCCTCTGAGCTATGTGTCACTCACCTTGAACAGTCCCACAGTAGTTAGGGTCTTCAGCATCTGGAGCAGAGCTGGTCTCGGCAGAGCGCCTCTGTCGCTGCAGCCGGTGTTTTAGTCCAGAGAAGGATAGCGATGGGTCGTTTTCATCCACCGGCTGAATCAACAGGCTGTCCTCCCCAATTTGGATAAGCCCAGTCTGTGCACAGAACAGAGACATGTACAGATGAAACATGATGACACTTGTTTTAGAGGGGCAAAAATGACACTGTTAATTGCAAGGTATACTGTGGTGGAGAGTGTTTCAATGTATCAGCAGCTTTTATAAATTAACTAAAGCAACGGACATTCCTTTGCTGTGTCTTGTGAATTCTTTATTATGATCACCAATGGTTGAAAAACTAAACTACTCTGTCCACAGCCAGTTTATGAACATTTATCATCCCAATTCCACAATATCATTGTTTATGTGTACTTAATTTGAAGTGCCCTCTTTGGCACTTGATATACAGCAACCTAATGGACATTTTGCGCCGTACAGAAAGTTACAAGGCATTTGTTTGTTTGCTGAGATTGGAACTGCCACACCACATCTTGTTGTCATTTTTACCAGCTATGACTGAAGCACCATTTATTGTATGTTATGTGACACATTTGCAAAACACAGTTGAAGTGATTGTACAAGTGGGATTCTGTAGCAATTTCACGTGGGTCTTATCTTAAAAAGGTCTTCTTCCCCATTACCTTTGACGACTTAGAAATGTGATGCAGTACTACTCACACTGTTTGACTCAAAAACAATAGCTGCAAAACACTGTGCACATACACTGTCAACAAAGAGAGAGCACACATGCTCAGACTCATGGTTTTGCTGTCTGGCACACACATGAAAATCACTTCACAGCACTTTAAGCAGTCACCCCTGCTGTTATCTGGGACAAAAGACAGTTTCTATGGAAACATCCAGACACTCTACGTTGAAGAAAATCACCAAGACCTGAGGTTATATAAATTAAAAAAAAAAAAAAATCAATTGAGAAAGTACATTTAGGGGTTTGGACTGGCCACGAAGACTGAGACTGAATGTGGATGACTGTAATGCTCTGATAACTTACAAACAACACCTTGGTTCCTGACAATGTACAGACAGAGTAACACACAGGAGGATACATTGAAGTCAGGGGATCTTCAACCACCAGATAATTGGTTATACCATAATAATAGCAGCAAACCAAAAATGTAGATAACATGTGAATTGTCATGGTTGGGACTAGTGGTGTGGTGTTGTTGTTGAGTTGTCTTGGTGTTTCACGGTTTACCTGCTGTAGTTGAATCATTTATTTCATCAGTTGAAGTATGAGTGATTATTTGTCAATTCACTTACATTAATACATTCTATCATATTGCACAGAGCAGTTTTCTTAGATTATTTGTACATATGCTCTGTGGTAACTGCTGGTTGTGATGGTCAGTGCTTGGATTCTTTTCCTTCACTGTTCCTTTAAAGGGATAGTTTGGGTTTTTTGAAGTGGGGTCATATAAAGTACATAACTATAGTCGGTCTGTTCCCTTCCGTAATCACCGATCAGCGCAGCCTCAGTTTGGAGGAGCAGAGAGCCTCCAGCCAGACGCTCAACTTTGTACTGCAGTGAACGGGTCCAGAGAAAAAGCTAAATTAACCACCTAAAACAAGGCTCACCTTAAAAAATCTATAACAGTTCAAGTGTACGTTGTATAGAGAAAATTCACACCGCTTAACAGACCGGCCTTTCTTCTGGCACTACATTTTCTCAACTGTAGAACCTCTGTATCCCTACGCAGTTATGCTAATGCGGAGTGATACGGAGAGATAAGTTTCGTTTTTATCGAAAGTAAACCTCTCGTCCGGCAGCTGAGCCTCACGCTGTATTTCGCTGCTCACCGATCACCCGGTTGAGCTAATGCATAGGGATACAGAGGTTCTACGTTTGAGAAAATGTAGTGTCAAAAGAAAGCGCGGTCTGACGGCGATGTGAAGCGGTGTGAATTTTCCCTTTACAACGTACACTTGAACTGATATAGTTTTTTTTAGGTGAGCCTTGTTTTAGGTGGTTTATTTCTCTTTTTCTCTGGACCCCGTTCACTGCAGTACAAAGCTGAGCGTCTGGCTGGAGGCTCTCTGCTCCTCCAAACTGAGGCTGCGCTGATCGGTGATTACGGTAGGAAACAGATCGACTATAGATATGTACTTTATATGACCCCACTTCCAAAAACCCGAACTATCCCTTTAAATTTTATTCATTCATTTATTTATTTATTTATTTTTAAGTTTTACATTTAGAGTGAACCCTTATTTTGAGACCAATAAATTAGGTTATTGGTCCCTAATTCCTCCTCCTTGAACCGGCACCTTATCGTGGTGGAGGGGTTTGAGCACCCGAATGATCCTAGGAGCTATGTTGTCCGGGGCTTAATGCCCCTGGTAGGGTCTCCCAAGGCAAACAGGTCCTAGGTTATGGGTCAGACTAAGATCGGTTCACGCGCCCCCAATGACAGTCAATAGAACAAGGACGTGCACGTCGCCCGGATCGGCGTCACCGCGGCCCCACCCTGGAGCCAGGCCTGGGGTTGGGGCTCGCAGGCGAGCGCCTGGTGGCCAGGTCTTTGCCCACGGGACCCGGCCGGGCGCAGCCCGAACGAGCAACGTGGGCCCGCCCTCCCGTGGGCTCACCACTCACGGGAGGGTTCAGAAGGGGCCGGTGCAGAGGGATATGGGTGGCAGTCGTGGGCGGGGGCCCCGGCGGCCCAAACCCCGGATGGTGACTCTAGCCATGGGGACATGGAATGTCACCTCGCTGGGGGGGAAAGAGCCTGAGCTGGTGCGTGACGTTGAGCGGTACCGGCTAGAAATAGTCGGGCTCACCTCCACGCACAGTCTGGGCTCTGGAACCCAACTCCTCGAGAGAGGCTGGACTCTCTTCTACTCTGGAGTTGCCCACGGTGAGAGGCGGCGAGCTGGTGTGGGCTTGCCTATAGCCCCCCAGCTCAGCCGCCATGTGTTGGAGTTCTCCCCGGTGAACGAGAGGGTCGTTTCCCTGCTCCTTCAGGTCGGGGATAGGAATCTCACCGTTGTCTCGGCCTATGGGCCGAACAGTGGTGCAGAGTACCCGGCCTTCTTGGAGTCCCTGGGAGGGGTACTGGAGAGTGCTCCAACCGGGGACTCCGTCGTTCTCCTGGGGGACTTCAACGCCCACGTGATTGGGAGGAACGGCCTCTCCGATCTGAACCCGAGTGGTGTTTTGTTACTGGACTTCTGTGCTAGTCACAGTTTGTCCATAACAAACACCATGTTCAAGCAAAAGGGTGTCCACATGTGCACGTGGCACCAGGACACCCTAGGCCGGAGATCAATGATCGACTTTGTGGTCGTGTCATCTGACCTCCGGCCGTATGTCTTGGACACTCGGGTGAAGAGAGGGGCTGAGCTGTCAACTGATCACCACCTGGTGGTGAGTTGGATCCGCTGGCAGGGGAGGAAGTTGGACAGACCTGGCAGACCCAAACGTATCGTGAGGATCTGCTGGGAACGTCTGGCAGAACCCTCTGCCAGGGAGATCTTTAACTCCCACCTCCGGGAGAACTTTGACCAGATCCCGAGGGAGGCTGGGGACATTGAGTCCGAATGGACCATGTTCTCCACTTCCATTGTTGACGCAGCCTACCGAGCCTGGCTGGCCCGGGGGACTCCTGAGGCAGCTGATGGGTACCGGCAGGCCAAGCGTGCGGCAGCACGGGCAGTCTCGGAAGCAAAACTCGGGTCTGGGAAGAGTTCGGGGAGGCCATGGAGGAGGACTACCGGTCGGCCTCGAAGAAATTCTGGCAAACCATCCGGCGCCTCAGGAGGGGGAAGCAGTCCTCCAACAACACTGTTTACAGTGGAGGTGGGGAGCTGTTGACCTCGACTGGGGATATAGTCGGGTGGTGGAAGGAATACTTCGAAGATCTCCTCAACCCCACTGACACGCCTTCCACAGAGGAAGCAGAGACTGGGGTCTCAGAGGTGGATTCATTCATTACCCAAGCCGAAGTCACTGAAGTAGTTGGGAAACTCCTCAGTGGCAATGCCCCGGGGGTGGATGAGATTCGCCCTGAGTACCTCAAGTCTCTGGATGTTGTGGGGCTGTCTTGGCTGACACGTCTCTGCAGCATCGCGTGGCCGTTCGGGGACAGTGCCCCTGGACTGGCAGACCGGGGTGGTGGTCCCCCTATTTAAAAAGGAGGACCGGAGGGTGTGTTCCAACTATGGGGGGATCACACTCCTCAGCCTCCCTGGGAAAGTCTATTCCAGGGTACTGGAGAGGAGAATTCGACCGATAGTGAAACTTCGGATTCAGGAGGAACAATGCGGTTTTTGTCCTGGCCGTGGAACACTGGACCAGCTTTATACCCTCCGCAGGGTGCTCGAGGGTTCATGGGAGTTTGCCCAACCAGTCCACATGTGTTTTGTGGACT
>CAEMYA010000684.1:702163-715744 GCA_903131615.1 Diplodus sargus | reverse complement strand
CCGGGACGCCTCCCTCGGGAGGTGTTCCTGGCATGTCCCGCCGGGAGGAGACCCCGAGGAAGACCCAGGACACGCTGGTGTGACTTTGTCACCCAGCTGGCCTGGGAACGCCTTGGGATCCTCCCGAAAGAGCTGGAAGCAGTGTCCGGGGAGAGGGAAGTCTGAGTGTCCCTGCTCAGGCAGCTACCCCCGCGACCCGGCCCCGGATAAGCGGAAGAAAATGGATGGATGGATGGGTCCCTAATTCCAAGGTGGTGCTCTGTTTTAATGATTTATCATTTTGATTCATAATTTTGATTATTTGTAATAATTACCATTGGTTAATATCCACACCTGCCCTTCCATTAATTTCAGAAGTGGTTTTGTGGTTTTGTGTTTGGATATGCTTTTGCGTCATTTGATGGTAAGCTTGGTGCCTCACTATCACCCAGCCTCCAGTACCTCGTCCACCATCAAAATAACAAGTAAACAATGTCGTAGCTGGATCCAGCAAGCAGGTTAGCCTAGCTTAGCATAGCAACTGTAAGCAAGGGATAACAGCTAGAAAGAAGAATCTTCATGTGATCACGTATCATATAATTTACACAGTACCGAGGAAGCAACACCAGATCTAAACCTGTGCCTTGGTCAAGGGTCCTGGCAGAAGAAAACCTAGTGTGCATGTTTAGATGGAGGAAAACTGAAGTACCTGCCAACAGCAACCACTGCTGCAAAGTGTGTAAAGTAAAAAGAAATACGAGCAACACCATTTAAGTTCAGTCATTAAGACATATCTGCTTTGTTTAATCAGCACATTAACAGAAATCTAATAACTGCTTGATCAATTAAAGATAAATGTTGTATTTGGATTTTTTCTAATGCAATATTTCAAAAACAATACCACTGTCTTCACTGCTTTACCTTCGATCATTGTATAATGGTAAGGTCTTTTGTAAGAATTATTGATTGTTAATACAAATATAGAGTTTTTTTTCTTAGACATGCACTTGAAGTAGAAGCACTTCTTTTAAAACTAGTGTCTGTAGAGATTTCTTTTATGCTGTACACTGCTACAACAAGCTTCACCAATCAGTTTACAGCGTGAAAGACAGAACCCCGGACCAAAATGTCACATTTTTTTGCAAGCCTTGCTGCTGTGAGCACACATCAACAATTAGTTCCAAATTTATATAAGACAACTATTCAGTCTGTAGCCAGTTAAACTCAACACTCTCTCCTCTACATTATCACTGTAGTTCTTTTTTGGCAAATCCCTGCAATGTACAAGAAGTCGTGTCTTTTAAACCATACAGGTTGAAGGGTGAACGGTGAGCCACAGTATTCCCAGAACAGCAAACAACAAAGAAAAGAAAACATCCTGGCACTTAAACATCATTAACAGAGGGTGTATAATTTGTCTGTTCAACATAATTTCGCTGTCTATAGGTGATCAATCGGTTGGCTGTTAGTGAATACTCATATCTTTCCGCTCTTGTTGTATATAAAAGCTTTTGAAGAAAGTTAAAGAAAAACATGCTGGAGGGTGGCACTCGGAGTACCTTCTGCTGAGTCAGCACTATCACAGTGCGGTCTCATACGCCTGTGTCTCAGACCTAAGAATCCACGAGCAGCCGCTGTCACTCTCCGAGCTACCTGATAGTCTAGCAAAGTTAAAACAGCACTGTCACACCCATCTAGGACCGAACAGGAGCACAACAAACACTGCTTCTGTATTGTTAATAGTGGATTATTTACTTGTGCCTCCATTAAAAGAAAGCATGTTATTTATGAATATAATTTCACAGTAAAGTAACAGTAACTTTTCATTATGACAACTTCCCTCATGCAGGAACTGGGATATGGAGATGTTGTATGACAGGGACTCTACAGTGCAAAACACCTTCTCCATGTCCCACAGTGCACAATGAACACACCAGTCCGACAATGCAGTCAGGGTACATTAGCCGGGACCATCCGGGGAATGTGATAAAATCACTGCTTTTCAGGGGCGTTGATGTGCATCAGCCCTGGGTGGGCTTTTATATGTGTGTGTTGTCCTCTTAGACATGTATAAATTGGTAAAGACAATCTCTGTTGCTGGTAGTCAGCCTCTTTTCATGAGGTCACCGCATTCTTGTGAGAGGAGTATGGAGAAATTATTATATTAGTTCCAGTGCTCGATCTTGAAAAAAGAAATGCCGCCACTCCCCTTATTCACAAGCTGGTGTGTGTGTTTTAACCCAAACTGCAATGTTACATCATACAACTGGACCTTGTAACATTTTTGGAAGGCATCAAAAAATGATGTCATCCTGTCGAAAGAGGTGCAAGAAACAGTCCACACACACCATCCGAGTCTAACACAGGTGATTCATCAGCAAGATAGATAAGAACACACGGAATGTAACTAAGACACCGTTGAAGTTACCAGGAGATGCAACAGCTTTCCCTGTGTCAGGCTAACTCTCCCAACCACTAGTCTCTGTTCTGTACTACTCTGATCTACATGAGGAACTTTAAACTAAATGTAGGAAACACTGTTCGCTGCAGTTACTTGACTACAATTAAACTTTGACAAGCTGCCAAGACTTGAATGCAAAAAAAGATGCATGGAAACACAACAATTGGGAAATACACTACTTTGTTGAGTGCCAGTACAGGCAGGATGTGTGCCACATCAGAGCTGTAGGAGGACGGTTAACATTAGGCGTTCGGTTCATGTATCTGTTTAGGTTCACGTGTTCAGTACATTAAGTTCAATACAGCGGGATGTGCATAATAGAGAGCATAATGAAGAAATTATATCTGTCAAATAATCTCTCTTGTCAGCCCGTCCTCATCAGAAAAACAACCACGTAGGCTGACAGTAAAAGCAGCTAAATACAACACACATTTACATTTCTTGTTCGGCAGCAACCCCTAATGGCCACTGTAATCATTACAGCAGCAAAGGAGGATGTTGGGTCTGAATAGGGTGGAGGAGGAGGCACACAGGAGACTGCTTCATGTCAAGTGTGAAACCAAAACTTAGTTATAAAAGTCACATAGTTATTTTAGACCAAACCACTTTTTTTTTTTTTTTTTACAAAACCTTATCAAGTAGTTTAAGTGCCTAAACTTCACAGAACTGCAAGCATATGATAGAGGTCTAGATAGCCTGCCAACCTATTCAGTTATTTTGGTATGAGGATGTGTTGCTCATGATAAAGTAAACTCAAGTGTGAACAGTCAAAAATACCACTCAGCACTCTTTGCAGCTCACATCTGCGAGGTCTCTGCACAGCAACAACAGAAGCAATTAACAGAGAAGAAAAACAACACAATGCAGGGACCGAGTCAGAGTGCAGCCACAATGAACCAGCCTGCTCTGACAAGAGCGATGTGGTGTGCCATAAAATAGCGCAGCAGCTCAGTCTGCTCCAACGTTTGCGCAGACATTCCGCTCCCGGCTGAGCCCCAGAGCTAACAAAGGCTGTTAGCCATCATAATGTGGACTGGAGGATGGATTACAGTATTTCTACAGCTCCACAAACATGGGGACATGATACTATTCATAGGCATTAGCTGGAGCAAAAAGGTAAAACACAAACATTTGAAGACAGCTGTGGCCGGAGGGATTTGAGCAGGTTTACAAAACCTCTTTCCTTAGCTGGAGGAGTTGAGTGTAACAGTGAATGAAGATATCAGTTCTCTAGCTGATATCAGCACTGTGGCAAAATCTAAAAAAAGGAGAGCTAAATTTCATTCCCATACTTCTGTTTATTATGTTTAGCTACAGTTGATTTATATTATCAAATCCTGTTGTTTTCTGCTGTAGTATGTGTGCTGCTGGAGTGACCCAGTTTCTTCACATGGATAAATAAACTTCCATTTCAACTTATGTTTAAGTCTGAGATTAAGCCAGGCTTGATTGGCTGCTGCTGCACAGGTTAGGGTTATCTGATGCCACGGCAGAAGTTTCACAAACAGGGCTTTAAGATGCTATTAATAGAGGTGTATGGGGAAAAAACATAGACAGCAACCATGCACACCTACACCTACTTAAGAATGTGAAACTGCTTCCCTAACAATATCTGCATAGTGGGATTACAAGGTCTCAGCACTCACCTAATGCTGATAAAAACAGAATCAGGACAACAGAATCTTGACAGATAAGTTGTAGAAATGAGGACTTGAAATTTGACTTGGACTTGACAGCTGTGAGATCTGAACTATTAAGACCTCAGTTAAATATCTCTGGAAAATACCACCATGGAAATCTATTTATAACTTCATATTTTGGTCATTCAGACATCTGAACAAACTACAGAAGCGTATTCATTTGGATGTGGTCATATTGTGATTTCAATAATAAATCAATAAACTGTGCAGCCATAATGCCCTTCTATACCAGTACTCTGAACATGTGTCATTACCATGACAGAGGACTCCACCCAGAGGATTTTGATCACTCATTCCTGGTTCCTGTAAAGCCAACATAGCATAGACTAGAAAACACAGAATGAATGACAATCTGGTGTTGAGGATGGGTTCTGTGTGTCTGTGTGAACTGCATACACCGATCAGCCACAGGCACATGCACAGATATACCCAAAAAGGGCTTGAGCCCCTGCTAGTTTTCCCTCAGACTACACAAGCACCCTCTTGACTGGCGATGTTATTAATCAATATAATGAGGTACAGATACAGTAATTACACACTACTACACTATTTTTCTAAAATCAAAACTCATCTACTCTACTGCTCCATGCTTTGGGGCGTTTCTGCTGGTTTGGGATCATTATGGACTGCCTAAACTGTAGTAGTGGCTCAGCTAGGTGTGTTTGTCAGGCATATCAGTGTGCCACCCTGGTGTTAAATGTCACTATGACTACCAAAGGTGGTTCTTATAGAGAAAGAAATGTGTACTATGGCGCGCTGTGCTTTATTTAACCTCTCCAAAATCACGTGAACACCTAAGCATGAAGGGCTTAGCAATAGCCCCTTCTCCCTCTATGGATGACTATATGGCAGTCTTCTCCAATGGTTAATTACATTTCTACAGCCATCTGAATGCAGCAGGACCAGTACATCTTTTCTCTCATTTGAGGAAATGCTGCTCATTTTCAAAGTGAGTTACACACGTTATCCAGAGTGGATACTCCCATAACACGCTCCCAGCACCAGGCTCTAGCTGGAGTACAAAGACTTGGTTTTGTACTCCAGCTAGAGCCTGTCGGCTACAACTAAGGGTGTACCGATCTGGATTCATGGGGCTAATCATGACTGCCAATTGCTGAAAGCAGTATTGACCAATACCGATCACCAATCAAAGGCCATTGCTTTACTTTATTATCATCTATATAGTGCTCTTGACCAAAGGTAATCACTCAGATCTGGAGTTGGTCCCCAGGCGACTGCTGCCCACTACTACCTCAGGATTGGTTAAATGCAATGTACCAGTTTGACTATGTTGTTCAATGTATGACGTGTGATCAAATAAAGGTTCTTCCTTCTT
Source organism: Diplodus sargus (assembly GCA_903131615.1). Classification (NCBI taxonomy): domain Eukaryota; kingdom Metazoa; phylum Chordata; class Actinopteri; order Spariformes; family Sparidae; genus Diplodus; species Diplodus sargus. Next base: position 710,268 of record CAEMYA010000684.1, on the reverse strand, counting down.
CCATCTATAGTTAGCAATTAGTGGTATAGTAAAATTGCTAGTAAAAAATGATAAATGAAAAGTTATCTGTAAACTTGTGAGTTTAGAAAAAGTAATAGTAATAGTCTCAGTTGTCTTAGTCTTTTACTTCTTGTATCTAGTTACGTTCATCTCTGACTTACAGTGATTTAGAAGTGTCTGTGATTCCAAACTCAAAATACTTTTACTTCCAAACTGTACTCAGCTGAAGTACTTCAGTGCATGTATTTACTATAAACGTGTTGTGTTGTCATATTAAACTGCTGTTCGCTGTTTACCACTTCATGTTCCACTGAACAGAAACTCTCAGTCTCCCTGTGTGTGTTTATCTCCGCTGTAAGATATTAGCTCTATCAGCTGTAGTCAGCTGTTAGCTTCGTCAGCCGGAAGCTGCTCGCTCTGATAGCTGTTAGCTCTCATGCTGTAGGGCTCAAAACAAATGGTGTTGCATCCTCCTACTTGGGACAGTGGAAAGTGTACTTTTTACCAGCAGACAAAAGCAAATGATAAATTGGAGTGACTACCTTTGGATACACAACAACAACAGACCGCTGTGTCAGCACTAGTTACAATCACTGGCTTGTTTCTCAATGCGAGAATTTTTATATCCCCTTAGTCACAAACGGCTTGCTGGCAAGTACTCACCGATATGTTCCTCTGGTTAAACCAAGAGGTCACTCAGTGAGCAGCAGAGTCTAGTTGTGTTTGTGGCATTTAAGGAGTGCAGAGAGAAACTTTCTCATCTGATGAGCTCCTCTGATCAGGCTTTACAGAGACCAACTGATCAAACATTTTACCATGTATATCGGATGATAACAATTGGTGTCCAAACAATCAGAGCCCCCTTAGCTCCAACTGGAAGTCTAGACAGTGGAAAACATCATCAGTCTTCACTCTGCATCTCCATCGTAAAACATTTTCAAGCATTTAAATGTAGTTTTGGCTAACTGAATGCAATTTAAGTACAATTTTTTTTTTCTTCAAGTAAAATAAAATCATTTAGAGGCAAATAACCAAAAAAAGGACGAGGTTTGCCATGAGACTTAAGTTTGTTGTAACTTCACTGTTACTGTATGAACAACTGCCCACCAGAATACGACATTGGCATCATAATTGACGGGATGTACGATGGCAGAAAGGTTGCGTATCATTTGAATTTTAGTGATTCCGGTTGCAATTCTACATATCGATCCTGGTTCTTATCGGTTCCACTAGTGGGGGGAGGGGAAAGAGTTAAAAAATGTTCATAACAAAAATATGTTATATTCTTTTTATTGTTAGCTGAACATTCATAAAGTAAATAAAAATGTATGATCACGCATTAAAAACTATGAAAGTGAATGTCAATCTGTACTTTTTGAACTGAAGGTAAATAACTTTACTTTATGTTACACTGGGCAGCAGCAGTGATGCCTTGTGGTAGACAGGCAACATTGCAAAAGGAAACCCACACTTAAAACTGGAACTGTGCATTCAGTGGTTGTGCACAACATCTAACTGCAACCAAATTACACATTAGGACAGGGTATGTATGGTAAATGCTTGTAATGTGCCAGCGCCGGCTGAGGCTGACACAGTCAGCCAATACTAAATCAGAATTAGTGGCACTATTTCCTGCTTCTTAGCATGAGTGGATTTGCTGCTTTTCTCTTTCTAATGTACATTTCACTTAAGTTTAATTTACTTGTGTGTATTGTACATTTAAGGCTAAACCATTATGAGATCAATCATAAAAAAAATTGACTGGTTATATTACACTAAAAGTAGTCTGCAGATGCAGGCAAAATTAGCTAATTCTGCATCACAAGATATGACTAGATTGATGCACAGACCAATAATAAGCTATTATTTCTCTCATGTTCCAGTTTCCCATTGCTAATGAAGAAGACCATGATACATAAACCCCCCAGTTGGAGGGGGCAATCCAGCATTTTCTGGCACAGAACCATGGGTTAGAGTTAGGAGGTGCTGCCCCTCATCCGGACCACTTTACATTGGGCTACAAACTGCTCCCAGTGTCTGCTGGAGGTCACACACAGAAGAAGTCAGCAGAACCACATCATCTGCAAAAAGCAGATTCTGCAATTCTGAGGTTCCTAGAACCAGACACTCTCCCCACTACGGCTGCACCTTGGGATCATTTTCATGAATATCCCAACATGATCGGGGGCGTGGGACAACCCTGACGAGTCCAAATGTCCATCCATTAATCTATCAATTATTTTTCAATCAATTGATTCATCTATTGATTATTTTTTTTGATTAATCTAGTATTTCTGTATTACTTGATTAACATAACAATGCATTTACCCAAAACACAATTTTAGAATTACATTTTTAATGTCCTATCATCTTCAATCAACAAACAAATATGACAAAGTATGCATTGCAGGGCATTATTCCCCGACAAATAATAGCGCAGTCCAATCGGTGTAATCTTGACATATATTACATTTAGGTAAGGACAAAAAGTAAACAGGACTTATTTTCACATTGGATCTGGCAAAAACGCAGGTTTTCCCTTTCATTTGAATGATGGCAGGTTTTTGGCTGCGGCAGTGGGTTCTGCGAAAAAATGCAATCAGCGGCGCTGGAAAAGTTGAAGCCGACATTTGGAGGAATGCTGCGTGATTTCATGTTGCGGTGGCATCACATTAGCTGCCGATCAGGAGAGCATGTTATTAAGCATGGATAAATAAGACAGAACGGAGATTTCTCTGTGTACTGTTAAGTTTCACTTTCACTCCAGTTCGTCTTGTCCCCCAGTTAAAAAAACAATAATAAATTGCCTCACATCTTGGTTCTTTACCGGTGTTTTTAATCTGTCGATGAGGACAAACAAGAATACATTATGATCCACCTTATGCTCGAACATGGCAAAGCATTACTCAGGTTCAGATCAGACAGGCCATTCTTCCCAATGGTCCCCCTCCAGGATTCCCCATCATCGCCCATGAAAGGGTTGAAGTTTCCCTGAAGAACTACTGCGTCCCCCGGTAGAACGTCTTCCACCCAAGGACTCCAAGGAGGACGGGTAATCTAAACGGCCTGTGAGCACCGGTGTTTCCACACTGGTAGAGGTATTGTATCCCTGTGTTTGCTGAGTCATAGGGCACTCTTGGTTCTCTCTTAGTCTGGTCCCTTCCCTTGAGTCCAACTTGCCTTGGGAGACCCTGACACAAGCTAATGCCCCCGACAGCACAGCTCCCAGGGTGACAGTGACACACAAGCCCCTCTAGCACAGAAAGGTACAGATTCTTTGCAATTATTGCCTTTTCTAATTTATCTTTTTATTTCAAAATGCACATCGACATTTAACAAACATATTGTAGCAAAGATAAATTCTTAAAAAACATTTAATTCAACTTTATCACCTAAGGGGTCCTTGCCTGAAAACATTCAAGTAGTGCTCCTGTATCAGTTGGGCTATACCTAACCAATGCTGATATTGTATTGATTACGATGACTGGTAAAGGAGGAAACCTGTCTGCTTCCTCAACCTCATTCACAGATGTTGAAGCTGTTGCATGCACTAACACAATCTAATCCACCCACTTCCACTCCACTGATAGAAATAAGAGAAAAATGAATGGACACAAGGAAAAGGTGTCAGGGGCCTCTGCTGACCTGATCTTTAGCAGAAAACAAGCTGCTGATTTAACAACTCAAATAAAAGTGAAAACTAGTGCCACTTTGTGACCATGATAAATGACCAGTGTGTGTGCGTGTAAGCTGAGGAATCCTGGCTGACTGATTTGCAGGGTTGAGGACAGCAGCTGTGACTGGATAGTGTTACATATAGCCTAAACCTTATGGAGATCAGTGTCACACAGGCCAGCCATAACACATTTGTGGTAAGGTGTGTTTGTGTTTGAGAGATTGGCTTTTCCCACTTAGAATGTCACTGAGCTCGACCGAGTCCAATGAATGGACATCACAGTAAAACAAATCTTTTCAACACAACAGCAACAAGCAGCTGCTAAAGAAAAATGAAAAGCAGCTATAAAAAGGTTAAAATTCTGCTCTGGCAGGCAGCCCATCACAGCTTTACTCTGAGTTTAAAGGCATCTTTGGCACGCAGTATGGTCTTCTATGTCTTTCTTTTTTTTACCTGTACTTTTTACTATATTTATGTCGTGTGGGCACCCGGTTGCTGCTAAAAGAAATGTGTGTACATTGTGCAATGACAATAAAAAAGGATTCTGATTCTGATGTCACATCAGTGTGTGTGTGTGTGCGTGTGTGTGTGTGTGTGTGTGTGTGTGTGTGTGTGTGTGCTTGTGTGTGTGTGTGTGTGTGTGTGTGTGTGTGTGTGCATGTGTGCATGTGTCTGTATGTGTTAAGTCTGGACAAACACAGACAGGGCGATCACACTCCGAGCCAGACGATCAAACACACAGTAAGTGTGTTTGTGTGTGTGTGTGTGTGTGCATGTGTGTGTGTCTGGCAGTATGCTTGGAAACCTGAAAGTGGCGAACCGATCACTTTGACACTTTCATAACTTTTAGAAGACAGAAGCCTCGTGTTTCAGACTTAATCCCAGTAAACTAGTGCATTGTCCGTAGGAAGCATGTGTTCCTATAGAAAAGTGGGAGGTTAAGTAGCTTTTTCATGGAGGCCAAATGAGGCTGTGTTTGAAGGTGGAACATCAGGGATATAATTGGCTGTTTTGTTGTGATTATACCATTATATTTCACCTTGAAAACTATTTACCTTGCCTTGTTTGGTGTCATTATTTTCAGCACAACCTCACATGTTTGACTGTACAGTTATTTTTTCATTTTAACATATTATATTAACACTATGGACCTAAAATCACATAAAATCAGAGTAGGAAAAAGTTAGATTTTTTACTGTGAAAACCACAAACAGTTTAATGAACCAATTGCATTAGTTATAATGCAAATATAATAATTGTTGTTTGCTGAATTTGTGCATAAGTTTTTGAAATTTACAAAGTTATATGTAACTATTTACATTAAAATGCAGGCAATGCCTCAGAGTCAGGGCTCCTCAGCTCATTCCTGCCTGCTCCGCAATTCAGCAGTTGACTCACGACACAAATAAAAACGACTACACTACACACTAAACACACGACACCAAACACTATATAACACACTAACTATACACTCCAAACACGCTATATGCCACAAATCTCTCAACTCTCAAAACTCGCTGTCTCTGTCGCTGTCTGTATCAACCCGACGTCCCTCACACAACTTCCTGTTCCTCATCAACCAAACTTGCTGCTTGGACACTTTTGTGACAAAAGCCCGTTTTTACAGTTTCTTCCTACGCCAGACACAAAGCAAACGTGACGGCAATGTTCGCGAAAAAGCGTGGCGGACATTATGAACCGCCATTTAACTCCCGGTCCAGCTCGCGCGACTGCAGATATAACTCTGCTTGTTTCTTAAGGTATGTCGTGGCTTGAGCTCTGCAGTGATTGGCTCTGGTGCGCACGTGACTGTGGTGGCTCAGGTGGACAATGCTTGAGGAATGTGTAAAGCGTTTATGAAATAATTCATTAACGGTATCATTGCAGTCCAAACAAATCCGCATGGCACACCACTGAACCAAGCAGCAGCCATGTTGAAACTCTCAGGTCAGTCTGATCCTGATCCGCAGAGATATTTGAGTAACAGACAGACAGACAGACAGACAGAGATTTGTTGCTTTTATAGAGAGATGATGAATACTCCACCGTAACTGAAATCTACAGTGCACGCTAGGGCTGTTTTCGACTAAGGATTTTCATAGTCGAATTTGATTCGTCAGATTTTGCCATAGTCGACTGATCGTTGAACCTTTTTTTCATCGTTTTGGTCGACCGCACGGATCCTGAAAACGCAGCGCCTGAAAACGGGTTGAAAACGGGTCTCAGGGTGGAGAAATCCGAAAACGCAGCCCTCCTGTTGTCGTGTGGACGGCGAATCCGCATACTTTCCAAAACGATGACGCCATCGCCCCGCCCCTCGACCTCTTACCTCTGACCTCCCAACCCCGAGACGTCTCATAACAACAACAACAACAATGGCGGACTACATGCTTGTGTTCGTGCCACAGAAGACATTGAGTCTTTCTTGCAACTTACTTGCCTTGAGTTGAGTGTGAGTTGCAGCAGCAGTTCGACCTCATTAACGGTCCACACAAATGATTCTGGTTTCCTTGCACTCGCCATTTTCATCTTCTTCTTCTTGTGTTTGGTTGTCGTCTACTATCTGTCTGTTTACAGCGCGCAAGCTTTCTGTGCATGCTCCGTGTCTTCTTCTCCGTTTTTGGTGAATGTCAAGCGCCGCCTATAGGCTGAAATATGAACTACAGCGTGTTGATTCGTTTACAGTGGATCTGTGTGGACGCAAATATTCTTAAAACGATGACGAGGAAGACGGAGACAAAAAGATTGTTTTCGCCCGTGTGAACGGGGCCTTAATAGCCATTGTGAGCCAGTAAATCCGTAAATGCTAACGGTCCTGTAGTGTGCTGCTCACCTCCGCTCATTTGGATTGTGCAACTGCAGTGGGTGATTTATTAATACGTAGTAAGAAGCTAAGACTACCGTTTAAACGCACACATCATTTTGAACTCTTTATTAACAGAAAGTAGGCAGATTTTGTATCAAAACAGGCTTTTATATTATGAAAAGAAGACATTCTATGTAACAATTGATTCTCAGCAGTTGTGGGCACCCCCATGTAGTCAGAATGGTACGGTCTTGTTTACATAAAAACATTTTCAGACCATTCGACTACGAGGTTCATCATCGAATCAGACCTCTCCGAATTGAATGATGGAATAGTCGACTATTGGAGGTCAGCCCTAGTGCACACACACACATAGTTATGATGCTTGCTGCAGTCATTCACACACAATCTCTTACTGACTGTATATAATTAAATTACATTAAATTAAATTAAATTAGTCAAGTTAAACTATCCCTGTGTCCCAATTCCACAAAATGTTACCATGGTTGGGGTTGACAGTATATTGTATGTTGGAAAATAATTGTACTTCAATTATAATGCTGGTTTAAAACTTGGGTCTATTTTCCATTAACTCTATCATTAATAATAACATCGTTCTCTGCACTTTCTGTAAAGAGCAAAACTTCAAAATGAGCCGGACGATGACAACAGACAACATGGCACATTTTTCATTCACCTTTGTGTTCTCATCGTTCGTGGCATGAGCGTTTGGCATGAGCGTTCCAAAACTGCAGTTTGGTTGACGTTCTGTCTTGCATCATTTCCTATTAGCAGCTAACAGCAGATTACTCTAGTTTTTTGCTACAATGGAGCACTGTAAACATACTGCACGGACTGTACTTTCTTGTATGAGCATAAAGCTGGAAACTGGGACACAGTTTGTTTCTCATTTTACTGAGGACACCCTGAATGCTACTCAGCCCCTCACCCTGACAGGTCCTGGTCTGGACAGGCTGTCACAGGCTGCAGGCTCAACTGCTGCAGCTGCCTCGAGTTCTTTTTCCATATAAACCCGCCATGTGTCTCACAGTGGCTGTACGCAGCTGGACTATGATCTGCTCATTCATTGTAGGTCAGCTGAATGCTTAAACTGTCACTGAGGATATATTGAGGAAATAAAGGAGCACAGTCTACTTTAAGAGCTGGCTTCAAGCCTGTTTTTGTTGCTGAGGAGTCCAGGAGTTAGCCTGAACCCCTACCTGCACACTCACTTTACACAACAGCATTATCCAAATGCTTCAGCTAATGTGGAACTTCATTGAGAAGTGACAGAGTAGAGAAATTCATATTTTCTTGAGTGTTTGGTCAAATCCTTGCTGCTCCATCCCATCAAATGAGAAAAACTCATTTGCATCAGTCCAGACACAAAATTTCAGCCAAACAGACAGATCTTTGTAGGATTTAACAAATAGCTCTGAGGGTGTGAACACTGTAACATTAAAGTGACTGACCCACTGACAAGTCAGTAGGATTTAACATTGATGAGCTAAAACTCAACTTCAACAGAGTGGCTGATGTTAGAGCCTCCCCCCTGGCCAAACTGTTGAAATCCATCCTGCCTTTTCAGTGCATTCAGTGATGGTGGTGGTGGATGGGGGGGGG
>CAEMYA010000684.1:664364-700571 GCA_903131615.1 Diplodus sargus | reverse complement strand
TACTGGTGGCAGATCCAGTCCATAATGAAATGAAAATGAAAAGAAATTCAGTCCCCTTAGGTTCTGAGCCATGAATGAAATCTCAACATGGAATTTGTGGATTTCCCACAGAGAGATCCGTCTCCCACACTACCTCTGAGGTGACCCCTGTGGAAGGACTTTCACTGTACTCACTGGATTTAAAATCTTCATCATGGAGTTGCCCACTCGTCATGGAATTGTAGAGGTTTGAATTTCCATGTTCTAGGCATTGTCATCCTGGAGCGCAGAGCCTGTTGAAAACATGCTGTTTGAGATGATCTGGTAATGTCAGGGGTTTACAGATCCAGTCTTAAAGTTTCTCTCCTGGCATTAATTAAAACTCTGAAAACTCTTTCTGTTGGTCACCATTACATATTTGGAGTTCTTTCCAAGGATCAATCCCTGCGTGGCTCGGATGTAACTCTACAACTTCATTAAGTATAGAAAATAAGTAGAGAATGTATCTGGAAGTAATAAGCTAAATCTGCACACCGACATGTATACATGGTTAGTTCTTTAGGTTTGTGACATATGAAACCCTGGCGGTCTGTTATCTGTTTTTTTTAGGTTGTCCTTGGTACACTGCAGTTCTAAAGCAGGAGCACTCAGCCATGGCACTGACTGGTTATTTTGCTCATTATATGTTTTGTAAAATACTAACAAACAAGGTCAAAAAGTTCGATGTAAGCGTGAAAGTTGAGATTTGTTGAGTTGAGAAAAATCTCAAATCAAGAATAAGCTTTAAAACTCAACATTTTGATAGATTTCATTTTTGTGATTTGTCATCCAGTCATGGTGAATCAGAGGTCAAAGTACTTGCTGAACCACTAAGTATTTCCACTGCTTTGATTCTGATGGCAACAAAAGTGTCCCTGGTGATTCTGAGATTGAAAACTGCTTTTTGTTTAATATATATACTGTGACTAAGAATATTTATTAGCCCACTCTTGGCTTGGATCTGGGTGCCTTAGTTCCAATGAAGGGGAATCTTAATGTAATGTAATGTAATGATACTGAACAGTTCTTCCGACTTCAAGGAAAGAGTTCCGACATGAAACAAAGTCATGTCCATAAAGAAATGGTTTCCCCAATTTGGTTTGGAACAACTCGACAAGTCTGCAAAGGGCTCTGACCTCAACCACACCCAACACCTTTGGGATGAGCTGGAATGCAGACACTGAACCAGCTCTTATCAACCACCAGTGCTGGACCTCTCTGATGCTCTTGTGGTTGAGTGGTAAAAAAAATAAATCCCTGCAGTCAGGTTCCAGAATCTGGTAGAAAGCCTGAAACCAGATTAGCACACACTGTCAAGCTGCCAGAATGCTTCTTGACATGCACCTTTCCATTTGATGATTTATTTAATAAATGTTTTGTTCTATGTTATTAATTACAATCCAGTTGTCTTTGGAACTGCAGTGGCAACCATGATATTAGTTTGGAAATGCTAGGAGGGGGAAAGTTGTCTGCTGCCACTTTAACTTCAACACTAACCCTGCCCCAAATTATTTTCTGCATATTTTCATATACATAGTACCTGAACAAAATACTATAAATAATACTGCTGAAGTTTTTGAACTGTTAATAAAACACTGCCATAGTCACTCTACTCTGAATGATCAAACGTTATATTCCAAAAGACAGTTTGTACAATTTTCAAATTGTCCACTTTTTGTGCTCTATTGCTTGGAATGATTATTTACGTTCTCATCCAAAAATGTTGTTACTATCTTAAATGATTCTTATTTAAATCTGACATTGTTTTTAAGATTAGCAAATATAATACTCACATACCCATAGAAACTTGAACGAGTTTTGCATGCTGTAATTTCTTCTCCTGTCCATACCAGACGCAAAGAGATCCCACTCTGAAAAAGTAACTTAACACCAGGCTGAAAAGCAGTGTTTTGCTGCTCTCTCTGTTTCAAGCCTCTTTCAAGTCTGACCCAATCACACTCTGGATCATTAGTAAGTGTGGTCTAAAATGTGTTGTGTTGGACACCTATCAGTGATGTCACAGGAGTCAGGGAGTACACCTGTGCCTCACTGCAGCAGGGAGCCGGGCCAAGATGGCAACATGAGTGGCTGGACTTTCTTGAGCTGCGGACCAACTTGGAGTTTTCTCACAAAACTTATTTACACTCATAACACAGTTGCGTCCTATTTCACAGTTATCTCTACTTTCATGTTTTAAAAACATGTCAGCTGACGTTCCTTGCTCAACTCCCTTGTTGAGTGTGCCGTCATGGTTGCCTGGCAACTGGGTCACAAGGGATCACCTCCTCTACCAAACAACAGGAGGCTGTGGTTGTTAACGTTAGCATGTGAAGTTGGCGTGAAGCTACTAAAGACAGTGGCAAATAAGTTCTTCAAAAGTGCCACCTGGATTTGTTGCACATCTACATGGTTTCAGAATGGTGGAAGGACTCTGCTATATCGACCCACTGGTGTTTGACCAGAATATTGCAGACATCTGGCTAAAGATTAAGAAGGAATGGCACGTGTACTTCATAGTCTGCTAGCTCAAAATAATTTCCGGCATACACTCTCCTCAACTTGGCCAGTCCTAAAGCCTTGTGTAAATATGAAGCCATGACATTTAGAGATGATGAGGAATGAGAGGATTTCAAGGTAAAGTTTGATGCTATGTGTCTGGCACTGAAAACATGATGATAGGTCGACATATGTTCAACACGGCAACTCAAAAACTGGAGGAAAGTGTATCGTCATATATGTCAACAGTGAACTGCTGGCTTGAAGCTGCAACTTTGGCTCATTGATGGACTAATCAGGGACTGGTTGGTGGTATCCAGAGTGACACCCGTGTTCACAGTTGCTTAAGCAGAAATACCTTGCTCTGGACTCCAGCATAGAGCTTTTTATGTTACATGAGCAGTCAGAACCAGGCAAAAAGAGCTAAAGAAGGAGGAGAAAATATACACACCACAGGGTCCCTGTTTAAACTGTGGTGGAAATCACACCTGACAGAAAAAACTGCCCTGCTTTCAGTAAGCACTGCAATGCATGTTGGAAATGAAAAACTTCTCCAGGTGTTGTAGATCCAAACAATTTCCAGCAAATTTTCAAACACACAAAGAAAAGGATAAACACTCAGAGTAAATGAGGTGGATTCACAGGCACCAACAGGCTCACATGCAACTTTTACACTGAGAGTTTAGACGCTCATCCACAGAAAGGACGAACTGACTACATTCTTCTCGACGATAAATCAGGTAGGTGAAGGTGAAAATAGACACCGGATCAAAATTCAATGTCATCTCACAGGCTGCACTGAACCATGTAAACCCCAACACACTCATCGACACCTCTGTCACCATCAAACCTTTGGTTGCCTTTGGTGCGCTAGTGATCCAATCCGCTGGCTTCACCATATTGGAACTGGACTGTAGCAAGCTTGTGTTTCAGGTTGTGGACCTCAACGTGAAGTCACTATTGGGTCTGTCAGACAGCATCCCTGGGTCTGGTAAGCGTTGGTCCTGAGGTCCAAAACACCCAGCAGAGGGCTCCAGAGCTCAGTGAATACAAAGACCTGTTTGACGCTCACACTATAGGCAAGCTTCCAGTGCTGTATCACATGTGAATTGATGAATTTGTGCCATTGGCCATATGGGCAACCAGGCGTGCGCCACTTGCCATGAAGGACAACATAATAATAATTCCAACAATGCATGGAGCAGCTTTTTGCAGCATTACCATGCAAGATCACAGTGGCATAGTGACATTCTTGTCTGAACAGGACACTGACTATCAATCTGAAGCTGAACACTGACAAGCGCTGTTCCAGACTGTTGGAGGTCTCATAGGTGGGACACCTGTTGACTTGTGATTGTGAGAAAAAGGAGGCTGGCGCCTCAACGTGAAAAACACATTGGTCAGATGACCAATCCTAACCGCAAGCAACCCCACCAGTTCCTGGGTTTTGCCAATTTCTACTGCTGTTTCATAAGGGACTACAGTAAGGTAGGCTGCACCATTCACTAAACTCACACTTTACTCCATTCCATTCACTGGACTCCTGAAGTGGAATCAGCCATTACTCTGGAAAAGACACTGTTTATTTCGATTCCCATTCTGAATCAACCAGACTTATCCCATCAGTTTAAGTTGATGCCTCTATTGTTGGTGTTGGTGCTGTCCTATCTAAATCACTCTGGTTCAGACACTGTCCCTCCTCCAACCTTTTCAGTGTCCTCACAGTCCTCACTCGGGGGATTGAAAGTGGGGCGAGAGAGGCATAGCGGCAGCAGCCTGACCCAGGTAACAACTCACCTAACCACGAAATTGTGCTTGAATCTGTCCTTTCCCAGTTTGTACATCGGATTAAAACTTCCCATTTTGCCTGCCATCCCGGAATCAAATGCATCCTCTCCTTCCTGAGGCAGGCGGCATTTCTGTTGGCAAATTAACCAATCTGAACAACTGAAGCCGATGCCCATGCCTATGTTGCCATCTGCAAAATCTGTGCACAGGGGAAGTCCTCTCATCGCCCCACCACTGGTCTGCTTTGCTCACTCCCCATTCCCAGTTGTTCATGGACCGCACATTGCCCTAAACTTCATCACTGGTCTGCCCCCCTCACAAGGTAACATGGTCATGCTTAGAATAGTGGATTGTTTTTCTAATGCAGTACACTTGTGGCTATCTCCAGTCTACCCCTGGCCCAAGAGACAGCAGACCTCCTTACCCATCATGTTTTCCATCCCCATTGCCTCCTACTGGACATTGAGGACCCCAGTTCACGCCCTAGGTATGGAAAACATTTTGTCTAGCTCTTGGTGCTACAGTCAGCTTATTCTCTGGTTTTCAGCTCCGTGCCAATGGTCAGACTGAGAAAACTAACTTCTCTTGCAGTACCCAATTGGCCTGGATTGAGTCGCTGAAAACAGGTATTTCCCCTTATAAGGCTTCTCTGGGATATCAACCACCTCTCTTTCCCTCTCAGGAGAGCCAATTGGCAATCAGTTCAGGCTCATCTTCGCCACTGCTGTAAGGCTTGGATAGACGACCACTAAGCCCTACTTCGCTCTGTTGACAAATATTGGTGCATTGCAGACCATTGACGCATCCCTGTACCAGATTACAAGCCAGGTCAGAAAGTGTGGTTGTCGTCTAAGAATATCCCACTCAAGACTGTCCATAAAAAAAAAAAGAAATAAAAAAAAAAACTTTCTCTTTCTACAGCTCTCATGTTTCTGTGATGGAATGAGTGGAACACATACTACTTTTTCACAAAAACTTGAAGTTTGGTTCAATAATGAATTTATTATAGGTTTTCTGAAAATGTGACCAAATCTGCTGGGTCAAACACATTTATACAGCAACTTTAACAATTAATTTAGTTTATTAACTGAGTGTGATTAATAATGGCTGATGACTTTTCCAGGCACATTTTAAAGCAGTTACAGGCCCCGAGATCAAATGTGCAAACAACTGTTTGCAAGTAGAAAGTTGGCACATGGCACAGTTGTGTCACTGCCATGATAATGCCAACTATCACCTGTTGCTGAGAGAAAACTAGTCAGGATGGTCAAGATTCAACCAAAAACCACCAAACAAATTTCCCCGTTTGTGGGACATTAAAGGTTTTCTGATTCTGATTGTTATTCTGAAAAAGCAAGTCTGCAATGACTTAGAAGCTGCTGGAAGGGAGCTGAAAACTCAAGACTTCCATGATATGATGTTCTTTGGATGGTAACTTTTGACCATAACTGTATGTAACATATCAGCATTTTTATAATACTTGTCAAAACACATTCAGATGTTCATGTACAAGGTTATATCAAATATATTATATGAGCTGACTTTCATGTCAGGAGGAGGAGGGGATAGAACTGGCGTGACACCTAGCAGGACAGCTGTCAAATTATAGATTATACTACCATTACTGACTTGAGTAAAAAATACATTTTACACAGAAACATGTAGAATTCAATAAACCAGTCAAATGTGCAGAGAGGTTAAGGTTGTATTTCATGTACCCATGGTCAAGGATAAACCAATCAGATTGGATGATATGATGTTTCATAAAAGGCAAAGATCTGCCCCATATTGGATTGATGGTGGGTGACAGCTTCAGTTTATAACACAGCAGTCACGGTTGGCATGTCTGTCTACTACACTAGCACTGTGCATTTTTCTCTGGAAATCTCTACTGATCTGACTTAATATGGGTCTTAATGGAGGCAAGTGATTTTCTGAGCTGGTAGAGCACAGCCATGTTTTCTGCTTTTAGCTTTACAACTAACTGTCTGCCAGGCTGGTTGGCTAACACTTCGATACAGGCCTCAGACTGTGTCAGAACCCATAGAACCCAATTTTAGAATTTTTAATGTTTTTATTGTTTGTTGTTTTGTTTGTGGTGATTTTAGAGGTTATTTGAGAGACGACAATTATTGGTTTTTACACTGCTGAAGAAATAAAGCTTATTATTATTTCTGTTCTTGCATATACGCAGTCATTCAAATTTAGCTTGATCTTAAGAGATCTAAAGAACCATACCAGCTGAACCCTCATCTTTCAGCTGGTCTCTTTGAGCAGAGAGGAACTCTCTTTGTCGTATTAGGCAAAGATGCAAATTCCTCCAGCACAAAATAACTTACCTCCTGATAACTTTTTTTTTCAGTTTAACTTTTAACATTGTGAGTTTACACTTTTACTTACACAAGTGTAAGGCACAGAGCAGGTGAGATGAAGTGAAGCATAGATGTTTTCATCACCTAAATATTCAGTGTTAAGGGAAAACGTAATGTTTTAAATACACACAAGCGATGTAAGCGATGCTTGGGATTCCATGTTCCATGGACTTTAAGGTCCAGGACTTAGATTGCTTAAAGCTTTTACAAGGACAATTGATGTTGTGCTGACTCTGGCGGCCCCTGTGGACAAAAGCAGTATGACCACCACTGTCTCGTGAAATACAGATCTTGATTGGACGAGCACAAGCATTCAGTTTGAATGCGAGAGAAAGACGCAGCATATATTTTAAACTATTTTTTCTTTTTATAGCACAGCTGTATGTATGTATCTATTTGTGTTCATGTAAACTTATTAACTGTAAGTAAATGTTCTTTCTGTAAAATTCAAACATGCAATTCACATAATCTTACAGCCGATAGATTTGGTTACTTGTTACTGGGAATTTTTTTGGGAAAGCTTAAGTTATCAACATCCCCCATATAGGCTAAAATGTTGCATATACAGTTTATTTGTATCACTGATAGCTTACTCCCTGAAGCCACGTATTTAGTTTTGCCAACAATCAATATCTTGTGTTCATCCAGTAATGCTGATTTAATGACGAAGTCCTTTTGTTCTACTTTGGTTTGAAAATGTGTTACGGTGCAGGCTCACATGTATCAAGCTTTGAATGAACTATCACTGCATTGCTGATTAATAGTCTTTTAGTTTAGGGATTGGAGTGAGTGATTATAGTGCCTTTAAAAAAAGCTTTTTTGTGCGTTGCACGTTCATGACGTCTAAAATTTGGAGCTTAGACTTGGAGAATACACTTATAACAGAAACCTTCATGTCAAACCAAAGAGATAAGGGTTTTTTACCAGTCAAGAAGGGTTTACCTAAAGATTAGATTACAATATGCATTATGGAAAATCCTGTGTTTTAGGTGTTTAGCCCCAGCTGCAAGTGCAATACATTTTTGAATATCACTTTAAACCATTATTTAGTTGTTGTAAGAACACATGAATCTAAGCAATATTTGGTTTGTTAAGTGTCAGCTCAGTTGTTTTATAGCTTTCAATTCACTTGTACAGTCTACCATAATTATGATAATCATTTTAATCCAAGTAGTAGGGATATGGTAACATATAACATTTAGGGAGTCTTCTCTCCAGGTTTATATCTGTCTTCAGATAAATTTGACCTCAAATTTGTCCATGGTAATTTTTACACTCACAAAACCATGAAAGAACTGTCCATAGATTGTCAAGAGGATGCCCCTGCAAAACTGTCATAGACATTCCTGATGATCATATTCAATTGGGGGAAAAAAGGTGTCAACATTTAATCCAGCCAGAACATGTGGAATACAGTCTGATCCTGCTTCATGATTTGACAGAGAAGAGCAGGGTGATCAGCACCATCTAGTGGGCAACAATGGAACTATGACTCAAGGAGACTTATCCTCAAAAGGAACCAAACAACAATGTGTAACTATGCAAAGACAAATCATTCCATGAAAAAAAAAAAAAAACATAATTCATATATTAATCAAAAATGGCACAATTTACACATGGATAGTTTACTGTGTGTACAAACTGCTGAATCATGGTTAAGTCATTTGATGTAAAACCTAAAGTGGTCACTGTAACCTCTATACCCTTTCCACACTCATGTGAGGTGATTCAGACTGTGTAGTTGTAAAGCTTAAAAGCATCTATAAGAGTATCAGAATTTTGGATGGAGACTGGATTTTGTTGTTTAGACCGATGAAGAGCAACACGACCCTCACTGTGACCTTGTTTTCTTGAGAATGTCTAAACTATAGGAAGTTTTTTGGGGAGGCAAAAGCTGTGCAGCTACCTCCTGGCACCAGTACTAACTTAATAAATATGTTAATTAAGACATCGAAGGCTGACCAGAGTGTTTCTTTATTCATCACAATATAGACTGACCTTATAATACAATTGTATTAATCAAGACTACATGCTACATGTCAAAATTGTGACATTTCATACAATATCCTGGACCGAACAGGATTGGATTTGCTGTGGTCTTAAAAAAATTGAAAGGATGAATGCATTACCCAAAACGTTTTTCCCCCGAGTTTCTGAAGTGTCGCTGAAATGTTTGCCAATGACGCCCTGAGACTGATCAAACGACACTGACATGTCATCAACACAGTATTTCCAGATATTAAATAAACCTTCCATTTAACCAGAGTTCTATGCTTATTTTCTCCCATTAAGTGAAAATCAGTAATAAGCACTACAAAGAATTATTTGGCACAGTGTCAGCAATGTTTGACAAGAGTAAAAACATCCTCAAACATTTTTGTCTTGGCTTCAGAAAACTCATATTCTTTAGTGACTGTACAGTAACTCTGATTGCTGTTTAATCTCCAACACTTATTATACAGCAAATATGTATGTGATGACATTCAGATTGGCATGACATCATTTGTCTGTGTCCATTAAAACTGCTACAAATTACTGCTGAATAGTAAATCCAGTCTGGTTCATTTTGGGTTCACTTGAAAGATTAATGGAAAGGTCGTAGTTTGAGTTAAAGACTTTGAAGGTGTTATGATTTGGGTTACATGACTACTTTGTGAAGTATTGCAGTCATCCACTCTTACACTGTCACTACATGAACTTTGTGTATTTGTGGGACAATCTCATCCATGGATGTTTTTGAGCTCTCATTTCTCAAACTGGTCAACCTCAGTTCAAAGATTTGTTTTTTCACATTTTCACTAAGACAAGTTTTTGCATTGTTGTTAAAATGCAATTGAGTAGGAGAACTGTTCATACAACTGTCATTCTGTGCTGATTGAGATTGTCTGCAGTTCAGTAGTAACTTCAATCAGTTTGCAGTCCAATTATTAATGCTTAGTTAAGTATAAACTTGAGGTCAAATTGTCATCCTTCTGTCAACATAAGCAGCCACATTACATGGTTTTTCTTAATTTTTTTTAAAGTTTTTTTTTAATTGACTGCTGTGGATTAGTCACTTCAGCTCTCATAGTGATTTATTTACTTAACTATACCACTCAACTAAAATTGGTTTCTTCAGTCAAGAGTTAAACTTGGACTGAAAATCAACACTTAAACCCAGAAAGAGGGTTTTGTTTTCCATAAAATATAAATAATTATGTTTCTTTCCCCCACTTGTTATGTGTGTTTTGGATTTTAGTATAAAAATCAATAGCAGCTCAATAATTGAGAAAATATGACAAAACATAACCACCTAAATCATCTCCCTGCCTCCAGTGTTTGACCTAACTCAGTATAAACACATCCTGGACCAGTTAACCCCAAACTGGATTGCCAAACAGGCAATTGAAGTTTTAACTACAAATGTGTTGGGAAATAACAAACCAAAAGTAAAGTGAAAGTAAAAGTGCAAAAAAATGTACAGGATTGACTAAACCAAGTCCCTGTCTTTGAGAGATGACTTTGAAAGAATCTAGTTTGCGACTTCATGTGGTGTTCACAGGGTGCATATTTAAAATCATAATAATATTAAATTGTTAATGCTAACTGATATGCAAAAAACCTGCCATCAAGTACATTTTTCGTGTGTACTATACCTACACTGTAACACACCAAACAGTGTAATAGACTCGCCTATCCACCATGTTGCTTGCCCGAGGCCAGCCTAGCATTGTCAGACCTATATCCACTGTGTCAGCCCTGGAGAAAGATCTGGCTATAAAATTGTCAATCTGTTATAGAGAAAAATGCTCTGACTCTGGGCAGATTACCTTCACACCAATAACAATTGTTTTGGGTGGGGCTAAGCCCAGGATGCAGTGAAGAAGCCCCTGCAAGATAATGTTGGGAGGGACTTGTTTTGCACATGGGAAGGTGAGCCCCAGGATAACAATGGTTAAGTCCACACAAAGAAAAGTTAACAGCCGCTAGCTTGTTTACATTCTTACCATTAGCAGTTAGTGAGTGTTAGAGTAACCTGACAGTCAGTGCATTTACATGACACTCAAGAAAACTGAATCACTGTGTTAGTCCGACTATGATCGGGTTTTTAAGATGCATGTATACACCTTAGTCTGACTAAAATCGGACCGGATTGGATTTATCATAGTCGGATTAAAAAACCTAGATTATTTGATTGATAGTCTCATTACTCCTGCATGTATATGTTCCATCAGATCGGATTGGATTTTGCGTTCTGCGCAGGCTCCATAATGTTATCCCGGGGCCGTGAGCTGGAAGTAGAAGGACGGCAGCAGTGGCGTCTTTCCTTGGAAATAACTGCAACCAAGAGCGCCATTGTGCATCTAGTTTGTGTAATTATCATGTACACCATATACGAAATGTACAAAGATGTAGCTTTGTCTCACTCTTCATACGCCATCTTTCTGGAATGCCAAGGCAGAGTTTGTTGTTGCTGGTGACGTTGCTGCGGACAATAATTAGATTTTCTCACCTTCATATATACTCGGACAATTGCAGTTGTCCGACTGAGAGGCATACTCGAACTATGGCAGTAATCCGACTAAACTGTGCATGTAAACGCACTGACTGTCAGCATGTAGATTGCTAGCCTGGAGGTTGTTTCCTGTAGCTACAGGGATTAGTGTTAAGGGGTAAGACACAGAAAGCAAGAAGGAGGAGTAGGGTTAGGCTGATGAGCTTTGTAATACCGTGATTCAAAAGGCTGCCCACCAGAGAGCACAATTAAGTGGCATGTGCCCTCAGATTTGCTGTAGGGCAAGAGTTGCTGTTGTTTTTATATTTGATGAGAGGAACTGAAAAGAAGCATGTAACTGCTCAGTAAACTAACATACGTCTCCATATCCCGTTTATTTTCATGTATATTTAACTAGCTCAAAGGCGAACAGAAGACACTCGGTTAAATTTGTGGCAGCAGTGCTTCTTTTCAAGTCATGCTGTTTTTACACAGTTGTCTTAGCTTAACTTCCTTGGTTAGTCGACCAATGTTTTATGCATACAGTATGAGGCTGACACTTAGGGGACACACTGCCTCAAGTCTTCGTCCATCACATTGTTTCACTGTAGACATCGTCATATGCCAATTCATCAGACATCGCCTAACCCTAGGGACGAGAACATGGCCTGAAAAAGGCACCCATGGCAAGCTTATACCAACTGTCTGCATCAGCTGAGTCAGACCAGGCCTTGCTACCAGTGATGAACAGCATGGTCTCATTCTGTTAGAAGTTAGCAATAACAAACATGCAATGTTTGCTTGCACTTTCAAAATAAAGGCACCACAATTACTTGGATATATTCATGAAAACATTTTGGTCTTATTTATAGTAACTGATTTAAGAAACAACTGACTGCTTACTTATCATGGGATTCAAACGCTGGTCACATTAGAAGGGTTTTATGAACAAACCATCCAACCATTTCCAAACTCATCTTGCTATGATGACTTGTAACTCTTCATATTACATTTGTCCTGTGGTCCCGTGACTATCACCCCCTGCTGGCAGTGTGCCTACATACACGCATTTAGTTTTTGCACTATGCAAACTATCATACACACACGCTGCCCACTTGCTTTCCCATAAAACTCACTGGACATGATGGAAACTTGGAGGTGACAGAGTACAAACACACATTTTCCGGGGCAGAAAGGGTTCATACCCACAAGTTGAGACCAACTGTACAGTCTAGGGTGTTACTGAAGCCTATTTGTCTCTCTGTGACCATTAAAAAGTGGTGTCCAGCACCAGAGGATTGTTGTAAAGACCTCCAGCTCTTGATTGATGAAGCAGTTGGGTGAAGTGGCTGGAGGGATGTGTCACAGTGCACCAGCTCTGCACTTCAAAAATAATTTTTAATGTGATGATAAACACAGCAGGGTTTCAGTTTTGCTTGATTGTTTGGTTCACTGGTCTCTTTGACCTGTAGGGCAGTGTACCAACACTGTGGGGAGGAACAGAGCCAAACACACCTCAGAGTCTCTCCCTGTACAGTTCAGAGCACTGTGAGGAGGCTTGTTTGGGCTAGGTCATGTTGTAGTATCTGAAGGAATTAATCACGTTTTGCTATTTTCTGGTCCGTATTGAATGAAATGTATTGACCATTTACATTTTTTTCATATCTTGGACTCATACCAAATCATACTGGGCATGAGTCAGTACACAGTCTTGGACCGGCAGATGGTCTCTGGTGGGGACAAGCATCCAAAGCAGCCGTTCTTATCCTCCTTCTCATCAACTGCCAAACCATTGCCAAGCTTGTGCTGCTCCTCAGATTCGTCCTCTGTTGGGCTGCTGTCTTCCTCCTCTTCCTCTTCATTGTCACTCCTCTCATCTCTGGTCAGCTGTGATATAAAAAAAGAGAGAAATTCAGTAGATGAAAGCAGATGTGAGAGGAAGGGTGGAAAAGAAAAGAGAGGAAAATGGAGGCAGAGGAAGTAAGCAGCTAATACAATGAGCTGCTGGTGGAGTCAGGGGCCAAAGGCAGAGAGAACAAAACAACCACCTGAAAGCAGATTTGGAACCTGAGCTGCAGTGGACAATGAGCCAGAGTTTAATGCTTTTTTCAGTGGAAACAGTCAGACTCTTATTTTTTTTGCTTTCTTCCTTCAGCATCATAGTGCAATTGATTTGTTGTTCTGTCACAAAGTTATTTGCAGTAATTCAAAAATAATTAGGTGTTAATCTCCCTTGTCAGTCTGCAAAGTCTCACAGTCTGTTTCCAGTGAGAGTGTATGTGTGTTACAGTGATGGTATCATTGAATGTTAGTTATTTGCTCCTGGCAGCTAAGCAAGTTTTTGCTAACAGAGCAGCTCACAGAGCAGAGACAGATTGTGTACAGATGGACATAATTAGGTGAGAACACTGAATTGCCAAAGTCTGCTAAATCATTAATGCTGTAAGGGTGTGTCTACTTTCTACAGTCAGTAGGTTGAGGTTAAGTCTGTTCTTTATAACTGGTCATACCAACATGTATCTGGGATAATGGTGACATTATGACTCACAACAGAGCAACAAAAAAGCAACAATGGAGCCAACACAGAAATACCAAAATCTGCAGTTTGTTGAATGAAAACTTGCAATCCAAAGGCGAGTCAGTCCCTAAAGAGCCCGTTTTAAAATGTCCAACTTTACACCAGCTAATTTCCCCTCTCCTGCCAACTATACTTAGGGTTTTTTGTTCTACAGCTCACTCATATAAATGATATTCATGGATTCAAGTTATGCATAACTAAGAGCGTGGCTGCTTTGAGTGACAGCTAGATGGGAGATGTCTGCTCGGCTTCACCTCAGCTAATCCAATCACTGATCTTCAGATACAGGTCGCATTTGTTGTGTTGGATAATTTTTTTATGCAGATATCAGACAAATGATATGATGACCTAAGTCCCCTCCAGGGATTAATAAAGTTATCTATTTATCTATGTACCAATGCCAGTGTTGTAGATTGTGGAGCGACCCTGTTAGCGGAATCCCTGACAACTGCTGGAGAAGGCATGCTGTGAAGGAGACAGCTGTCGGCACAGTCCAGAGCTTCTGGAGGAATAAACAACTGGACTTGAAGCTCGCAGACTTCTCTTTTTTTTTACTTTTGGTATTGCCTCCCAACCTATACGCAGCAATGAGCAGCCAAGGTGCAAAAATCACTGCAATATTAGTCTAATTTAACTGCTGAATGGAAAAGGTGATGCCATTGTGGCCCTTTCCACTATTTGTCAATAGTGGAAAGTCAATGGGAAAAATGCAAAAGCAGCCAGGTGATCAGACAGGTTTCATTCTGATGTAAGAGATTGTCAGGTGTCAAGTTAAAAGTTGCTTTAGGCATTTAAACAACCTATGGATGCTGTTGTTTATCTGCTGTACCTGGAATGTTGTCTACAGGAAGGGAGATGGGTCAAAGCTGAGTCAAAATTATCGGTAACAATTTTATTGTTTGCCAACTTTTTTTTCTCCAAATAGAGACTGTTGTTCCCCGAAAGAGGACACAATTTGTCTTTTTAGCAAATACCCCAGGACAATACAGTGGCATAAAAAAGTTTGTGCACCCCTGACAATTTCCATTATTTTCATTTATAAATCATTGGGTGTTTCATTTCCTTTTGATCTATCAAATAAATGATGGACACAGTAATAGTTCAGGAGCAAAATGAGGTTTATTGGGCTAAATTTAGGCATCCCAACAGAAAAATCACATCAATATTTAGCAGAGCCTCCTTTTTTTAAAAAACAACAGCTTCTAGCGCTTCCTATACCCTCCAATGAGCATCTAGATTCTAGATGAAGGTATTTTGGACCATTCCTTCTTACAAAAAAAGGGCGTTTACATGACACTCAAGAAAACTGAATTACTGGGTTAGTCCGACTATGATTGGATTTTTAAGATGCATGTAAACACCATCGTCTGACTAAAATTGGACCGGATCTGATTTCTCATGGTCGGATAAAACACCTAGATTATTCGATTGATAGTCTCATTACTCCTGCATGTATATGTTCCAACAGATCGGATTGGATTTTGCGTTCTGCGCAGGCTGGAGATTGTTTTCCCAGGGCCGTGAGCTGGAAGTAGGAGGACGGCAGTGGCGTCTTTCCTCCGAAATCACTGCAAGCAAGAGCGCCATTGTGCATCTAGTGTCACACCGTGGCGAGGGTCGTCCTGTCTTGGGTTTTCTGTCCTGTGAATTTCATGTTTTATTTTGAAAAGTAACTCTCCTCTCGTTTCAGGTCACCTGCCCTTCCTCTTGTGTCACCAGTCTGACGTCTCCCCTAATCCCTGATTGTTCTCACCTGTGCTCCCTTCCCTGAAGTGTATATAGTCTGTATCTTCCCCGTCTTGTTGCCAGATATTCGTCCTGTGTATACCTCCAGCCCACAACCACAGCCATTGATCCAAGCCAAGTATTCGTTTGTATTCTGGATTCCTTTGTTTTCTCCTCAAGAAGACTGATATTTTGTTTTTTAGTATTTTCAACTCAGCTAGAAGCCAGGTTTTGTTTGTTGTTTGGTTTTCCTCCTCTCGGAGTGTTTTCTATTTCTTGTAATTTTGTTTGTAGTTGTTTTTTCCCTCCTCCTGGAGCATTTTCTGTTCTTTGTTTTGTTTGAAGTACAGCGTAGTATAATATTTTGTAGCCCTTGTATCCTCCCTTTTTCTGTTGTTAATATTTCATAGTAAGTCCTCGATAGAGTAGACCAGTTTTCAGCCTATTATTTCCCTCTGTTCGGAGTGAATTTCTGTTTCTGTATTTTTGTTGAGTTTTGTCCTTGCCTTGTCCCCTTCCCCTTTTCCCCTTTTCCTTTTCTAGAGATTGTAGTGTTTCATAGCCTATTGTGTTGTCACTCATTCTTAGGAGTAGATTCAGGAATTTTCAGAGTAAAGACTTGGTTAAACTGTTCTCACTCTGCTTCTGAGTCCTCCTTCCAGCCAAGGCCTGACATCTAGTTTGTGTAATTATCATGTACACCATATACGAAATGTAAAAAGATGTAGCTTTGTCTCACTTTTCGTACACCATCTTTCTGGAATGCCGAGGCAGAGTTTGTTGTTGCTGGTGACATGGCGGAGATGGCGCTGTACCCATTTCAACTAATAGCGCCACCTCCGGCTGACCTCTTTACTATACCTATCGTACCGGGGTATGACATGCTTTGGCCAATAATTCGATTTTCTCACCTTCATGTATACTCGGACAATTAAAGTTGTCCGAGTGAGTAGCATAGTCGAACTATGGCTGTAATCCGACTAAGCTGTCCATGTAAAGGACACCATCCCCTTTTAGATGGTTGTCTTGCTTTTGCCTCTCCATTGCCCCTGTTGTCACTTTCATTTGCACCAAAGCAGGTGAAACTGATTCACAATCACTTGTCCTTCCTAATTGGACAGATTGATATCCCTGAAGTTTAACTGACTTGGTGTTATAGTGTTGTTGGTCCTCACCCCATATATCTCAAACAATGGCGAGGCCTGTAAGGGAAATCAAAAGCCTAACTACCAGGGTCCTCTCAACCTGGGGGAATTTTAGAGCAAAGGAACTGAACCAGCGCCCAAAGGTCTGGCAAACTGTAATTCGAGTGACTGTCCATCCCCAAACATTCACCCTTTCCCTATTGGATTAAAATGGCTGCGGACCATAAAACTGTGACAGGGTGACCATGACGTCAGGAGACCCCTCTGCACGTTGCATTTTCAGGGTGAAGTGATGCTGTGAAAAGACTCCGGATTTGTTCCGCAGTTACCGTAAGTGTGTGGTTTGATAAACGTTTCTCAAATGTGCTTAACCTAGACTACAGTTCCTTAGGGTTAGGTTTTGTTAGAATATTTGTTTTTACTTTTTGGATCCATAGAGGAACACTGTACAACCCAGTCGTTCCTCACCACCTGCAGAAGGAAGAAATTATTTTCAGAAGGAGTGGTCCGGTCCTTCGATTTGGTCGATCCTGCTATTATAATCTCACTAATGGGAGACCAGCTTGCCATCAGTCGCTGCCAAGATGCTGCAACAAACCCCGCGCTCGCAATCAAAATGAGTTGGAGTTTCGAGTCGGACGGGACACAAAGTAGTCATAACGAGCGACCCAACTAAGAGGCTTTTGTTTGGCCAGAGACAGATAGTATATAGCATGTCTTGATTATGTTTGTGGTGAAAGGCACTTGCTTAGATTCTTTCCTTTTACCAACTTACACAGCCACACACACACACACATCCATTAATTAATATACACACGTAATCTTATGAACAATTTGTTGCAGACTTATGGTTAATGACCCCGTTATAACATAAGATATGTGTGTTTAGTGATTTTCCCTCTCATCGACTTCAGAGGCGGACCCCTCTCGGGAGGATGATGACTTTTTCCGGTACTTCTTCTGGTACCGTTGGTATTATCTCTCAAAATTCACCTTGCATGCAATTAAAGTGCACACGAAACGATGACACAACCGCTTTGTCTTTGTTCAAATTTCGTAAAGAGATCACCTTTGGACGACACTGTAACGGGGTTCTACTTAAACTCCTCAAAACGAAAAAACGATGGTGTAGTCGACAAAAAATATATATGTAACATATATTTTAATTACCCAATCTCCACAATGCAGCAGTGCAGATATTTACAAAAGTGAAAATAACAAACATACCGTACAAAAAACACACCAAAAGCTGAGCATATATCGCTGTCTCAGTTGCTACCTTCTCTGTAACCAAAGCCAGACTGCCGAACCAAGCCAAAATGGCCTCCTTTTTAAACACACAGCTGGGCATATCCACTTTTTACAGGATTTTAATCAATTAGTGATTTTAATGGGCAGATGCAACATCTACAGGTTGTTTAAACATGAGTGTGTTTTACACACTCATTTTCCCCTGCCCTCCAAACATTTCAGCATTCACAAACAAGTAATTTGGCCACACAATCTCAATGAAAAATAATAAACATTTTTATACATGGTCACATGACCCGTCCTACTCCTTTTAAATGCGGAAATGATTTCGCCCCTGTTTTGCCTGCGTGGGCGAGGACCAGGTGAGTGTGTGGTGTTTCCTCTATTTGTGAATGTGTACTACTGGTGTAATTATGTACTGTATGTATCCCGAAACCAGTAGAGTGAACAAGTGTGCACCCTTGATCACACTACTAAACAGTTTATGGAAGGAATTGCGGGTGGAATTCAACTCTAACGTAAACAGGTCCGAGAGCTGTGTGTCGGACAGGTGTGTGTCGGAGAGCCGTCATTGTGTGTGTGTGTGTGTGCGCTGTCCACAGTTAGTGACGGAGCCGCTCTGACTGTAGTCATTTTTTAATTCAAGTTACATGAGTCAGAATCATCACCTCTGAATTTGTGTTCTCGTGTGACTTCACCAAGTCACGTTTGGCCTTTCCTGTAGTCTCTTAAACGTGATTTCCCAAGTCACATCAACCAATTTTGTATTGCGGTGAATGTGACTTCTGAAGCCACATTCAACCATCTTTGTAGTCGTTACAAAGGACTCCCTGTCACACACACACACTCTCACACACACACTCTCACACACACACACACACACACACACACACACACACACACACACACACACACACACACACACACACCATTCATGTGTTTGGCTTGCTTATGTTTTTGTAGTGCTAGTTGTAGAAAGCAACTGCTGTTTGCTGATCGTAGTAACCTATGTTTCATTAATTAACAATAAAAATTCAATTAATAGTCAGTATCAATTAATATTCTCCATGGCTTCCCTATACTATTTTGGGGAGATAATGTGTGTGAAACTTTCAACAGGGTTTTATGAATGGCCTCCACCTAATCAAGTTTACAAGTCCACAGCAGAGACCAATTACAGCCAAGGAAATTGTGCTTTCATCCAGTCAGGTGAGGGAGGGTTTATGTTCAGCCCAATTAAAATGAGGTCTTATGAAGTTTCAAAGGATTTACTTGACCATAATAAAAAAGCATAAACTGTTATGGCATTACCAAACAAATATTTTACAGTCATCGATGACGTGGAAACAAGGACAAATGACAGACAATTCGTATGGAGCATACTCACAGAGCCAGTCATGAATTTCCTGATCATGCACAGAATGAGGTAGGCCCAGAATATGTGCAGACAGAGAAGGACCACCAACATCACATTGAAGAAGTAGTATCCAAAGAAGGCAGGGTAGTGGTGAACAGGGTAGACCCAGGTACAGTGGATCAGCCTGAAACACAGCACAATAGAAACAAGTCAAAATCTCTCATGTCCAGGGGTTAAGATCAGTGTCCTGTGTTGATTAATTTATTGCTTTTATTGGTACAAAAGACGGCTTCTACAGCAAATATTATAATTTGGCTTTCACAGTTTGCACATTGAATGCAGTCTAATCCAACAGGCCTACAATGAGCCCTGTCTTGTGTTAGGGTACTACTGTGTTCACTTATTGTGTTAGGGTTAGGGTTAGTTTTTAACCCTAACACCCAGTTTTTAAAGGGGTGTTGATTCAACTTCATTCACTGTATTGTGTCATTATGAGATAAGTAGTTTTTCCCCATTAGTAGATAGCAAACAGCAGTAGGTTGACATGACATAATGTCCCTTGTTGGACCTAAACTGCAGGGAACATTGCACTGACATGGTCAGAAACCTAAATACTAAGATGGTGGAGATGCTGGTGTCCTGCAGCTTTTATATTACTGGCATCTAAGTTCACTGAATTGTGCACCCCTTCAATGATGGTTGTGGATCACTGTCAGCTCATCAGTTTTCAGAGAAATGTGATTATCCAGTTTAGACAGATAACAATGTTTATCATATTCGCTAAACGTGCTAACATGCCATATTTTAACCTAGATTAGTAAGGATAGACTAGTATGATCAACATAAACCACAGCCTCCAAAATGATTATAAAGTCCAACACAGTTTTTTAACAGTTGCAACACAAACTTAACATTTAAACTTTCATGAAGGCAGGGTCTTATCCAGGGCTGTAGGATAAGGCTGCGTCTGTTTTGGCTAGATAATCCTAATATCAGTAAATAGAAGTGCATGTTGTATATTACCTTGTATTTTGAAATGGAACCAATAAGGCATTAACTCTAAGAAAATTAAATATTATACATGCTGGCATTTTACACAAAAACACTCAATCAATCAATTTGTATTATTTGTATAGAACCAGTTCCCAAGAAGCCCAACATTTCCCTCATGAGGAAGCACCTGGCGACAGTGGTGAGAAAAGAAAACTGCCTTTTAACAGGCAGAAACCTCGAGCAGAGCCGGACTCAGTGGTGGATGGCCATCTGCCTCGACCAGTTGGGTTGAGAGAGAGTGAGGGAGGAAGAGGGAGAGAGAAGAAGTGTGAGGGAGGGAGGGACCTCTCTCTTTCTCTCTCTCTCTCTCTCTCTCTCTCTCTCTCTCTCTCTCTCTCTCTCTCTCCCTCTCTCTCTCTCTCTCTCACACACACACTCACAAACACACACACACACAAACTCACAGACATACACACACATTAATGAGCTTACCAGAATGGGAAAATGATCAGTCGTGTTACCATAAACACTATGGCAAAGAGAACAAAGAGAGTTTTGCAGGTTTTCTCCCATTTGGCATAGTTGAATAATTTGGCAGACTAAAAGAAAAAAAAGAGTTGTATTGTTAATCAACCACATTCAAATTTGCAGAGTAAGTCTGCCCATTTTCTATATTGTATCATTCTTAATAGAATCACAGCATAATGTAAACCAGCCGGGAAAAAATATGGAGGGAGGAACAAAATAAGGGTGTGGAGAATGAAGTATGTGCAAACATGTCGATATATAAACGTTTCCATTAAGCTTCAGTATTATCTGCCAGTAATTGTATGTTGTACATTTAAGAGTCAAAACCCTTTATCACTATATCAACTGTATTTTAAATGTACAACATGTTATGTCTGCCAATAGGGGCCTCCCTATCAAAACATACAATTTCTGCAGAGTGTTATGTAGGGAGGAGCTGATGCTCAGCTGCTCAGGCCGGACCTGAGAACATAAACAGTCACTTCAGATTCTGCTCTGAGCCAGAGCCGATAACTGACAAGTGGAGAGCTCAGAGGTTACTTTTCAACTTCTGGGATTTATCTTCATTCCTGTTTATCAACCTGACCGCAGCAGCAATCTGCTGAGATAAACCTCCGATGTTGGGTTACTGTAATGTTGACATTTTACCACAGAGAGGAGAGTTAAAAAGAAGAGGGAGAATCAGAGTCTCTGATAAATGCTGAATAGTTAAAGTGCACTCTCCTTGTGTGTTGTTGATGGCAAACAGTCGCTCATGGCTAATGTTGTAATCTGGCTGTTCAGGACGCTGCATTATGTTGAAGTACAAAGGTAGGGCAGGTTTGGTTATTGGCAATTAATAATTACTGATGGCAACTATTAAAAATATTACTGAGCACCACACTGGAATCAGGGACCAATAACCAGGCTGGAAAATAGTCTTAAGAGAAGGATTCACTTTAAATGTAACAGATAACAGTGAAAGAAATTAATCACAGCACTGACCATCACAACCAGCTATTATCACAAAGCATATGCACGAATAATCACAGAAAACTGATTTGTACAATATAATAGAATATACTAATATTAGCAGATGGATAAATAATCAATAATACTTCAATCAACAAAATTCTATCTAAATGGGAGTTTCAAACCTGGGGGAACTGTAGCAACCTGGGGCCTGTTCTGCGAAGGGAGCTCAACATAGCCAGGCTTTGTGCTCATGCTGCAGCTCAACAAAGCCCCAAGTCCCCAAACAGAGTTAAACGGTTCTGCGACGGTGGTTATCAACTTCATTTGTTAAGTCCGGCTCTCTGCTTTGTGCTCTGCGCGAGTTCACATAAAAGGGGGCGTTTGACGTCATATTATTCTACTTCCGTGCGAAAATGTTTAGATCCCGGGCCACATATTTTACTGAAGATGAGCAGATTCTTATGCAAAGCTATGAAGAATTCAAAGAAACCATCACGGCAAAAAGTAACACTGTCGCCGCCAATAGAGCGAAGGAGAAAACTGCTGACCGTGTAAATGTGTAAGTTAACAGTGATTAATATTATGATCAATATTAAAATGAGCCCTTAGTGTTTTAATTTCTGAAAGCTCAACATTGTGCAACTTTTACATATTAACCCTCATCCATTTAAGAAATAAATAAACTGAAGCAACAACTATCTTTTTTCATTTTTGAATGATGTCTATATTGTTTTTTTACATTTTACTGATCTCAGTTATAGAATGCGACTGTGTGTTTTATTGAAAGCGAGGCTGAGTGTGCGCAGGCTATAAATGTTCAGTGTTTTTTTTGTGTTACTGTGTCGGGATGAACAAGCACATGTAGCTTCTGTCCCTGTACAATGACAATAAAGAGCTTTTGACAGTGAAAATAGCTCAAGCCTGTCAGATTTGTG
Organism: Diplodus sargus; assembly: GCA_903131615.1. Classification (NCBI taxonomy): domain Eukaryota; kingdom Metazoa; phylum Chordata; class Actinopteri; order Spariformes; family Sparidae; genus Diplodus; species Diplodus sargus. Next base: position 677,957 of record CAEMYA010000684.1, on the reverse strand, counting down.
TTTGTGCTACACTGATCTACAGCGGGTGAAACATTGATCAGTTCATCAGTTTATTCATGGCCACATCAAAGAAATAATTAACTTTACTCTATCTGTGACAAATAAATACTAGGTTGGCCTAATTAATATTTCATATTGCATTTTATTAAGATGTGGAAGCAGCAGTCGGACATGGCAGCAAGTGTGGATAATATACTGTATCCCATTCTATTTTAATATCATCACTATCTTAAGATTGCAGATTCTCAGAAAGAGAAAGAACCACTTTGCGGATGGCGCAACACGCAGTGTTCCTGCTCAGATGTTCTGCATCACCAGCTGAATGTCAGTAGTTTGCCCGACAGTGAGCGCACAGCTTCTTCAGTGGCATCCTGACACTCGGCTCAATAAGTGAGCAGATGTACCGTATTCCCTCGGCTGATAGAGAAATTCATCAGGAAATGCCAGCGGATCAGCGCAATCTCTAAGAAGCCGCTCACGTCGCAGTGCTGCCAAAATTATTCTGCTCCAGGTCCACCGGGTTCTCAATGAATGGTGACGCCATCTCCGAATAAGTTACACAGTGAACCAGCTGCGTTTTTAAGCTGAAACTCTGAACATAACCTGGTCGGGACCAGGTTCTGAGCTAAGCATAAGTTACCATGGTGATCTGGCCGGGTTAAAAGAGAGCCACCTTCGTAGTACAGGGAAGCCTGGCTTTAGACTCAACATACCTCGCTAACCCACTAAACTGGCTTCGCAAAATACCCCTCAGGAGTGATTTACTCGACACTGGGGTTGGTGTCTTGTTTACAGGCTTTGCTAGTGCCTGGAGGCCCAATGATAGGCTTTGGTTTTACATGCAGGCCCTTCTATTGTCTATGTGGTGAGGTCCCAACAATGATTAACTTAGTATCCCTGACAACCACCATTGCTGATAAAAATCTATCTGACGTGACTCTTGCACACATGTTCACATCTGAGGCAGTTTTTAAGTTATTTGTGTTAAGTTTAGTCTCGTTCACTTCCCTAACCTTGAATTAGCAGACAGTGACCTGATGAAACACGCAATCATTACTTTGAGTAAACATTCTGTGGGTTAGAACATTTGGGATAATGTATATAAAATATATAACAAAGACTTTTAAGTTTTTATACATTTAATGCAGAATTGCTACACGTTATATCCTTAACAAAGGGTCAGACAATTGCATATATTGCATTTTAGTAACATGGGGTCTTACCAAGTTGGGTAGACATGCTCCATAGTAATGTAGGGGCACACATCTGTTATAAGGCTTTATACACATGAGCCCTCCATTTAGCATTGATTTAGCAGACGTTTTACTGTACACACATTTCTTTTTTTTACTGTACACAGTTTTACTACTACTACTACGAGACAAATAATTAGAAGAATATAGTAAGTGTATCATAAGAATGATACTATAAAAAATGGGGTTTGAAAAGAGAAAGACTGGAGTGTGCAGCAGTAGAAGTGCTTTCAGACTGTAAATGGTTGCTCTCGCCACATCCATTGTTTTCAGTGTAAACAATGCCGACCTTCCTCTCCTTGCTTCTAGATCTCATGCAGCTATTTGACACTGCCTTCAGACTATGGCTCAAATGTTTTTCAAGCTTCCAGCAGCGGCCAACAGTTAAAGATACAGAATATCAACATTGCCTGGAGACGGCCACAGTGGCTTTCACTTGTGGGCTTAAAGCACTAAAAGAAAGCAAAAAAACAGAAGAGGTTTCTCCCTCACAGTCACAGAGCAAGTGGCTACTCACAACCACATATACTTGAAGATGTTACAAATTAACATCTTGATTGATTCAAATACCTTAACAGGGATTATCTCTCATTTACATGTTTTCCTTCTCCAACAAATCTGATTATAATCAGTTTATCATCAGCCTCTTCTGAGCCCTTTTAATGACCAAAATATTTGTTGGGGCAGGGAAAGTTTAAACATTACTGCCCCAGAGCCATAATCAACACTGACAAATCACATTTTAGTGTCAAGTCAAAGCTTATCAACTAGGAAAAGAGTGAAAAAAACAGCGTCTATTTGATCCCAAACCATTTTTTCTTAAACCTAAGTATTTTAGTTCCTAAATCTAATCAAACAGTGACAGAAACTGTAAAGACATGGATAATAATAGGTGAAGTTGGTGCAAAGCGAACTGTACTATATATTCCTAGCAGGACTCTGTGTTCTCCCCAGTGAGACTCATACAGAGCCCACTCAACAACAACCGCTTGCTCCAGACATGGTTTCTATTGCTATTTTGCTTGCACTGAAATGATGGTCCTGGAACAATATCAATCATGATGTTCGAGGATCAACAGCAGCACAGTGATATCAGATGGACATACAGAGCACAAACAGATCTGAAGAAAACTGCTGTAGAAAGAAATATATTTGAAAGGTTGGCAAAATGTACAATGAGGGTCTTTGCAAAGTAATCCAGTATCAACACTGTTTGGTTGTGACTTACCTCAAGCAAAACATCAGAGGCATCATGGACGAGCATGACCAGCGTTCCTATACGAATGTAGTTGACACACCAGGAAAATGATAAGAGGACCAGTGTGGCCAAGTGGTGGATTATTTGTTCCTTAAAGTCCTGAGGAAGGGAAACAAATAAAAGTCACAGTCAGTTACCATGGAGTTTGAAACCCAGATGCAAATAAATTGCAGCCTGTTGTAGTGCAGGTGGCCATCGAGCTTAGTTATCTGTTAAAAACACAGCAGTGTTGTAAAAAGTACCCATAAGTAATATTTGAGTGAAAGTAAAGGCATCTTAATAAATAAAATAAAATATTAGTCTAGTAAAAGTGTAAAAGTATTGTAGTATAGTAGTTACTTACGTCTCAAAAGTACAAGTAAAAGTTGACCATACATATGTTAACATGGATACATACTGTTCACTCTGGGACAACCAATTACCACTGTTAGCAGTGATAATCCAGTTGTAAATAAAACAAATCAATTTAAAAAAAGCATTATACAAATAAAAAATGCACTTAGAGCTGTAGTCTGTAACGTTTTTTTGTTGTATTTGCTAATATTGTCATTTAGATCTGACAGTTGAATAAGATACAGGTCAGCTGTCTGTGTCTCCACCCAGTGCCCCTGACTTGATTTGCAAGTATGCACCGCTCCCAGCTCAATACAACCAATCAGAGCCAAGGGGCGTGTCTGAGAAGTGTCATACATCCGTTGCTGGTAGCCCCCCTCCCCTGTGCAGGCACAGTTCCTGTTCTAACCTGGTCAGATATTTTCAAGCCCAAACTGTAAACAATGGTGGAGAACAGACAACGACGGAGCTGAAAAATGTCCTCCTCTGCGGGAGGGGCTTTGAAGGATAGTGTGCAGCGCATCAGAGAAGAAGGAGGAGGGATCTGGGAGCTGTATCATTCAAATATTCTGACTAAGTCCACTTTTCTCTTAAAACTTCAAACTTCAGACTGCAGCTTTAAGTACAATGCTTGAGTAAATGTACATAGTTACAATCCATCAGAGCACGATAATGGCTACTCATCAGTGTTTTTGTAGCAGGTTAAAGACATGCTGCCACATTTTACAAGGAGTACACTCTGCTTGGTGGTCCGGCAGACAAGGTGAGAGATAACCAGTGTATAAGGAGCTAAGTAAAACTCAGCCATAAGACCTGGGGCCACATTTATTTGTTTGATCTTTTCATCTTTACATTTCTTGTTTCACAACAAGTAACTCCACCTTTAGAGTACTTTCAGATCTGGTTGACCAGATTTAGCATTTGGGATATTTCTGTATGTAAACAGGCCTATATTTGCACCAACAAATGGATGCAGAACAGGAAGTTATGTCAGTGTTTATTACATGAAGTTGTACATGCACAATAGATAATAGTTTCCTCAGGGGGGTCCTCCACACTGGGAGCTATGTCTGGGTTGCTGCTGGGGCCCTGTCCCTGGGTCCCTTCGGCCCGGCCAGATGTTGTCTGTCGGGGTCGGGGGGGCCTGGGCACTGGTGGCCCCGTGACACAGACTGTGACTCCTCCCGGTGTGGACGGCTCCAAAGGTGGCGTTTCCTCAATCCTCAGTGCCTTGCCATGTCTCCTTATTGCCAGTAGTAAGAGTGTGCAGGTGTGTGTGTGTGTGTGTGTGTGTGTGTGTGTGTGTGTGTGTATATGTGCTTGTGTGGGTGTATATAGTATGGAAGGTGGGAGGGAGGGGCTTTCTTTTATATTGTTTTATTTTTCTTCTGTAAAGCACTTTGTGCTACATACCAATGTATGAAAAGTGCTCTATAAATAAAGTTGATTGATGATTGATTGAATAGATTAATGAGGATGCCCAAAACCATGTGAGTTGTCGCTGAGAGAGTTGGTGTATAATAAGCATTGAACAGGACTAAGCAAGGCACCTTGCACTACCCCTGCAGACGGGAAGTGACCTTGGACTCTTTTCCTTGCCATGCCACTTCGTATGACTACACTGTGAGGGTTGACATAAAGCTGTTAAGTGCTGTATAAAGGTGCCTAGTTTGTGCAGGGTGGACTGAAGAATTTAGTGATTCACTTTGTCAAAAACTGACGTCAGGCAAGATAAGAGCAGATGAACACTCTCACTAAGCTCAGGATTTGTGCACAGCAGTGCAGGTTTAGAGGTAGTAAAACCAAAAGGCCTCAGTCTTGGTTTGCTTAGTTTAGTTTGTATGCATGTATGCTCACTGTACACTCCCTTAAGCATGCCCTCTCTCACTCTCTGTCTCTAATCAGAAATGTAAGCAGAACATGTATACATTAGCAGTGCTGGACATTGACCCACTCTCAAACATTCTCTCACCTTTCTCTTGACATCAAAGGCAACGCTGAAGAGAAGAGAGCCATAGAAGCTCAACTCCAAGATATAATACCAGTACTGCGATTCCAGCATGGACTGCCGACAGAGAGACACAGACACAGAGTCAGAGAGAGATCGAGACAACCTGTAACATGAAGCCACAGTGAATCTTAGACACACAAACAAACGGTCTTCCCTGAAGGCTGTTCTAGACCCTTTAGCTGGAAGGAAGGAACTGTAGCTGAATCTATTGTTCACGTCACCTCACACTCAACTCTATTTTTCAAAGGAAAATAGGCTGATGATATAGCTATGGGATACACTTTTCACAGTGTGTTTAGCTGAATAACATCATATTATTTGCAATGAAGGTCCCTTTTCAGCTAGATTTATTTTATTCTGTCTGTTGTCTTACTACTTGATGTTTGAATCTATGTGCAACAATTAAGTGTAAAGCTATTTAATGTATGTGGCTTAATAATTCCTGCTGCTTCCTCTGTGGTGACGGGATGCTGTGTTTTTTAATCACAGTAGTTGGTACTGTAATGAAGTCAGAAGTGAATTATTTTAACTAACTAGGGAGTTAAGTTACATCACGTACACAAGGCGAGGTGACATAGGTACATTTGTGCATAGTTATAGAAGTAACATAGATACTTAAATCCAACCCACAATGTTTTTCTTAAATTGATTTCGACTGCAACCATGTCTCTTCGGGCTGTTCAGCTCCTGTGTGTTTTCCCCTCTGTGTTTCCCTTCATTACCTCACCTGTCCTCTTCCCGCCTCACCTGTTCCTCGTCTTGTCATTAGCGGGTCTGTACGTAGTCTTTGTCCTCCCTCTTGTCTTTGTCAGTTTCTCAGCCTCTGTCCGTCTCGTTGCTATGGTCTCTAGTGTCTCCTCCTGTGTCTTGGTGTGTTTGGATTTTGATTTGTTATCTTTTCATTTGATGTGAACTTTGCTTTTCTGTTCCACTTTGTTCAAGCTGTTTTGTTGCTACTTTGCTTTTGACTCATTTTTTGTTTTTCCTGTTTTTTTGTAAATTTCAGCTTTTGTAAATTAAAGCTTGCCTTTTGTTTCCCATATTTCCTGTCTCCTGTGTATGTCTGCATTTGGGTCCTAAAACATAACCTCACCTTAACATTGAGTCTGGCCTGGGTCCTTTGCTGTCAGCCCCCCTCTCTCTCACCCTGCTTCCTGTCTCTGAAGCGGTCCTGTCAATAAAGCCATACAAAAGCCAAAAAAAGGAGTCCCTAGCAACTAACCTATTCAGTCGTTTTGATACAGGGATGTTTTTGATTATATAACATTTTTTATAAGAAACTGTTCTTGCTTCAGATGATGTGTCGGAGGAAAGTACATCTCATTTGTCTAAAAACCTGTTTTCTCCATCGTTCCATTGTTCCTTGTGTCGTCAGTGTGAGGGACGATGATGCATGGTAAAGGCAAGTGAGGGACATGTAGATGTATAAAAGACAACTGAGATGTACCCAGAGGTTACCATCCCTCCCCTTATATGTCCATCTGTTATCACATGACTAAAGTTCCATACTGAGATATATATCATATAATACTTAGTATACTAATACTAAGTGAATTAAAAACTCAACAAGTTTTATAGTCCGTGTCAAACCCTGAATTGTATTCTGATGTTAATATGATGGTATATGGTGCATTTAAAAAAAAAACAAAAAAAAACAAACAACAAACCTGCTTTGGAAACCCCATCCATACTTCCTGGGTGTCATAAAACCATTCTTTCTGCAAAATATGGAGATAAATTCTTATTATGTAAGACTGAGGCTTGAAGACTTGAAATATGGAAAGTAAAGCTTTGATAAAAATACTGTATATAGAGCCACACACAAGGCTGCTATAGTGACTTTGAAATATGACATCTGTCTCAAGTTGCTGTGTTTCTGGCTGAGATCCCTTCGTTTCGATCATATGAGCTACTCACGTCGTATAATGCTGCTAGTCCTCCAATGAACGCGAACAGGTAGAAGACAAACCTCCAGCTGTAGGAGGCAGAAGGGAGACAACGATGTATAGACTGAGTCTGTGGCAGTCAGAGGGGTTGCAACACACACACACACACACACTAGCGACCTGGCCTCTCTGAACTTCTTCAGCACTCCAGGACGGTCCTGACTGCGTCGTCTTCTGAACCAGCGCTCAACTTGTCTCACTGATAAACTGCTTTTCTTCGACAGCCCATCAATGTCTGCCTGGAAGCACGTGAACACACACACGTACATGTACAGTATAGATTGGTCATGATTGTACTTTGTATGAGTCACTGAATGCAGTAAACAGGGAGGTTTGTAAATTAAGTAATATATATAAGGACATTGATTCCAATAAAAAAGGTGCTGTATTGTGGACACACTCTGTAATAACCCTAGACCACCAGGAGGTCCAGTACTTTTAAACTTTTAAATGACGAGATGATAAAATCAGCTCAGGCATGTAAGCAATGCAAAGACATAAGGGCAAATGACATATGATCAGCATTTATAGTTCTAGTAAGGACTTTGGCTGCTGTGTTTTGACCAAATGAAGAGCCCTCATTGATTTTATTGACGGGTCAGAGAAAAGAACACTGCAGTAATTGAATCCACGTATTATAAAGCATGACGAGACTTCAGTGTCAGTAATAAAGTAACTGAGACAAGCTTTGTGGAAAAAAATGGCAGATTTAGCAACATTCTTGTTATGCTGCTCAAAGTTTAGAGAGGCATGAAAAATAATCACAAAATCTGGACAGTGTGGTTCTGAGGTGTTGTGTTGCCATCAAGGTAAATAGTTCTGTTTGGATCAACAGTTTGGCCCTTTTTATATTTAATTTTAGGTATTTCTATCAAATCCAACAATGGATTTGTGAGGTGCATTTCTCTTCTCCTCTAAAAGCTCTAACGAGTTATTGTGGGATATTCCATTTAACCTCAAAACTGACAAGACATTTGTGCTCCGTCATTCAGATATGAGTGAAACATGGCGCACTGTTAAAAAACAAGATCATTTCATAACATAATGTGTGAACTGACACTTTAATCTCCAGTGTCTTGCAGTATTATGATTGATACTGAGTTATGATAACATTTCCATTACAGTAGAGGACCAAAAGCAGCATACGTGTCAGGCAACCAGACAGGTTAAAACAAATCAAACACAATCCAGTTCTTAAGCACTTAACATTATTGATATCTAATTATTATATATATATTTGCGATGGGCTGTGTTTACCTGAGAAGGTTTTCTATACTGAGTAGTGTAGTAGGCTTCCAGGACGGGATTATCCTCTGCTTTCAGATTTACTTTCTGCTTGATCCCAACAGAGACCGCAAGTGGTGTTGCTATCCACCTGCAACACATGAAATACACACGGGCTTCAGCACAAAGAACAAGACTTTGACATCTGAGACGGGGGTTTCTGTGTTGTGGCCCACACTTTGTAAGGGTTCAGGATACTAAAAATCAGAACTAAGGCATCATTATGTAGCTTTTGAAAGTTAAGTCATTTACCAAGGTGACCAGTAGCTCCTCCACACTTTGCTCTTTTTCTTTTTGTGAACAAGTATAAAAATACCCTGCAATGTTTTAGCATGTGACCATACGTTCTGATGACCTACCCTGTCTCTGAGTGACTCTCATACCCAAGTCCCTGGGTCTCTCTTGATATATTATGGCTCACAAATGTGTAGTTATTACTCACTAATGTGATTTCAACATGAACATTTTCACAATTGAGCTCTATGGGACAGATGAATAAGATACACCAGGCCTGGGATACACAGACAATACACATTTGTAGAATGTTTTAACTGTTCGTTCGACTATTTCCCTAAAAGCTGTAATGTACTGTTGAATCTTTGAACAGAGAGGGATATGCTGTTAGTTCAGTTTGGGAGAGCAAGTGCGTTGCTTGATCTTACCTCTCGAACAGGTATCTGATGAGTAAGAAGGCAAAGGCGTAAGGGACAGTGACGTAGAGATGTGAGGATTTGGCATACACCCGGCCGTCCCTGTCCTCCAGGTCAGCCCACGTCAGGTTCACAGGCAGCCAGATTCTGTCCCACCAGAACCACTCATACAGCGTGTCAAACATCCCTCCACCCTTACAGAACCATGAGACCAGACAAACAGAGGAAGGTGGATGGTAACTATGGATAGCCTCGCAGCATTGTCCGTAGCTGATGTCTATAATGACAGAATAATGATATGACTCATTGTTCACAATGGACCATTGTCCAGATATATCTTAAGATATCTTAAGAATCAGTTTTTAACACTGGGTTCCTCAACAATTGCCACTTTTCTGGAAATGTCTTAAATATTGCCATCAATCCTGATCTCACTGACAAATCTGGACTTACTTGTACCAAAATTACTGTGAAAGATGAGATGATACGTGACGGCTCTAGTGACTGTTTGTTTGTTAAAAGAACATCCTGGTTTCACACGAGTCGAGCGCAGGACAAAGTGCTGCCACGTCTGGACCAATTTGTACACTCATGGCTCGCTCCTCGACTCTGGGTATTCCCATGTCAAGCAGTGTGAATTTCACATTTAGTTATTACATCATACTGACGAATGAGAAAAGTTGAAAAGATTTAACTATGAATTATTTTCTCTGATGACAGATACAGAGGAAACGTTTTTGAAAGAGGCAACAGCGAGCACGCTGCAGTCACAGATGCCACAGTTACTGTAATGTACATAAAGGTTTATTTCCTAAACAAATATTGACCCAGTGAGCCCTCCCTTTCTCATGAGATCACGTCCACGCCTAATTCAGCCACCCTCCATCTCTCTCAAACACACACATTGCTGCCTAACAACACATCAGTTCAGTTTAAAGCAGTGACATTAAGTGTTGTGTGTGAGGCAGAGGCACTGGGCTAGCTTAGCCTGAGAAGAAGTCTATTGAGTGGTCTATCAATCTGCAATGGAAGCCAAGTTGTTGAGTCTCTCAGTCATTCCTGGGGACCCAACATGAGGACAAACAGCACTGTTAGTATTCCCCTGCACCACACATATATCAACTTTAGGTTGTCGCATATTGGGAGAAATTGCCTCGGATCCTGTTTATTTATTTTAAATTGCAGAGACAGGTTCTGACAATCTCAGTGGGGCTTGTGGGCCAGAGTTGGTCCGCCACAGATTCTGACTTGGCCCACAAAATCTTTGTAGCAGAAAATAATTTTTGTTAGGTAAAAGTGCTCTTTAAATATGTAGGATCCATCATTAAAGATTATTAATTATTAAGATTATTAAAGCACCAGTAAATAATAATAAAACCTCTGGATCATCCTTGAAGACATGTTTGTCATGACCTCAGGTTTTACAAATACAGAATAAAAACACCGTTCTTGACAGGTCTGTTTGCTGTTGTTTGTTTAGTGACATTAAAGGAGATTTGTCTCTCGTCAAAGTACTCGCCATTCCACCTTTACATAGCCGCTGGCCCTAGAAAGGTTATCCAGCAATGCTTGAAACTGTCACACAGACAGAAAACAGCTCTAAGCATATTAAAGCTCCACAGCTAATCTTAACCTAAACCCTTTGATTTCAAGTGGGTAAACTACAAGACCTGCATCTCACAGTCCCTTTGTGAGAACAAGGATGTCATTTGGCTCAACTCAGCCATGAGAAAGCTGGCAGAGCCTCAGAGCAAACTTCACTAACTGTAGGGATCTCCTCTGATCAAACAACCCCCCACCGCCCCTGAGCTGCAGGCAGACTTTCAACTATGACATCAGCACAGGAGATACATTTAAAGCAGAACAGTTAGAAAGTAATTGAGATCTACCACTCTGAGGCTCCTCAATCACATCCCAAGGTCATTGGAAAAATCAGGCTTACCTTTTCACTGTCAAGACCACCAGATAGAGCAGGTGAGGGCTGTTCTTTCCACACTGGCTGGCCGCTGTGTTTACTGTGGGAAATGAACGCTAACGGCACAAATCCTCTATTCCCTCACTACGACAGGCAGCCGGGCACTCTTTCTTTGTTTGACATTCTTTAGTGTCACACCCAGCACAGCCACAATTACCTGGGAAGGGTTTTTTTTCCTCCCCTCCAGGAAGTAAAGGTAGGTTAGCGGATTGTGTGTATGTGTGCGGAACACACACACACACACACACACACACACACACACACACACACACACACACACACACACACACAAGCTCTGCCCGCAAGGGATCTAATAACCTTGTTTGTACTGTGTCCCTGATAGGAGACAAAAGCAGGTTCTCCCACAAAACAAACCTGTGAGGGCCAGAGGAGCTGGGAAATTATGTTCACTTAACTTAAAGTACAGTCAACACAATGAGCTCCACAGGAAATACACATACTGAAATATATTTTGTACTGTATAAAACTAGTGAGAGTAGTGAAAATCTCCCCTTTCCAAACTTCATGCTTTATTAACTATTTATGTTCTGTATTAAATTTCAACTGTTTTCTGCTATTACACATCAGCTGCTCCTTCAGATACAAAACTAAATATCTAGCTTGAGGCACATTATCTGACATTTCAAACTCCTATTAGCAATTACATGCAAAACTTCAACTGCTGTCAGTGCTAACGCCTCAACTCCTTTTACTGCTTACACTTCAAAAAACTGTTTTCATCTGTTTTCATTTTTCAAAGTAGAACTGCCAACTCCTTTCAGTCCATCCACAGTTTCCCCCCTCCTTTTTCCTCATCTGCTCCTTCCACAGTGTGTGTGTGTGTGCGTGCGCGTGCATGTGTGTGTGTGTGTGCTTCTGGGTCCTGCCGCTCCGGAGAGACACACCTGAAGATCATCAGCTCATCCCCTCCAGCTATAATACCATGGTTTCTTCACCACCTCAGTGCCATTCAGTTCAGTCACATTTAGTGATTAAAACGGGACTCACTGTGAACCTCAATGTATTCAGTGTTGTGTGTAACGTAACTACTATTTAACGTGTTACTACTGAAAATATGGTAATGAAACGTAGTTCCTTTTTCAGTTGGGCACAACTTTACTTTTCCCAGGGACAGATTTGACAGTGACACTGCCTCAGCTGCTTGCTTGCACAATAGTCGCAGGCTCTCATTTCACACTGAGGCTGGTACTAGCAATAGCATGCAGAGAGCAGTCAGTCATTATATTATGGAACGCGCAGTGGAACAACCACAACCAATGGTAACTTTTGAGGGATGGAGGTATTCCCATTATTTCGAACTGATTGAAAATAAGGGGAAGACTTTGAGTGTGAGGTGTACACTGTGCCCAGGCCAGAAACTGTTGTCCACTGCCATAAACTCAACAGCCAACCTCACCAAGCATTTGAAAGCAAATATGCTAATATGAAGCTTGTAGCTCAAGTTCCCCAGGGAAATTATAATATGTCGAGTCCAAGCCCACACAAGCAGCTAAAACTTCATTTTCACCAGGTATCTAAACAAGAGTTGGACAAACTTGTTGCTTTTGTCTTCACCTACATGCCCATAAGATGCATCGAGGCTATGCTACTTGGTGTTGTTGTTTGTATTGTTGTTTTCTTGTCAAGTGCTCTGTTTGTGGCATGTTTCATATTAAAGAGCACAAAAGAAATACCTGTTATGTCCCCCATAGTAGAATTTTATGTAGGCCTATACACATTTAGGAAATGAGATGGGGTTCTGCCCAAAGTCGAGCACCATTAAAGGTAATGTAAAAAAGTAATGAGTGACGTACAAAGTTAATTTCCATAGAGGGTAACTAAGTAAAGTAAAGGAATATTTGTTTATACAAGTGACAAGTAACGAGGAAACACTACTTTTTAAAAGTAACTTCCCCAACACTGCTCAGTGTCTTCTGGTGTTTGTTTGCCATGTGTTGTCATCCTCCAGTGTTTCTTCTATGGCTGGACACCATCTCAGGAATGTTTTTCCCTCAGTGTTTCACCTGTATTCCTGGACTCCCTCCTTGTTGCCACTGGACCTCTTCATCCTGTCTGCCTGCCATCTCCGCTCCCAGCATCTCATTTGTTTGTTTAAATCAGGGGTCACCAACACGGTGCCCGCGGGCACCAGGTAGCCCCCAAGGACCACATGAGTAGCCCTCGAGCCTGTTCTAAAAATGACAATTGAATATTGATATTATCTGTTTCCCACCTTTTTAAGTCATTGTTGATAATAATTGTGAGAAATAATTAACGTGATCAGTGTCTTCACATAGATGAGTATTATTAATCATTAATAATCATATATAACTAAAGGCAAACTGAGCAAATTTGTTATTTCAGAAGAGTGTATCATACTGGTGGCCCTTCGTATGACTCAGTACCATGAAGTAGCTCTCAGTTTCAAAAAGGTTGGTGACCCCTGGTTTAAATAAACATCTTTGGACTGATCTTTGTCCGTCTGTCTTTTACACAAGGCTGATACCACTTACACTCAGTGTTGGGGAAGCTAAATTGCAAGCGTAGCTTGTAAAACTACATGTAGTTCAGCCTGGCAGTAGTTTGTGAAACTACTGCTAAAAAAAGTAGCTTTAGCCATTACTTGTACTCATTACACTCATTTAACTCAGTGTTAAATAAATCAGTACATGGTGTATATGAAACAAAAAATTCACATGCCAGCAGAAATATGCCTCTCAAGTTTTATTTTTCAAAGAACAAAAGCTGACATTTTTGGTCAACATCACAGGAACTTCAGAGGCACTAACACTTAGGCACTAGAACTAGATGCCAGGGCAGAATCGCTTGTTGACATGACACAAGTGCAGTCTCTCAAAGGCACTAAAAACATCTTTACCAACA
>CAEMYA010000684.1:647794-664344 GCA_903131615.1 Diplodus sargus | reverse complement strand
TATATATATATATATATATACATTGAGAATGTTATGTTAGTTGATAGCATAGCCTAGGCCAAATGTGGTTTACTCAGTAGTCAGTCTATAGCACCACAGCTGGTATGATGTTGAGAAATGCCCCTGTAAGCCAGCCTCAACAGTGTCCGCTGGAGCAGAACCTGGTGGATTTACATGGGGATGCTCTGTAAAGGGGTCCGGTACAGTAAGCTAATAATGAGTCATCCTTGCCAGAAGTTATGACCAACAACAGCTTGGAGGAAAACAGAATGCCAGCCTTTTCGGTTGCAGTAAGATTCTGGGTCGTGTCTTGGTGTGATGGGGACACGTGTGCCATCTATGGCACCTGCATACATCGGATACCCCTGTGCAGTAAAACCATAGATTGTTTCTCAAAGACGAGTCCCACTCGGCATGCAAACAAAGCGGTGAAGAAGCGTCTTCAGCACTGCGCTAACTTCACGCACTATAAAACACACAGTGACCACAAGGGGTCTTTCAGACTGCAGAGGGAACTGGAAAAAGCTAAGCTTGAAAGCTCTACACTGTATCAAAATAAAAGGGTACCCATAGAGCAGAACAATGATGTCGATTTTCACAATTTAAAAAGAAAAACGGAAGAATCAGAATAAATAAACCAGAATAAATCACAAATCGGCAGTAAGATGATTTCATTTCTTTTTCGGTACAAGAAAACGGTAATGTCAATAACATTTATGAAAAGGGTTTCTCATTTTTATTTTTTTAAAGCTAAATAGGTTTGTTATTATGCTTATCAGAAAAGATTGAGGCTCAGCTTTCATGGATGTCTTAAGTTTCAGTTTTTAATAAATAGCCACGAAAAGGCAGGAGAGAATCAAGTAATTTAGAGGAAGAAGGGAAGAATAATAACTGGGATAAAATTAAAATAATTTGAATACTTGAATACAAAATACTGTCACATTAAGTTATACATTTTGTTTGGCAAATGCAGAAGGTGTATTTGAGGGTGGTCAAGCCGAGCAGCATCATAACAATGGGATTAACTGTGAATGCACATAACAATACTGCAACAGGGTTCACACTGATACTGAGCTGTTACTGGTCTCTACAGGTCTACTAATAGGTCAGGTTGGTCCACTGCATAAAGTTGCATTAGTCCCTTTCTTTGCCTGCACAAAATGACACAAGTCCACTGTTTGATGGTATTGAATGACACTTATCCTGTTGCTGTCTGTTTTTCCTGTATATTTCTACAGTGTTCAGTGCCCAACAATGTTCATAACACAGACTAATATAACTACAAATAACAAATGACACAAAGACAATACAGAACTGTGTTAAGCCAAAGTTTATTTCAAGTGATTTTAAATCCACACGCACTCCTAAACTGAGAATTTTTCTTTTGCTCTTGGTGTACAGCTAACGACAGGAATGGCTTTCCACTAGGGGTTGGTAACCACATCGATTCATCAATCCATTGCAATATATTTTTTCCCAATTCAATATCGATTCATAAAATCCTTTGAATCGATTCCAGCAAGCAGCGCCCCCCAACCACCCTCTGTCCCTCGCTGCACCCTCGGGTCGGAGCGTGATGTGCCACGGAAACGCCATCGGAGCTGACTCACCGCTCTTTCGGAAACTGTAAACTCCCAGCGCAGCCGGTCCAACCCTGGCTTCACCCGCGAACTAGAACTTCCTAGAGGAAAGCTTTATAATTGAACTTTTTTTAAATAAAAAAAATTAACAGGTACTCTAATGAATTATGTTTGTTACTAATTACTGAATCGATATCGAAGCATTTAAGTCAATATTGAATCGAATTGCGACCAAAAGAATCAAAATCACATCGCGAGGTTCTTAACAATACCCAGCCCTACTTTCCGCATGATAAACTATAGAGACAGATTATCACTTGGAAAATCTCAAACTCACTATAAGAGCTCCTCCCGCGGTAGTACAGTCTTTCCACCCTCAGTGATGAGTGCTTTTTGGTGTTGTACAAAGTTCAAATATATCAATGTTTACATAAACAACTGGAATTAACAAATAAGTCTAGATATATATAAAAAAAATGGTTTCAATGTTATGACAGAGTGCTGTTAGGTTTACACGACTACAAATGTTATGATACACCGATGCTGATGATGTTCACATGGAAAAAAAAGTTTTGACCCTCACACTGATGCTCCGTAATGCGAGCTCCCAGTAGTTAGGTATATAAGACTGATACACCATAATGCAAGCTCTCAGGATTCTGGTTCTTGGTATTAACGGTCTTAATATTGTTGGTACAACTTCCGCTTGATAGCTGTTATTTTATTGTGCACAAAGTATTTCACTGCCTTCCAGTCTCTCCCGTTGTCTCTTAGAATCGGGTGTTCTTTTAGGAATCGCTGACATTCCTCTTTTCCTGGGGTCTTCATTTCCTTCAGGGAGCCCTTGAAGTAGTGTTCAACAAGTTCTTTTTCAATCTTTGACCAATGCCTTCTGGGTATCCCTGAAAATGAAGAAATAATTGTGAATAAAATGACCACCTTCAGTTATTTTCAACAAAAGTCATTATCTTATGAAACATAGTCTTTCAAGCCAATGGAATAACATACTGCTTTGACTTGATGGGGATTTCTCAACTTCCCCTGTTGAAGCCCAGTCTTCAGAGCCTCCATGTACTGAGTTTCCTGAAACCATGAATAATTGAAAGTCATGCTGCGTTTAGTGAACAGATTTTTCTTTAGCTGTATACTACATGTTGTGCATAACCTCACCTTTTCGACTTGAGGTTGCTGTCTGCTCAGGCAGGGTATCATCTGTGTCGCTGTCCTCTTCAGCTGCAACAAAATATTTAAAGTGTATATTACATGGTTTTTTTTCACCAGTATACTGTCTTTTATTTCTTTAAAAAAACAACAGATTCTTAATATCCTCCACTTACAGCTGATGTTTGGAATGATGTCTTCCAGGGACTGTCCTTTAATTTCTCCCAGTCCACTTTGTAGGGCAAGGAGTTTGCTCACTTTAGCTGTTTGCAGTGTTTCTTCAGGGAGTCTGTAAAAACTACCATGGTCCTCAAAATCGTGTCCCATGAAACCTGCAAGCTGTTTGTGAATTTCAGGATGAAGGCTCTGCGAAACTGTGGCAATACGCTTCCTTAATTTTGTTGAGGACATGTTTTCTGGATGTTTGGCCCCACATTCTTTTGCATATCGCCTTATTGTGTCAGTTCCACGAATGTTTTCACAAGATCCATAATTTAGGCGGGCAAAAATGTAGGGATTGTTCGGGGAAATCCCAACTGCTTCCCTGTTTTTTATCAGGAGTTCGACTGACGTTTTAACATTGTTTGGGAAGAGAACAGGTACCTTGCGGCCCCTGTTCCCTGGTATTTCTACCCAGGTGAGTCTCTTGCATATTTCTCTTTCTACCTGTGACAGGCTGGCCAGAATTGTATCGTGCATACTCCCTTTGTTTCTCTCCAGGTATGTTTTGACCTCCATCCTCGAAACTTCTCCTGCACTACGACGATTAAATACAATCAACTGTGTCAGAGTGACCTGAGCTAGCTCACCCCATGCTGTTTTTGTTGGATGGTGAATCAGATTGTTTTTGTGGAGCTCTTCTTGCTTGTTCAGGTGAGCTTGGAGCCTCATAATGTCTTTTGATGAAGGCAGTGTTTGGGGTTTGTTCCATTTTTTCTGCTCCAGGGTTTTCGTTGCATTAGATGACACATTTGTCAACCACTCCAGCTCAATCAGTTGTTGGAATTGCTCTGATCTTGTCTTTAAGTCATTATCCTGTTGACGCAGAGCCTGTCCTAGTAAAATCGATGTCACAGTCACAAGGGAATGGCGCAATTCAAGTGCAGTTGAGGGAACTGAAAGCTGGTGTGTTACGTCATCAAACCCAGCCATCTTCTGGACAGCCTCAAGTACTGCGTCAAACTTTGCTGGGCTGATCAAGTCCTTCAAAAAGACAATGTCTCTGTCAATCTCTCTTGCTGCAACAAGAAGTCTTGCAAGTTCCCTCATCTTGTTTCTAATGTCTGACCATTGTCCCACATTTTCTCCATTTTTGGCAAACATTCTCTCTCCCAGTGAAAGAATCAGGGTGTCAGATTTCACCACTTGGGTTACTGTGTCGTATGTCATCTGCTCAAGAACCTTTTTAAATCCACTGGAAACTGAAGCATCCATGGGCAGCATCAGGGAGCAGGATGTCTGGAGTCGTCTGTTCCCTGGACCATCATCTTTCACTTGTAGTTTGCAACGCTTTAGATGTCTCCAGAGGTCTGTTCTGACATACATAGCAAAGCAAAACTTGCAAGGCAGGTAGTCTGTTGCTGTTTGACAGGTTGCTTGCCTTTTAGGTACAATTTGTCCTTTCCCAGAATCCACAACTGAACAGTTATGGTTGTAGTTTCCAAGATTCCTAATTTTGCTCAAAAGTAGATTGCGCATTGCTGAACCTTGCCTGTGTGCAAGTGCCTTTGCCACTTCAGGTTTATCCTGATGCTTCTGTTTCACATGTCTTGTAATTTTTGCATATGGCCGCTGACAGTACAGGCAGTAATTTTTCTTATCATAGATCCGCTGATGTCGACTGTTTGACGAAGTTTTAACTTGCATACTATTTCGTTGAATGTCATGGGTGTTTTGGTCCATTGGGGTTTTTGAAGGTGGTCTCCCTTGAATTACTTCCTTTTCTGCTATTTCGTCTTCTGCTTCTTGTTCCTGCTCTTCATCTGTCATTTCCATGAAAAGGGAAAACGGCTGCTCGGTGATCTGAAATGGAGAAACAATAATAAAAAAAGATATTGAAATTGATAGCCACACTTCATTTTCATACATTCATTAGATGTACTTTTTAGGAATTGGTTTTGCAATTGTGTTCCTAATTACTATTTCACGCACAGATGATTCCTCTTCAGTGTTGGAAGACATTCCTTCTTCTGCTTGTTGTTCCTGTTCTTCTTCATCTGACATTGCCAGGGAACGGGTAACCTGCTCAGTGGTCTGAAGTAAACAAAATAATAATAAATACAATCAAAATAATAAAACAATACATTTTTTCACACTTACCAAATGCATTTTTTACCATCTTAGGTTACATAATTGAAACGCTAATTACCAATTCACACATAGAAAATGGTCCAGAAGAGGATGAATCCATCAGGTGGCCAATCTCTGGCTGATCACTGACAGCACGCTCCGAAATGTCCATATCATCTAGTGTTTGGGAGCAGCAGTATGCTGCATGGGTTCTGTCCTGTAACAAAAACAGTTAATGAATCCACACGTTGTCTGAGTCGTGGTCTACCACTAATGTATTCATTTCTGTTATTGTGGCAGCTCTTTTACCATTGAAAAATATTGTTACTTCCTGTCTAGAATTTCAAAATTAAAATGTATCACATAAACAATAGTAGGAAATTGCGATTACCAAAATTGATATAACTTTGTCACTCTGAAACACTGCTTTTGATTGAATTTCTGAAAAATCTCTACCATAGAAAAATATTTACTGTCATACAATACATAGACCTTACATTATCCAACCCTACCCGAAAACATTGATGGACTTACTTCATTTATATTCACACTACTGGAGTTGGCTGTGGTTCCACTGTATCTGGACTGTTGTGTGAAACCTGTAAATACATTAAAATAGGGTTCATTGTTTCCACCGTAGTGTTCTAAGGATAAGTTTTCTAATCCATAGAATCATACACACGTGGGTCATGCCATACCAGCTCACCTTGGCCCTCCCAGTTCATGTCATGGACCTTGTTAAATACTATAGCTGCAATCCAAATACTTAAAGGCCCCGTCCAGACTGGCGAAAACAAACTTTTTTTTCTCTGTCTTCCTCGTCATCGTTTTAAGAATATTTGCGTCCACACGGCTCCACTGACAACAACCGAAAACGCTGTAGTTCATATTCCAGGCCTATAGGCGGCGCTTGACATTCACCAAAAACGGAGAAGAAGACACGGAGCATGCGCAGAAAGCTTGCACGCTGTAAACAAACAGACAGTAGACGGAGAAACCGAACACAACAAGAAGAAGATGAAAATGGCGAGTGCAAGGAAACCAGAATCATTTGTGTGGACCGGAAATGAGGTCGAACTGCTGCTGCGACTCACACTCAACTACAAGGAGAGTAAGTTGCAAGAAAGGCTCAATATCTTCTGCGGCACGAACACGAGCATGTAGTCCGCCATTCGTTGGCGTCATCGTTTTGGAAAGTATGCGGATTCGCCGTCCACGTGAAAACGGGAGGGCTGCGTTTTCGGATTTCTCCACCCTGAGACTCGTTTTCAAAAAAGTGCGTTTTCAGGCGCTGCGTTTTCAGGATGCGTATGGACGGTCGGCCAAAACGATGCAATACGTGTGCGTTTTCGCAAAACGGCATTGTCGTCTGGACGGGGCCTAAGTAATGAATATTTGATGTTTGGCCTGCTTGACTCTACCTCCCCGAGCCCCCCTGCTGCTTCTCTGAGCAACAACTCCAGGACAAAACCTACACCCACACCCACAGCCCCACACCAACCCCCTGCAAAAGACACCACCCCCCTACTCTCACCCACCACACACCCTGCAACACCCCCAACCCCTTTATGACATGAACGAGGAGTTCTGAGTGAGTTGGCATGGAATAAACATCAAATAAAAAAATACAGAATATTTAAGGTGAACGGAGTGTTAGTCTTGGCACTTACATGTGAAAACCTGAAGGCATTCTTCAATGGTTGGACGTTCTTCAAATGAACTTCTCAGCATTCTGGTAATAATATCCTTTAGGCTCATCCATTTTTCTTCACAATGAAGAGTGAAGTTGCCTGTTTTGACATTTTGAGACAGTCCAAGTGGATCACTGGAGTAGGGTGTTCTGGTTTGATAGGGATGTTGCCCATCAGTCAGGATGTAATGCACCAAGCACCCCGCTACCTAAAATGCAATGGAAGAAATTGAAATAATGTCAACAGTCAACAAAATTACTCTTTTCATTAAACTATTTGCATTTACCTAGTCAAACTGAAGAAAATGAGTAACAGTAACAATAATTTAAACAAAAATCAAGAATCACTTCTGACTTTGCAGGACAACTTAAAATTGTATATTTTATTCAAACCAAGTGGTCATGGATCAAAATAGCATAATAAATTATATTTTAAATGAACATTTTCAAGCTCAACTCACTTGGATATCTGATTCCTTCCTGTACTTGTATTGTAGGCCTCCAACATCCTCATAACTGGACCAAGTGGTCTGTGCAAGATCCTTTTTTTCATTTGCTCCACAGTCTGTGATATACAGTTTGTTGTCGATGTCTGTAGAAAAACAAAAATACTCATTCATACACCAATTAAAGGTCATCTACAAAATCACATCCAAACATGATCAAATTGCATAATACAGGTTGTTTCATCTATAAATGTTTACCAAACAAAATATTTTCAGGCTTCAGGCCTCTGTGCACAATTCCATTGGAGTGGAGTTCCTCAAGTCCCAGCAGTAACTCCTGGCAGATTTCGTGTCTTCGCTGCTTGGTAAGGCTTTGTCTCTCAGGAAGATTTTTGTTTTCAATCAGTTCACCCAGGCTGTATTCACAGAGAGGGGAGACAAAATAGGCAAAGTAACCATCTTCCAACACAGAAATGGGTTGCACTAGATGTTCCACTTGTAAATTTTTGGAACACAGGAAATAAGCCATCTCCAATTCTTTTTTGGAAATATGTTTGGGAACTCGTTTCACTGCCACAGGGCAGTTGTGCAGGAGTCCTGGGAATATTTCAGCAGCATTGCGTCCATTTGCAATCTTCATTTCGGTGTTGAAAACGACTTCATCAATTTTCATCATGCCAGGCATGGAGTCAAGATTTTCAAATAAAGTCTTCCATCGAGATTCCTTGAAAATGCAGAAAACTCAAGGTTATGGCAATACGTGGGTGAAACAATACAAAATGTATCTAGAAAAATGATTAGATAGAATTACTTTAATGATCCCAGACAACATTACAGAGTTTCCTCAGTGAATATAGTTGAAGAAAGAAAGCTTAATATCTTTACCCTGTTGTCTGCATGCCCATCACAGGATGAAGCAGTGGTATTCTAAAACAAAGGAAATTTACAGCATGAAAACAATATTTTACTATGTAAAAGTTTTGACAGTATTTGGGAATAAGGTTCTCTTGACATTTATAATATTATTCCTAACAACAGCAAGTGTAAACAACAACATCAAATCATATCCACAATATTGGTATGGTTCAGAGTCCTTGCAACTTACTTAAATGATGGAATTTTGAAGTGTCACAGAAACAATAAGTAAATAAATATATACATACATGTCGCCATGGACAGTTAGGGTCTCCGTAGTCATACACAAGTTCTTCTCCCGTGTTTATTTTTGTGACTGCAAATAGACATAAATGTGGGCTTTTCTGTTCATCCAGTATCTGTTGATCACATAAGCACAGACATTATATCATGTTCAGTAGGGTAATGTGGATGATTAAAACAGATAGTAAAAAAAACAAAAACATTGTGAATTTTCAATACTTACTATTTTAATTTTGCTATTTGGCTTGATGTGATCGTCATTTATGAATCGCCCAAGTCTGGCTGTTTCCTTACTGCCATCAACACTGTAGGATGAAATATTATTTTTCACAGTTTAGAAATATTATTAAACATACTTGAATTGTGTGTAGTTAAAATATTCAATCACACTCACCAGAAAGCCTGTCCCTGGAAAGAGTAGAAATGCAGAAATTCTGCATCTACATCTGTGTACTCTTTGAACAGGGCCTCTCCCTCCGAGGCAGTGATGTGTCTGCCAACATACTCAAGCAAGAATTCTCCTGGCTCAATGTTGTTGGTGGCAATTACTCCATAACCTATTAAAATAGATTACACAATTTAATAGATACATTCTAAGTTATATTACATAGACTTTGTCCACTTTAATGACATGGTTTAAAATAAAGCATTATAATTCATTACAAACGCAATTGAGTTTCTTCAATGAACTTCTGTATCTACAGACAGACAGCAGTTGAAAAAAGAATTGTATATTCTTATCTAATAACCTACCTTTCTCCTTGCTGATGATCCTTTTGTCAAATATGGCTTTATCTTTCCCAGCAGCAATGAAGTGCAAGGCTTCCTTTTCAGGATGAACCTTTCTGGATCTCATTTTTCTGTGGAGTAATTAAGACTATATTATACATGATGCACTGTCTTCACCAATTGTGTAAAACCATATAGCTGTACTCAAAATACTTTTTAAGTTAGAGATTTTTGAAATTTAAGACAAAGTTTCAGCATTTCTGTGATTTGTTGTGTGTGTTCTTAGCCTCAGCAATTACTTTTTTGGGTCAAAATAACCCCAAAGGTGGGTGTTTCACGCTATATTTAGCTATATCTGTGTAGTATGGAGGACAGAAACAAAAAGGCTGCTTGTTAATTTAAATGAATGTTGCCATTCAGCAACAACTACTGAAATGAAAACATGTGGCCAACTTTCCACAGGGGCTCTTGGATGTTCAGGACAAAATTCAATCCAATCCAGGAAAGATGGAGGAGCAGCTGAGGGAAATGAACAATGAGCAAACAAGTTGGACCAGTTTTTCCCCAGGTTAGATTCCAGCTCCCCCACCCCCGCAGCCCCTCTACTGCTCCTCTAAGCAACAACTCCAGGACAAAAGCCACAAGGATTCCATCATACAAACAAAGAATCATTAAACGCATACATTTAGCTCTGAGGCCTAAATCTCACAAATTCATTACTCAAAAAGTATTTGGAATACAGCTCTAGGATGTTGCAAGGTCTCATGAATTTAAAAAATAATTTTCTACATGATTATTTTCATGAAAATCCATGAAATTAAGTCATAGTGAAATTGTAATTATTACATTTAACACAAATGCAAAATGGAGGTATTTTGACTAGTAGAAAAAAAACCTTTTGCCTCTACTGCATCTACTTTAAAGCATATTGATAGTAACAGACTCTCCATTCATCCATACAAGCAGTATATGTAAAAATATTGAACTTACCTCTCACTTCAGCTGGTACAAGGCAGAAATAGATGAATGTTCGAAGAGTAGAGAGAAGAGATTTCTCAAAGGCTGTAGTTGTCGTCCAAAAATATCACAGGGTTCAACACTGACAAAAGTTACCAAAGGCTGGCAAACTCTCTGTGAAAAAAGCCCAGAATATATACAGAATCCTGAGTGGATAGCTGGGCAGCGATTGGTTCCTGAATTTGGGGGAGGCAATTTTTTGCTGCCACAGTGATGCAAATGATTCTGACTAGAGATCTGAACAGTGATTGGTTCCCTAGGTTAGGACTTGGATGCAAATGTTCGCCTTTGTTTACAAAACAAGGTCACATAAATTCAAGTAGACAACAAGCATCTTTTGACCAACTTTCAAGATGAAATTGAAGTCATATTAGAATGCAACTGCTTCTGAAATGTTTTTTTTTTGTCTTACAGTTGTCTCATACGTTGGGAAGGAAAATATACAAAAATAACACGTTTTTGTTCAGAGAAAGGCACAAGGTTTTAAATTGTTTAATGCTGCTGTTATAAAAAAACATAATTGCAGGTTTACAGTGATGAATTTGACAAATTATCCCTAACCCTAACATTAACCCATGGGAATTAAACAATTTGACTTGTTTAACTTCCCATGGCAAGAATATCCTCCAAAACAGGAACTACAGGGGAAATATGAAGCCACGCCAACCAAGACGTGCGCCCATCAAAGACGTACCCCCATTCTGAATTTCAGCCTCCCTGGTTCCTAGATGGTCCAGCCAATGTTGATGTCTTTTCTGATGTCCACTGTAGTGAACTGTTACTAGAGGGTTGTAACATGGACACATGATATTTTAAAAATAAAAAGTGTTCTCAGTATTTTAATTACCTTACAAAGATTGGGGAATTAAACAAAAATGTGATTGGACAATATTGTTTATCCTGGTAGTCAGGTGGATATTAAAATGACATACTAATTTATTAAATACACAAAACATTTGATTTACAATTTCAGAACCCTCCATACAATCACCCCCATTCAATATTAAAATACAAAAGAGATGCATTTATAAGAAAATGTTTACACTCATTGTTAAAACTTGATCAACCAAAAAGAAATCTAGACACCTCAAGGATGAAAGTAATAGCCCAAAATTTGAGTTTCACATACCTCGTTCCACTTTACCAAGGGAGCTAATTGTTTGTATGTTGAAGGTGCCATTTGAAAAGCCATCTGCCTCCTATTAACAATAAACAAACCTAAGACAGACTGCAGCAACTTAATCAACATAAAGATGGTACGTGATTATAAGTGCAGCAGTCAAAGTACTGCTTTAGCAAGGCGGTGAGAGAAGCTAAACAACAGTACTCTGAGAAACTCCAACACCAGTTCTCAGCTAACGACTCTGGTTCTGTCTAAAAGGGGCTCAGACAGATTACAAACTACAAACCTAAATCCCCCCCCCCCCCACTCTATCAACGATCTGCGACTTGCAAATGAACTGAATGAGTTCTACTGCCGCTTTAAGAGTCGAAGGGAGAGTCCTGACACCATCCCCCACGACACCTTCTCTCATCTCACCAACCCCTTCCACCCACAGCTCAGCAGGACCCTGGGCGTGTCCACTTCACACCTCTGCCCCCCCCCACTACCACAGTGACAAATCTCTGCCTGCAGGAGAGGGATGTCCACAAGCTCTTCAAGAGACAGAACCCCCGTAAAGCAGCCGGTCCAGCCTCTGTCTCTCCATCCACCCTTGTCTGCGTACCTCATACCAGTGGTTCATGAAGCTTATACAGAAATGCAGGAAGAGCTGCGGACATATATGAGGGAAATTTCAAGTGCCGGTGGAAAGTTTGATGTCTGCAAGGTGGGTATAAGCAACAGTACTTACAAACATCATGTTGTGCTTATTTCATGTATTGTAATACTACAGTGTTTTCTCTACCAACAGATCAGATTCCCCAGGTCACAGCGCAAACTATTCATGCTACAGTTTCATGGATGACTCCAAAAAGAAGATAGTTATGTCTGATCTGGTTCAGGTAAAATGTATTTCAATGTGGCTTTGCAAGCGGATTTGATGATTGGATTCACACGTGAAACGTAATTGTCTACATAGGTGCATTATTGATGTGTTTTGGCATTTTTATTTTATTCTTTGTGTCCAGGGTTCTGAGAACACGAGCCCACCTATGATGGAGCCAGTGGGCTTCCGCAGGGGGTTGGATTGTTAACTAGCCTCTGGAGTGTCTGTGGATGTTGTCACTACAGACCGTGCTCCTTCAATAAGGTGGATCATGAGGGAGTCCTACCCTGACCTCAGACATCAATTTGATCCATGGCATGTAACCAAACGTTAGTGTCAATCAGTATTGTTCTAAGCAAACTTTGTATAATAATATGTGAATTTATCAGTGAAAACAAAACATTACTTGATATAAAAAAATATAAAAAAAACAAAGGCAAATGTTTCATGATATTGGTGCCATACAAGAGCTATTTTCATGTAGACCTTTTAAGTTATGGACTGTCATTACATTGCAGAGCGGGTAAAGTACTCTAATAGAATGAAAAATATTTGAAATTTGCATTTATCTTACACAAATGAGTATTTATACATGTTTAATCATTGGAAATTTTGTAGATATTCTGAAATATCAGCCTATGGACCCAGTCCTATAAGTTTGTCAAAAACATATTCTTTTCTTGAACTTCTATTTATGTAGGTTTGAAAAAAGCAGCAACGAGGAAAAAGTTGAATTGCAAGCATGGATCAAGTCGATCAGAAATCACTACTGGTGGTCTTGCAGTTCTTGTGGCGGTGATGAAACGGTGATTCCTGTTTTATGACTTCGTCAAATTTGTCAAGTAACATCTCAGGGTTCTTTATGTATGATTATATTTACCAGGTAGAAGTCTCAAAACATTGTGTTATACATATATAATAATTCCCGTTATTATTATATATAATAGCGGGAATTGAGATGGAAATGGACCTCTATCTTGCATCATATATGTGGCGTCCACCGGTGGGAAGAGGATGGACAGGAGTACAGATGTTTGCATGATAACCTCAGTGAACAAGACCAAAAGTAGAAGACGTGGCTGGTGAAGGGAAGTGCTGCCTACAATGCCCTAAACAGCAATAGGCGCGTTCAAGTTGAACTCCTGCTGACTGCCTGCAGCAGCGAGATCTGCGGGCGACAGCAGGGGCGGGGCTACAAATGCTGCTATAAAGTTGGACACTCTCTACTTCCCGTAGACGTGACGAAACATGGCCGAGATTGCGGTGTTTGCCTTCTTCATCCGCGAAGAAATTGGAAATTCCATTAATGTTGGAGGAAAGTCAAGAACGAAGGTGATCAGTTTTCTTACTTGATGCTATGGAAACTTTGCTGGCCTTTTATATCATATTAATCTCCATTGGAAATTATTCAATCTGAGATGTTCAAAATAGTAGTCCACCAAAACTTGCGGGCTGAGGGAATAGAGCAGTGGAACTGCTGCTGTGTTGCACGCAGACGACCAGGGATCTAGACCGGTGTCAACTGTGTCTTTTGCTGAAGGTGTATTTATCTGATTAGTTACCTGATTATTTTGCTATTTGTTTGAAATGTACATGTATCTGTATAGATAGATAGCTAGGCTACTATGTTTAATGCAAGTGAAATTCAAAATTCTTTCAGGGAATATTGTTTCATTCTCATCTTACTTCTGTAGGCTACCAGGTTCATTTAAACTCTTAACACCACATGTTTTTGTAAGCTAGCCTGCAGTCCTTACCCCACGCAGTGTTGCCACAGTTACCTTGAAAAAGTGCATTGAGCCAATCAGAGGCCAGGGCTGACTGCAGTAATTGGCAATCCGAATTAATGTGGAGGCACCTATTCTTAATAAAACAAAATACACAGTTATTCTGTTACAAATGGCACTAAGACTTGACTAACCAACCACTGCACAAGTCAGGGTTCCCACTGGTCATGGAATTTCAATAGTCTGTTCCACACATGACAGTCAGGGAATTAGATATTTTTTGGTTTACAAAGTGAGGCCAAAATGTGTTTATTTCCATGCTTCCGTCTTGGTCATTAACAGATCTCATGTCTTGCTTGAGTTGTGGTTTTGCATTGAAAAGACATGAATTTGAAAATGTGAATTACAAATGGATTGGTTTTGACAAAATTTAGAGTTAAAGTCAGGAAATGTTTTTGAGTCAGGGCAAGTCATGGAAAAAATTACAGTAGGAACCCTGTGTTCATGCACAACATTGCAAAACAAATGGCCACTCCACATACATATAAAGGCTTTATTCTTTTGACAATTTTTTTTAAGGCATCCAACATACTTTTTTGCATTTCAGCTATATCTTTTAGCGTTTCAGACATCTCAGCGAGTTTGGAGAGAAGCTTGTTTTCAAATCTCCTCCGCCTCCTCTCTTTCAGCCTTCTCCACCTCTCCAGATCTGGACGCACCAGCGACTCAAGAGTTGCTGTCCTTGGTCTGGTGGAGGAGGCTGAAAACAGCTGAAGGCGGAGGAGCTGGGGCTGTTATCTGTGCGACTGGGGCTGGCATCTTTACAGGTGTGTGCCTTGTTGGCTGGATGGCCTCTGGCTGGGAACCTGTATGAAGTGCAGAGGAGCCCACCGTGCCCACTGGGATGCTGCCCACCCCTCCATTTCCTGTGGATATACAAAAGATATGTAATTTTATAAAAGCGCTGATTGTCCATATGTTACTTTTGCTTTTGTAAGCATTTTGGTTTAGGCCAAGTAAGACAAATGTAGGCTATACAATTATCACTACAAGGAAAGATGAGACAAACACATTCTTCTTACATTAAAGTACTCCCAGCTGACCCTTGCCTCGCCCGTTGACCGGCCGCGATCTTTCGCCTGCTTGTATGTTACCAGCATGTTGGCCATTTTTTTTACAAATATTTTCTGGGGTGATGTTGTAGCCTCTTGCTGCCATGCCGTGATAGATTGTCTTGTAATAATTTGGTTTATTTGAGCAATACAGATGGTGATAGTGTCTTTGTAGGGACAGCAAAAGGAGGGTGGCTTTGTGTTTTAGATCTGTGAATGTGAGTACAGAGAGGTTACAGAGAGATGTTTGTGCTTGCATTTCAATGTACTTTCTCGATTTTTTCGGCTTCTATAGTATACCTGGTGGGAAATCCTGAAAGGACTGGGAGCTTGGACCTGCTTGGCCTCTGAATTGGGCCCAGGGGCACAAATATTGGGGCTGCCAAGTTGTTCCATTTCAGCACATGTAGGGATAAACAGACATATCAACTAAATAATTAACCTCCAAACGTTCATATAAAGAAATCCATTCTGAGACCATGCACAATATTCTGTATTTACTAGTGTTTTGTTAACTGGTACTGTATATGGTAATTGGTAAAAACAATTAAACTACACACAATCAAACATTTGAGTGGCCTCTGTATGCAAAATAATTGATAGTTGCATGGTCAATTCTGCCGTTGATCTCTCCTTAAGCAATAGTGCGAAATTCAATATGATTTATCAAATAAAATGTTGTGCAAAGGGAAACTTTGTTACCTTGTGTTTGATGGTACATTTGCACATCCTGCAGCACCTGTGCCAAGTACTGTTGATCTACAAATAATCAGCCCAAGAACATTTTTTGTTAATTATTTGTTTTTAACAAATAAAGTCCTGTCAAGAAATGTTTGGCTTACTCACCAGTTGCAATGCTTTCTACCATCTCATTTGATACTTTCAGGGTTACTCTACCTTGCGAATCCAAAGGTTATTTGAAAATCACCTGGCTAAAGTGTCGACACCTGTTCCAATTGAGGTGTTGAAGAAGCTGAAATGAGTGCAATTCGTTAGAGACCCATTTGTGTCCTTCCCTTATAATTTAATCTAAGATTTCTGTAGTTATAACACTGCTGCATTCAATATATGTTCTGTATTGTCCTATGTAACAAAAAACTATAATCGCTTTCTATTTATCTCTATTAGGCCTTGTAGGAATGACCACATTTGCGGCTGGATGATACAGCAAAGAAGAATGATCCACAGGCAGATTTGAGGTGGGTCACAGAGGTGGTTCTTTTATTCAGCTCGGAAAACAGAATGGAGACCTCAGCCCAGTGCATAGAGACATCAGCGCAAGGACAGCATGGTGTTAAAATGGCACCCCTTTATAGGGTGTCACAGCTAATGACCCTGGAAGATTCCATTTGCTGGGATCCACTGCCTACTACATGTTTAACCCTCCACTGTTATTCCTATATTTACACAACATCATTATTGACTTCTATATACACACACCCCATTTACATCCACCACCAAGGAAAATACACATATCCATTCAGTTTATATTTGCTAAAACACAAGACACACATTTCTACTACCCCAACATCAATTTACACTTGGTTGCCCCCAGAACTATAAATCAGTGTCCGTTTCCTGAGGAAGCCTTTTGCCTGCGCACCCTGAAGACAGAGACTGGTGAGTACACAACACACTTTACTTCCCTCAATG
>CAEMYA010000684.1:631613-646840 GCA_903131615.1 Diplodus sargus | reverse complement strand
CCGCCGGCTCACTTCCGGATTGACTCGGACCGGTGGCAGCAAGTTGCATATTCCGCTTCTCCGCCCAGAGGCGCTAGGGGGGGTCATAGCAATGACCAAACGACCCAGAAAGTGTCAAAGAACATTTAGAATGACTTTCAGCCTGCATAGTTAGGGTCATTTTTGCTAATATTGTTGCATAGTGCCCCTTTAAAGTGCATCTGTAGTCACACTTAGTCCAAAGTCCGATGATACCAGGTGTGCAAAGCCAGGTGACGATGTGCTCTCTGTCACAGGCCTAATACGTTTTTATATCTTGCTAAATACAGTCCAGTTGACTTAAAGGGCAGTTGCTCGTTTATCATCTTCAATAACACATCGTTTTAATCTGTATTTAGAAACACTGTGTTAATAATAATATCAAGCATCGATTCCTTGTCTCCCGCACAGCAGCTCCACACGCTACTGCTGCACTGCTGCATCTCATCACATGTAAAGGCATCCTAGACAATTCTTTTTATTGTTAATGTGACGGTAACAGAAAGGGCTAATAAGAGTGGATAGTACAGATAACACTGTACTTCAACCTGTGTTGTCTGCATGCAAGACACAGCAGTTAACCACTTCTCTATCATCACCACAAGTAGGGTGACAGAGCGGAGCAATTTACTGACAACATCTTTCAGGGCTGTTGCGTAATATGAAGGATTTTATAGGTTTCTTCGTGTTGACTATCCCATTGGTGCGGCCACACGGCTGCTACTTATCTGAAAGTATGTGATACTTGAGTAGAAAAGAGGTGCTTATGGATATGGAAATTCATCGAAACACACGTCATATACGTCAGCGTAGATGAGAGCCAAATAGGGCAAAGTCCTGACGTCATGAAGGTGGGTCTAGGCTCGTGCAGTACCTGGAGAACAACTGTGCAACTGCTCTGCAGCCGCCTCGCTCCCGCGATAACTTAAGGTCATGTGACATTGGATGTGGATCAGAAACCACTCCCATCCAGGTCATTGTGGACACATTTTAACCAGCATGCATCACGATTTAGGCAGCGCTGCGTGATCTTGAACTTGCCTATGGTGATGGACAAGACCCTCCTGAAGGACATGAGTCACATGACTTTGTTCAAGCACACAGGTAACTATATTACATTACACTACATAAACACGGAAGACACACTATATAGGGCATTCAGGAGTACATTAGTAGTCATCTAATACTCTTGTCATGTGGGGGTGGGAGTATGATGTAGCAAAAAAAAACAAAAACAACAATGCAGCAAATAAATTGTGTCACTATGAAAGTGTTAAATAATTTAGGAGGTCACTTTTATTTTTTCAGGAGAGCTGGAAGTTTACCACAGCTCAGTGCTAAAGTATGCAGAGAAGAGGAGGCACTTCAAGTACACTTCCATGCAGGCCAGAACTCAGCTCAGTGTCATGGACCACAACTACAATGTTGGCCGGTAACATTCTGCTACCCTTGATGGTTAGACCATGAAGCAAAATTTCGGCAACACAGACTGTGAATCTAACATTTTATTTTATAAATATAAAACAGTAGTTACATATTTTGTGTTATCAATAACATGCTGAGTCAAATTAAATAAAGTAATCAATATTGTTTCTACCCAAGGTTCAGAGAAATACAACATCTTTCACTCAAAGATATATGTCTTCAGAGAAGACCTTGTGGAGTGTGTCTTCCAGCGTAGATGGGGCACTAAGCTGAGGAAAGACGATCAGCAGCTAAGCATCCATCCACCGGCAAACATACCAGCCCATATAGCTCCCACTCCAAAGCCTGATAAAGTCTCATTTGTGACACAACATAAATCACATTTCCAAAGCTGAGTTGCATCATGTTGTAAATTAAAGATGACTGTGTTTGTAAAGAAATCATAATGTTTTATCAAGTGCTTTTTCACAGTTTTATTTGTATGTTGTTGATTTACATTTTGTGTTGAGCACATCAGAGAAATCATGGTCGTTGTGATGTGTGTTATATTTTTTTTATCAGAAGCTGTACAAAAATTAAACAAGATTCAGTGCATCTTCGGATTCTTTGAAGCCAGCGTACTGCCCATTTGGTGATTGATATGTATTTCTAATTTTAGTCACTACACATGATGGTAAAACTGTCCTGTTGCCTTTTCCAAGCTGTAGTCCTCTTAGGGCCCACTCAAGTACAACCCGGTAAGCAACCAGCCTAAATTGCCTGACACAGAACCAAAAGAGAACACAAATATTGTATATTGTAGGGAGTTATTATTGCATAAAATATAATATGCACATAACACAGTGATTGTTGAAAATGGTTACAGAAGAACATCATAAATTCCCTACAATATTAGTAGTTTATATACATCCTACAATGTGTTGTTATTTCTCATCATACAAAAGGCTAAATGTTGTAGATACAGTTTGATACCCGGATATAAAATATAAAATAGTAGGGATACCGTAGTTACAATTGATATGTACTTTCACGATCTGTACTTGGTAGATGCTGATATGTAGGCATATCATTATCAGTTGGACACAGGTAAGTTGTTAAGAAGTTGTGCAAGGTGACTAAAGCAATACACCTGCCAACTCCCGCTGATTGCTATCGGTGCAGCCACCGTGACCGCGCCTGCCTTGACACAATAAGAAGAATAAGAAAAAGAACAGTCGGCCACACATATGAGGTTATCCTTGATTTTCTTGGAAAAAAAGTGTACCATAAGGAGGAGGCTAAAGGAAGCAGGGCTCACTAGGAGGACAGACTACACTCCCATTGCCACTGTGCAAGCAACTGTTGCCTATGAACTGAGTGGCTCAGGTCAACTGTTGGGATAGAGAGCTATGTGGAAGACATTGCAACAAAAGCATCACCTGACAGTTAAAAGAGAAAGAAAGATGCATTCCAGACTGGATCCATCTGGAGTTCAACTTCGCTCTCGACACAGGTTTGTCCGGAGAGGATACGTCACAGCGGGGGCAGACCAAGTGTGGCATGTTGATGGCTACGATAAATTGAAACCCTTCGGTATTGCCATCAGTGGCTGCATCGATGGCTTTTTGATAAAAAGTTATGTGGCTCAAGAGTGGCAGCACTATTAATGATCCAGGGATCATTGCGCAGCATTATATGCAGTGTCTATCAGAGTTTGGACAATTTCCAGCCCGCCTTTGCACAGACTGTGGAACTGAAAATGGCACTATGGCAGCCATTCACTGTGCATTAAGATCGCAACATACTGATGACTTTGCAGGAGCCCTCAGTCACATGTATGGTACCTCAACTGCAAACCGAAGAATCAAGAGTTGGTGATCTTTGGAATTAGATTTTTGCCAAAAGAAACAAACAAAACTTATTAAATGTCAAAGAAAAATAGGAATTTGAGAGAACATAAAATTCATTTCAAAAATAAAACCTATAACTTGCAATCAATCATTTTTCAAATAGGGTAAAGTATTGGTCTTTTACTCTTCTAATAATGCATTATTTTTTTCACGCTTCCCTCTGCTTCTCTCTCTCTGCTTTGTCTTATTTGCGCTCCCTGACTTTTTGTTTATGGTTTCGGCACAAACCTCACGGGTGGGGGCCTTTTCAGCAGAGCGTCCCCATTGGACAATTTTTGACTGACATAGCTCAATAAGCTCAGTGCTCCGGAAGTTATAGGTAGGTAGCTGGCACACTAAACGACCCTGGCTTTACGTAGAGAAGAAGAAAAAGACGACTACGACAACAATAACAATCCAAAACTAAAAAAAACTGATGAAATGTAAGTAGTCATTACATACATTTATTGTCTGTGAGTGACATTTTGTTGATTTGTTGTGTTAAGTTATAAGCAAAGAAAAGCAAGGTTTTGCTATGTTACGTTACCTTTTACCATGGACCGTATAGGTTAGCCAACCTGCTATGTCCCGTTAAGTTGTCGTTCAAGCATACGCACACACACAAACATAGACGCCACATTGACCGCTGAATCGTATGTCAAATTCGTCATGAAGTTGTTGCTAAATCACTCTCCAAAGCACCAGCTTCCGTTGACAAAAACAGCTATTTATCTTGCGGCGCAAAGGAGGTGTTGTGCCGTGTTCCAATATCCATACTTCCATGAGTACACTTAAACGTAGTACACTATCCGCACTTACTAAGTACGCAGATTTCAATTGGTGAGTGTTGTTCCAAATCTAATACTCCGTAGTGCCCTTACCGGAAATTACAATTGCGACAGCTGCCGCGGCTCGTCACCCGCCAAACACATCCCGCTTTGAACGGTGATCAAAAGACATCTACGACTAAACTTTTTAACAATTACAATCCTACAATCCTGCAAAATGGCTCCGCTGCAGGCGCTGTTGTCTCGGTAGCTATTTAAAAAAAAAAATCAGAGCTGGGCGCCTCTGCCTGGCTCCGCTTCTTCCGCTACGTAGACAAGATGGCAGCCATTGAGTGCGTATAGTGTACATCGATGCACACTCAACGTTTTTGCTGTTATGAGGGCAACATGTGGGTCCTTTAAGTACACTTCTTTTCGCCGCGATCGATATCGGAACACCCTACGTACTCAAACTAAGTACAGTAAGTACGGGAAGTATGGATATTGGAACACGGCACTGATCTACTGCTGCCTCCTTTCCTAAGTTTAATTGTGGTAATTTGTGATTTCGGTGTTTGTCAAGGGATTTTCTGTTTTTGTCAAGGGAAGCTGGTGCTGGGGAAAGAGGGATTTAACTTAGCTTTCCTGTCAAAAAGGGCTGTATCATGGCAAGGTAAATCACTGAGTTGAGCTACTATATAAACATTATAGTGCTCCTCTTCTTTTTACTCCCTTACCAGTATTTGTTTACAGGGCTGTCTGCCCAGTCCAATATAGTGGCGAAGCTGTTGTATCTAAAGCCCCCCCACACACCGCCCAGACTCTCTGACCACTCTGTTGCCTCTCGTCTGAATCGTTCGACACAAAAGTTGCATTGAAACACACCGCTTCGACGTGCTGCCTACTCCACAGCAGCGTGTACGTTCTGCGCTTGCGCGAGATGCAATAAGCTGGTGGCTCTTGTGTTGTGAGTTGTAAACGAGAGGCTTATGCACGCAACTCTCTTTACTTTTGATCAAAACGAAACTTAACTATTTCAGATAAAAACAGCTGCATGCTAAACATGCAGTGAGGCATTACCAAACGAACACAGATTAATTTGTCCTGAACGGACACAATAACAGCCAGTCTCGTGCCAGTACTGCAAAACATGAAAACGGGGAATGACAGAACGGAGTCCATAGAAAAACAAAGTGCACACAGTATTCCGCCCTCCCACACACCGCGCTGATTCACTAGCACACCGCCAATCAGAATGGCCATTCAGCTGGCACACAACCTGTCAGAGAATCCAGTGGCTCAGCCGTCTGACAGCCCTCCTCCTCAGAGTTTGCATGTTGAATCGTAGCAGACAACGTCCGTACGGCTCCGAAAGCTTCCGACGCAGCTGAACACACTAAACAGAAATGTTCCCACCCTCGTCCGAGTCCCTCCAAAAGCTTCAGACATCCAACGGTTGGGCCGGTGTGTTCCTGCCTTGAGACTGGCTGAAACGGCCAATGCGGTGCCTATGGTTACAGACACAAGTGTGATGATCAGGGGAGACTGGTGGAGATGCCTGGTGGAGATGCCTTGTTAATACCGTAACTGTCACCTTCTCTCTGCTGAACAAAGCAGCACTATAGGACCTGAGCAGGACCAACAGAGCTACGATGCGTTCCCAGGTAATTACCTACCTGTCTATTACAACATGTTATGATCCAACTAATATCACAGTATTATGTTATGTTATGTATTATGTAGTATTAATTTTTAGCTATCCTCTGAATCAACAATTAATCAACAATATTCTAAAAATAATGGGAGTTAATGGGACAATTAATGTTTTTATTTTCTACTTAAATCTTAATACATGGACCATTATATTATTAATCATATAGGATGTAGGGTCGTGGCCCGTTTCAATGATAGTCTGTGATATAGTGTTTTCGGATAATGGAATAAAATTTGTTCAGTTCTATAGACATTATGTACTTGACCTACCTGACTTCTGGCAATGTATGTGCTTGCAGGAGCAAGTAAGAAACAAACTGTTGCAGATAGGGGTGTCACGATTCTCCAAATCCTCGATTCGATTGCATTTTAGATTCTAAGGTCACGGTTTGATTCGACTCTCGATTTTTACATTTATTTTTTTTAAAGCACAGGTCGCCATGCCATTTTCAGACTAGACGTTTCTGCAATACAATATCTGACCTTTGTTCGCAATGTACCACACTACATTGTCAAATTTAAAACATTTATTAACGACTTCAGTGAAAGAGGAGGGGGTTCAACTTCTGTCGATGGGTTTCCTGCATCTTCAGCTGCCATTGTTGTAAGAGTGCCGTAGCCCCTTTCAGGAATAGGGCGGTGCATCAGGTGTGTGTGCGTAAGGTGCGAGTGGGTGAGCGAGTGTGAGGGAGCATGCGTATGTGCGGACAGGAATGAATGGGAGAGGAAGGAGAAGCGAAAGGAATCGATCCCCTAGTGCGATCTAACAGGCAGGCTTGACGAGCGGTCCACCATTACTCTCTGTCAGCTCGACTCAGGGATCGACACTTTTTGTCTGCCATGATGGCGACACGCCGGAGATCCAGCTCCTACAGTGAGTAGTTAAAAAACCTTCTTTTTAGTAAACTCTGTGTACACAAACAATGTTCTCAATGCTCGTGTTCATGTGTAGAGACTCTGGTGATACTACGAGCAAAGTTTCATGTTGTGTAGAGCCTTCTTAGCGTTTTAAAAATAGTGATTTTGATGCTAGCATAAGAGTGCCCCTAGCACGCCATTGAAAATTAGCTTGCCCAAAACCGAAACTACAGTAAATCTTAAAAGTGCTTCTTTCGTCATAATTATGCATTTACACGAAGGTTTGACTCATATTCAATCACAAATAAAGCCTTGGTTGCTTTTTGGCGAGAGTTTCACTTTAACCCGTGCGATGTGACCATGTTCAGTAAATATCAGATCACATTTTAACTCATGTAAAGATAGACATGTGATTAGAATGGAATTCATATTAAACAACACAAGCTCCATTCCACACCAAACCTACATAGTCAATGTACAAAGCAAAAGAGTTGATTTATTGGCTTCAATACTAAAAGGTGCCTTGTGGTAGTAGCAAATTTAAGGTCTTTGTTTAAAATGTATTACTCGGCATTTTTTTTTACCTACCTTTGGAGGCTTAAATGATTTTGAGTGTGGATTCCCAGTGCCCGTGGAAGCCCTAAACCAGTTTGATGGCATTCTGCCAGCTAAACATAGTCCGTGTGGTGATGACAATCTCCAGATTCACTTTGCAGACTTGGATAAACAGAGTGCGCTGTTCCACTAGTCAACTGGACAACTGCTGTTCAAAATTATATATCACTTAAAAACATGTCTTTACTTTAGAAACATCCATTCCTGCATTGTCCTGCAGCATACTTGCCTTTGTTACCTCTGCCACTGGGTAGCTTGATCTGCCAAATGCAGGAAATATTCATGCTGTAAGAACTGTATCAAGCATTTTTTTGTTTTGCACTTTGCAATTCTCTGCAATAAATATTGTTATGGGAAAGCTGATTATGTTTTTGTTCGGCAAAGGGGACACAGACCTAAGAGCAGTGGAGTCATTAGGCCTATTTTAGGGGGGCTGAAGTTACAATGGCTCCCAAGTCTTTTTTATGGGAATGTTGGTTTCTTCGCCTTTCTTCTGACTTTATTGTACAAAAAACATTTGAACTTGAAGTTGTAACTTTATTTTAATGAATTTTTAAATGAATTTAAACAAGAAATAATAAATGTGACTTAAAAGTGTGACTATTATCTTGGTAATGTTGGCAGCCTTGATGAGTTCAGCAATATGTCCTTTAGCTGATAGTAAAGTCTTGTGCAGGTTTCCGCGCTTGCGTATGTCTGCAATGGATGCTCTTTTTACCATTACAAAAAAGAAAATGAAATATTTTTGTCAGAAAGTCAAACACAAACTATTTTCTCACATAATGATCAATGAGGCAGCATATAATTAAAATAAACATGTCGTTTGAACAGATACATCAAGTGCATCAGCAGCAGCTGTCTGTCAGCCCCCTATAAAATAAAAATAGCCTATAATCCATATTTATGTACATGTATAAAAAACAGTTCTGAAATAAAAAGAGCACATGTATGTGTATATATCATATAGTTCAAATTCAGCCATCACTAAAATAGAATGTTTGGTCAGTAGGTTGGGACTCTCAACTTCCTGCTTTGCAATAGGAACAGAGGAGGAACATTTCTGGTGCATGCACTCAGGAAGGTAAGTTACTTAGTTAATGATCATCTATTTTTGAACTTGATACTCTGAGTTGAAATAACTTACTACGTTACATAATGCATTAAAAAAAACTTGCTCTTTCTTGTCAAAGACACCTACGATTATATGTTATTTCAACTCACAAAATTCAATATACTAGTTGTTAACTCATACATTTTTATTGTTTGAACTTGATACTCTGAGTTAAGACTACTAACTATATAACATTATCCATTTGAGAAAATTTGTTTTGGCTTGTCAAAGGAACATACAATGACACACCCTTTCAACTCACATTTTCCAGTTTAACTAACTAACTATATCCATACCAACTGCCTTTTCAAGTTACATTAACTCATGGTTTTAAGGCAGCAACTGAACTTATCATTGCAAATTAAGTAGACTTATGTTTTCAATTTGTACCCCATCTTGAATAATGATGGCAAGTTCACCAGTTTCCTAAAAGATTACACTGGTGTATTCAGAGTAATCTTTTAGGAAACTGGTGAATTTGCCATTATTATTAACAACTCAACTTCAAACACATTTATTTGAATTACACCAACTTACAGTTTCACTCTTTGTCAAATACAATTTTGGCAGATGGCAAAGCTAAAAGCCAGTCTGAGACCATATTTATGTATGTTAAACAAGAACCTCCTCCCTTTCTCCCTCTCTTTTTTCTTCCAGCCTCCCTTCCTTCATTCCTTTATTCCCTTCTTCCTCTTTCCTCCCTCCCTCGACAGGGGGGTTAAAGTAAATCAGATGTGGTGCATTTCACATTTAAGTGTTATTAAATTAATAAAAAAATAAACATCTGCCAGAGAACACAGAACAGTCGAAACCATCAAGTGGGTTATTAACAGTAATTTAAATCCTGACTAGGGATGTAACGGTTACCGGTGTCACGGTAAACCATGGTAAAATTCCCGACGGTGAAGGTTACCGTTTAAGTTTTAATTACCGTGGTAACCACCGCGGTCGATAAACACGGTGTAGAAAACTCGCGAGATACGCATGCGCAGCGCGCAACGTGCGCTTGTTATGTAGTGAAGAAGACATGGTGGAGGGAGGACGTGATATAGCGGCCCTCAAGGCATTTTTCCGCCTCCAAAGAGAACCAAATCTGCAGTCTGGGCGTATTCAGGTTATTATAAGAATGCTCAGGGACAGCTGGTCGAGGATGGCAGCCCTATCTGCAGGAGCTGAGAGAACAAAGTTGCTGCGAGGGACGGCAACACATGCAATTTACCTACTGTCACTTTACGACCATCACCCTCAACTGTTTAGCGAATGCAAGGTAAGCTAACCTTAAGCTCAGATGCATGATGTATGTGTATGTCGAGTTTTCTGTGTCTAATTTGCTGTTGTCACTAATGTAAACTGAGCAGATAGCGGTATAACGGAACGAAGTTGATCCGTGATTTGGCACGTTATCTGAACCGCTTATTAATTGTAGATTTCACTTTTTAAAGTCGACCTAATAATTCCCCAAATATTGATGCAGAGCTGCAGTGAGGAGGATTTGAGACAAACACATGCTAGTTGGACTGAGTTACTGAACGCAAACTGACTGAGATGACTGACTTTCATCTACCTGTGGCTCAGCAGACATCTGACCAATCAGACAGACCGAGTCCACTGACAACAGATGAGCAGACAGAGAGACATACAGCCCATATATATTAGTAATATCAGAAATATATAAGACTTGTGGATTATTTGTAGAATAGACTATTATAAAGAATAATATAAAATGGTGAATATAACAAGTGTCTAGATAGAGATAAGAGCCAAAATAGAGTATTCATGATTAGTTTAACAATAAACCTTTTTGTTTTGATCTAAAAAATATAATATATATAAATAAAAGTATACCGATAACCGTGATGATTTTTGTCAATTTACCGTGGTGTGAAATTTTCATGCCGTTACATCCCTAATCCTGACGTTGCTGAAACTTTGCCAAGTGCTTTTAACATTCATGTAATCCGGTAAGAAGATAAATAAATAAATAGTGGAATAAAAAGCACTAATTTTATTTATTTGTGTTATTTGTTTCGTTTTCTTTTTCTCTGTAATAAGTGTATATTTTCGTTTAAGAAGAATATGAGAGTAATAATTAAAAGTGAAAATATGTATTGGTTTTATAAGTTTTGGTTACCTGAGGAAATCCCACGAGAGAGCGGGATGAGAGGTCAGGCGGATGCGGAAGTAGGGAGGAGGAGAGACAAGCGAGTAGATGCATGGCGGAGCTGCGCTCCGGCCCGAAAAAAAGACGTTAATAAAGATGCTGGTTAATGAAGGTACAGGAGACAATCGGCCAGAGAGTCTCATTGTGACTGTCTATTAAACTTTACGATTTGTCGAGTTGAAAGGAGGCAGACTCCGGAGATAAATGTTCCACAAGGATTACAGCTAAAGTTAGCATAGCTCATGCTAGCTTGACTGACAGCCTTCACGAAACAGAGCTAAAGGCAGCAACACAGCGGCCCAACCGTTGGACGTCTGAAGCGTCCAACGGTTGGTCCGGACGAGGTCGGGAACATTTCTGTTCAGTGTGTTCTGCTGCGTCGGAAGCTTAGTACGTTCGTACGTTGTCTGCTCCAACTCAGCATGCGAAGTCTGAGGAGGAGGGCTGTCAGACGTCTGAGCCATTGGATTCTCTGGTTGGTTGTGTGCCAGCTGAATGGCCGCTCTGATTGGCGGTGTGCTAGCGAATCAGCGCGGTGTGTGGGAGGGTGGAATACTGTGTGTGCTTTGTTTTTCTATGGACTCTGTTCCGTCATTCCCCGTTTTCATGTTTTGCAGTACTGGCACGAGACTGGCTGTTATTATGTCCATTCAGGACGAATTAATCTGTTTTCAATTGGTAATGCCTCGCTGCATGTTTAGTATGCAGCTGTTTTTATCTGAAATAGTTAAGTTTCATTTTGATCGAAAGCAAAGAGAGTTGCATGCATAAGCCTCTCGTTTACAACTCACAACACAAGAGCCAGCCGCTTGTTGCATCTCGCGCAAGCGCAGAACGTACACGCTGCTGTGGAGTAGGCAGCACGTTGAAGTGGTGCGTCCAATTCAACTTTTGTGTCGAACGGGTCAGACGAGAGGCAACAGAGTGGTCGGATAAGGCAGTTGGACGTCTAGGCGGTGTGAGGGGGCTTAACGCAGCCCTCCCATAAGTGAAGCCGACGTTCGCTTGCTGTGGGAACACACCTGCTGGAGAGAGCGTGTGACTGTCTATCACAGACATCATTGGAGTTGGAGTGACTCGTCTGCAGCCCACGTCCATGCAACCCGCTGCTGGACCAGACGGACCAGGACGACGGCATAACAACAAGGTCATTATCAACGGTGTTTCTTTGTTTTTTTTTTCTTCATGCGCACGGCGCAAAGCAGCCAGGTGGGACAAACGAGGTTCACGACGACATCTCAGGCCTGCAACGATCCTCTCATTAAAGGGTACCCATTTTATTTTCATTTGAGTAGTTAGAGTGCCGGCTTTAGGTGTTAGGTGTTTTGAGTGTTTGTTGGTGATATTGAGTGATTCATTAGAGACACTGAAGAGATAATTTTGGTTTATTGAAACAGTCATATTTCTTTATTTTGGGTTATTGACTGAAACTTACCTGAAATATCAGGACTTTGAAGTGCTTTATTATTTTTTGTTTATTTTTATAAGATTTAAATATTGTTTCATTGCCAAACATTTACTAAAGTAAACAATGAAATATTTACCTGTGGCTATTTCTTTATCCATGTATAAGAAGTGTGGTTTATACGTGTATGTTATCTAATATCTGCTGAAGAGTGAGAGTTACCAGTTAAAGGGTACACATGAGAAAGAAAATTCATTGGTTAAATGTCATGTGCTGTAGTGTTTAAACCACATTCCTAAAAATAAGACCCAACTAGTGAACAAAAACCTTTTAATCAGTTACAATAATATAAATAACAGTGGACAACAAACAAGGTGTTACAGTGTACTTACCTTATTGCATTTATTAGCTAAGAGGTTGTAAGAGAAACATAACGAACTTGGGGAGCTCACCTCAGTAAGATAGACCTGACGTCTAGTGGGCGCTACATTCATAAAAACACATTTTATGCTAAATAAAACAAGTCTGCCAGAGCAGAGAACATCTGGGACCATCATCTCAGCCAGTCCAACAAAATGAAGATGGTCAAGCTACAAGTTTTCTTCAGTGAATATTAAAAGAATGAACAGCAAGAGACAATGAGGAAAGAAAATCAAAGATTCCATTTTTTATGTCCTATTCCACTGAAATGATAGAACTTTTGGAGGCTGGTTTGCAAAACTGAAGTTGAAAATAGTGGACAGATGTTACAGTTTGTACATCAAGATTCTGTTTCTCAACCCGTGTACTCTGGTTTGATCTTCATTACCACTCTCTGTAGAAACTCAAAGGAATACTTCATGGCATCTGGATACTCAAATTCACTCAGTAGATGATGGCCATAAACATGGCCAAGCTGTTTGCCACATCTTTCATGTTGTGAAGCCCAACGGTCTCCTCAACCACAACTGCTTCACTGAAGAGCTCACGTGGAATGGCCCTATGTTCACCTTCATAGCCTATCAGGATTCCAAGCTGCATCACTGTCATGGCTTCATCCAGGTTCTCAGCATGAGAGTACATCAGCTTTACAACACCATATCAAAATTAAAGGTTTAGAGAAGAAGAACGTATCGAGCAGATCGATAAAGTGTTGAGGATGAGGCCAACACCAGAAGATATTTCAGCCAATTCCTAACCACGTAAAAGTCCCACCGTAAAGTATCAATGTCAGTTCAAGTGCATACCATATTTAATTTTTTTTTAAATTAAAAAAATATTCTTACATCACACATCCTCATGACATTCGATGGATATGTAGTATGGCAGAGCAGCAGCCCTTCTTCTCTCATTTGTGTCCTACAAAACAAAGAAACATGCAGTAAGATGAAAATGTCATGACAAACATAACAAATGGTGCCTAAATGTCCTATTATTCTTTCACTGGAAGTGGCAAAACTTACAACTCCACTTCATCCACAGTTGTAGCCAAACTTCAATTGATGGAGCAGCAGCACCTACATACATTGTTAGAGTACGGTATAAAAGCCTGTGTCATGTGAACTAGAAACATGAGCAAAAACAGTACAGGAATAGTAGTTTTTGGAAGTGGGCTTGTATGAGGTTCTAATAGCCACCAGTGATGCCAGTAACGCATTACTCTAATCTGACCGGCAGCGGTAAACACATAAAAACATTATAAATACATCTAGTGGTTTGGTGCCAATCAACGTTTATAATCCTCACAGAACGTTACATTTTTTTTGGTTCCTCTCTGTTTCCTGAATATATCAGTATGTGTGTGAATGTGTAAATGAGGCATTAACTTGTAGTACTTCAGGAGCTTTATAAAGTTCTCTCCATTGACTTCTGTTAGTACACAGGGCTGATCTGCCGGCGACGTATCGCAGCAACGGGCCAACCTGCTCAGTGAGGCGTCTATATGTCTAGGAAGCGGATATGTGCTGTGCCAACTATGAACCTAGCTACCGTAAATTACCAAATAATAGCCGGGTTTCAATTAACCGCAGGGTCCCCTTTAAACGACGGGTGCAGGTGTATATTTTTTGTAAATAAACGCCGGTCTCTGTTGACCCCAAGAGAGTGAGAGACTAGCGAAAAAATAAAACGGAGCTTCAGCATTTGTCCAAGGAGGACAGCAGCAGGGCCAGGCAGCCTGGTGGAGGCAGGAAGAAGGCTAGCAAGGAGCCTGAGATAAACATGCGGGGATGAGTTATCAGCAAACGGGCACCATGAGAGAGTGTCCCGCAAAATGATCAGGGCGATGGCGAAACAAATGTACGCCACCGTGAGTGACAGCAGAGAATGAGGAGTTTGCAGCAAGTGCTGGCTGGCTGAATCGTTTCCTCGGCTGCGACAACTTCACTGGCAGAAGACACTCAACTATTGCCCGGAAGGATGCCAGAGAGTTCAC
Organism: Diplodus sargus; assembly: GCA_903131615.1. Lineage (NCBI taxonomy): Eukaryota > Metazoa > Chordata > Actinopteri > Spariformes > Sparidae > Diplodus > Diplodus sargus. Next base: position 632,486 of record CAEMYA010000684.1, on the reverse strand, counting down.
AGAGAAGCTTGAGAAGTTTGTGACATTTTCATCCCGGATTTCTGTAAGGAGGGAATTAAATGCCTGGTCTCAAATGAACGGCCGGTCTGTGAAGTGATTGAAACAAATAAACGCCCGGCTATCTTTTAATATTTCACGGTAGTTCCCACATAATCAGCACGAGCTGAACAATGAATCTAACACAGCAAGATAGGCGGGACTTAAGGCAGAAAAGCCAATCATCAGCCTGTCAGTCCCAAAGCCGATGTCATGTTTGAAGCAGCAACAGGAGAGCGAGGGGGAGAGGAGGCAGCTGCAGCGAGCGCAGACCAGAACAGCCAGAGAAACTGCGCGACTCTAAAACTGCGGAAAAGCTGTGGGTGTTGAACCCCCTCACCGGTGCGACGCCCCTGCTGCTACGTCACTCTCAGAGAGAGGATGCCCCTTGCGCAAATGGTAGCATACACTGATGTTTACGTTGGATGTATCACTATGACTCGCAGAGATTTTTTCGCTAAACCGTACCCGTTCGGACCCAGAAAGAGAGGCTTCTGAAGAAGTACAGACTCTGCGGCAGCATCAGGACGTTTCAGAATGGTTAGTGTGTCTGAATATGTTACTTTGTTTGTTTCTATGTGTTTTGAGTTACTTCCATGTATCTAATGCTAACGGTAAAGGTAACTTAAAGAACCATATACACGTCATCTTCAAATTTGAGGCACTGTGCAGTCTGCTGTGATCTGCAGTTCTCCATCGCAAACGAGTCTCCCAATTGGGGGACAATGAGATATAGAGAGCTAACACAGTGCCACCATTGCACTAATCATGAAATAATATAGTATAAAAAAAAATAAATATATACATATATATATACACACATATATATATACACAT
>CAEMYA010000684.1:607068-617550 GCA_903131615.1 Diplodus sargus | reverse complement strand
GGCAATATGTCAACAGAAACAGGTTGTCTTACATCATTCTCATGATGGACAAAGCACTTGCTCGAGGAGTAGCTAGAGTCTTAGAGGCTGAGGAACTGACTCAAACTGGGTCTCAGGCACCATGTAACAGTTAATCTGTTAACATTGGCAGTGCATTGTCTGAACACAAGCATAGCTTATGATTGTACCCAAAGGGAGAGCAACTCTAGTATTTTTATGTAGCCAGTCAACACAACAAAATTAATGCGTTGAAGTTGGCAAGTTGACCCAGACACAGATTAGGTCGAGAAATACAGGAATTCTCCTGTGATGGTAGATGTTTCTTGATGTCAGATGGTGTCAGGGTCATGTCAGGTGCCTCCCCACTTCATGGCAAAATGACCAAATGCATCCCCCTTACTAGCCTTTAACCCCCTCCCCACCTCTCCGGTCCCTGGTAGCAGTGAGTTTGCAGGGAGACAGGTTTTATTAGTTGAACATGTTGGTTGAGTCTATCTGAATCATTGATCTTTTATCTGACTGAGGTTTGTGTATGTTAGAATCAATTGCCTCGACCATGGCACTGAAATGTATCTAGTCTAACGGTGCTGTGTAGTGATAAATCCATGGTGCTGTCTGGTGCTGAGGTGGCGGACCAATATGTAATTGACAAGATGTTTAATGTTCAGACTCATTCATTAAATCATTCATTATCCATAACCGCTTGTGCAAACCGCAAATGTTTTTTTGGATGGGTACTTTCAAAATTGTGTTTGTTGTTGCTGTCACTCTTACCTAGAAACCTCACCATCAGTGAATGAGGGTATTTCTCCAAGTGGTCCATGTATGCCTGCAGATTGGACAGGAGAAACCTGACTTCACGTCTGCTCTGGGTCTTTAAGAAGAACCTCTTGTCATTCCTAAATACAAGAACAACCTGATCAAATGATGTCATGATTGGACAATTCTGCAGAGCCTACAATACCTTCAATGGCAGAGTGTTTAGGTTTTCAAGTTCAGTGCCACATATTTTCAAAATACTTTTCCTCTACGCTCCGATGGCACCCACAGTATGGTTCAGATTAGAGAAAGATCGCAATTGTGGTAAATCAAATACAAGACATTGGCACTGAAAGTTGGAATTGGATGTAAATCATTAGGGGCAGTATCATCAAATTCAGATGTAGTTACAAGGCATACTTTGTATCCTATATGAAATATTTAAACCGTATGTGAGTATGTTTGTGTGAGTGTGAGGGCATATTGAATGTTAGTCTAGTTTGAAATGAGTTAGGATGAGATAAAGGAAGGGTTGGTAAAGGAAGGCCCTGTGTGTAAACAGGGATCATGCTCACGTGATAAAGAAATCTGCCTTGCTCTTGGAGTTGCTAACAAACTGGAGGTAGTCACTGTCTGAGCAGAGGGAGTTCCTATATTCCTCCTCTGTGATGTCCAGTGAACGCCTCAGTTTAGCAAAAACTTGAGGTGCAAACGTCTGCATTTCAAACCCCTGGGAGGCAAGATTACATGCATTCAGTTTGCAGTGTTTGCTTTAAATTGCTTCACAGGAACTCATAGAACAAAAAATAGTAAGACAGAATAGGGGTTTAGGTGGAAGTTATCACTTACCTCATGGCTTTGAGTCTCCTCTGCCTTGAAGTGTTCAGCTGTGAGTGTTTCCTGTATAAATATATGTTTATGAGTGAATTTATGTCTTCTGTGTTTCAAGTTTACAACCCAACTGGTGGCCTATAATTAGAAGATTCTTCACCTGGACTGGTGTGTCCATACTGGTCTGAATGGAGGTGTTCATGCCTTCTTTTATCATGGCTGTCAGATGGTAGAACTTGTGCTCTGGGTTGATCTCAAACACTCCTAACATAACAATTAACATTTTCCATCGCTGTCTCAAATGCCACCAGTGTCTTCGTCTTGTCGCTCTGGAGGGTTGAGCAGCTGTTCTTGGCACCATCTGTGACACCAGGGAGGAATAAGTTTGATAAATTAAAGTATGACAGTCAGCTGTAGTAGAGTGCACACACACGCTTTATAACCAGACCTTGAGCCAAGAGAGAAAATGTTTTGCATTTTTAAATAGCATGCTGCAGAAATCCTTTGCGCAAATGTCAATGTACAGTGTCCTATTTTAGGATGCACCAAGTACAACGATGGTCTACCATGTCTTTACAATTTAACTGTACAAATTAAAGTGTGTTTACAGGTCTTGCAGAGTCCTGCTGCATATTTGAATAAGTAGTATTAAAAGGGGCCTGTTGTGGTTCCAGAGGAAGCTTGTTATTTGGTAAATTATCTTCAGTGATCTCACAGTGACTTTATTGCATTGTAGGCACAGTAGCCTGCTGAGGGAATGTTGGACAGAAACTAGTTGTACATTGAAACGGCATGGTAAAAGACCTTAAGATGAAGTCAGTTGGAAGTTTCCTTGCCAGCTATTTATTAACTGCTTATTGGAAAAAACAACAGGTCATTATTTTCAAGTAGTATTGTTTTTTAATACATTTTGCAGTAATTATTGTTGTAACTAGGAGGCCATGTCAAACAATTTCAAAATATGTTACTTAATAATTAGCAACTACTAAGTAATATGAAATGCTAAGAAAACCTGTCACTATCACATTTGTTCATTTTTCATGATCATTTCAATGTGTCATAAATGAAATTGAATAGCAAAGTGAGGCAAAACTTAACATAGGCCTTTGGTTTTTCCTGATTTTTGAGTGAAGCCAATGTGTGCATGCTTCTGTGAACTTTGGCTTTTCGAAAGAGTGAAGCTTTATGTTCACACCAGTCCTGAGTGGAGAGACAGCTTTTAAACATGTAGGTATATATACTTTTTTATTATATTCATAGTTTAATAATGAAACTATGAATATAAGGAAAAAAATTATGAAACTACAGCAGCTTAAGCCATGCTGCAGTGTTAAGAGGACGATACACCAAAGGATTACACAAATAACGGAGATACTTCAGCGTGGTATTGTACTTTCTGGACACTGTTAAGCTCTGCCAACCTTAATATTCATCTTAAAAGTCTTCGGAAGTGCATTTAAGCTGCCCCTACTGTGGTTTAGCAAAAAGGCCGGTTTGTTTTTACCTCTTGTCACCACCCTGTCACAACCCATAGCTCCACTCACCTCATCACCTGGCTGTGTCAGCTGCGCACGCCTGGTCGATAAATTTACAGAGCTGAAAGGACGAATCTCCACCTTACACCAGATCCAGGAAGCAGAATAACTCCTGGACACCATCACCTTCGGCCCAGCAATAACTAACACAACCTGCTCCAATGAACCATGACGCCAGCCCCCCCGGCGCTGCTATTGAAGTCGCCTCTCCTCCAGGGTTCAGTGTTACTGCTCACCGGCGTCCTGCTGATACCCCCCCCCTCCGGCCACCGCCCCTAATGACTCCTGGCTAAGGCTCGGGGCTAAGCCCAAAGCCCTGGTCAGCTCCACACCATCCCGCCACAAGTCCAGGGAGCTGGTCGGGTGGAGAGGGGGAGACGGTCCCCTCCTGCAGCCTCACTATAACTATAACATCCAGCTGAAAAATAAATATGAACTCCTCAACTCCTATGATTTCCCTCCTCTAACTGCAGACTCCCGTCCCCCTTATTCACCTCCATCCCCCCCAGCCTTCTTCTAGCGTGATGGCATTCACCCCAACAGCCTGGGCTCACACACTTTAACTGACAACTTGTTTTACTCAGTCTTGAACTCTCCCTTACCACCTCAGCATACTGCATCATCACTTGCAGCCCACTCTGCACTCTCAAACACGACTGATACATCTTCCTTAAGAACCACCGTCATTCATCATCATAAACCGTCTGCAGCACGTTCAAGACCACCTGTTCTTACTTGTAACCCTGTAGGTACTATCAGATCCCTCAACAATAGATCCTTTTTATGCCATGATTTTACAACTTTTAATCATCTAGACTTTTTTTATCCTTACAGAAACGTGGCTGTCTCAGGGAAGATTTTATCCTCTTATCGAAGCAACCCCCTCCGCCCACAGAAAAGATTTTAAATGCACGCCTATTTTACAAAATAGTTTTACTTTTTTCGAACATCTTGGTTTTTTGATACACTCCAAAGTTCCAGTAATACTTTAATCTACAGACCGCGCAAACCAAACTCTGCTTTTATCCAAGAGTTTGCAGAGCTTTTTTTGTTATTTTAGATGATTTTAACATACATGGTTGTTGCCCTCCTCAGTCTTTTACCATAGATTGTTAAACTCAGGCAGTACAAGAGCCCACACATTCAAATGGTCACATCCTTGACCTGGTTCTGTTCAGTGACCACTTAATGGACTATTATGGTAAGCTCTTAGCAAAGGATGAACTAAATTCTCTGGAATGTAGAGGCGGTAGTGACATTGATTTGTTTTCTGAGTTACAGTTTGTCAAAATGACATAATTGTGTTCTCTGGTGTCATCATTTTCTGCCAAAGTTTAAAAGATTTCCTCCATTTGGGGTCTTTGTGTTGTTCTTCCAAGACCAACTGGAGTGTCACTGGAAGAGCATCTGCATTCTTTTTACTTTACTAGGTATCCTGGAGAGAGTATCAGGTACAACATTTCATTTTCCTTTCCGATACTTCACTATAAAGTCAAATGTCTGCAGTTGCAGAGCCCATCTGAAGATAACCAGTGTTTTTTGTGGTGCTCAAAACCCATTGCAGAGCGGAATGATTGGTGACAAAGGGTAACAGTTTAGGCTCCAGACAGGGGCGTCAAACTGGGGGGAAAGTGGGACTGATTACCCAGGGCCCCAATGGGGGAGGGAGCCCTCAAAAAGGCCTGAAAAGGAGTTAGTGTCATAACTAACTTAAAATTGGCAGAATAAATCTGATGAGAGACTTTACTCTGTATAGAAAAGAAAATAGTGGAGGCTGTCTGAGGCCCCTCTCACCCCTCACACTACATAATGGTTCAGTCCACCCTGCAGCTGCAGGTGCATGAAGATGCATCTCCAAACAGCTTAACCAGCGGAGTGGCTGCTGCTCATCAAGGCATGTCTTTCCCCAAGAAAGCAAAACCAGGGAGCCTTAAACGAAAGGAAAGGGCAGAAAGGAAAAGAACACAAGGAGAGGGAAGACAACTCCTCACACATTCCTTTCAAACGAAAGGTAAGCACAGTTCACAGCTAACACAGTTTAAGTACAGTTAAATGTCAGCAGTTGTAAAGATTGACGGCAGTCAGACAGAAATGAATCTAGCTCAGTTTCAGCAGCAGCAGGTTCCTCATCCTCATCTCATCCCTCATTAAGTGCTGAAGTGTAGAATAATTCCAACTTTAAGATCACAGTGATGAATGAAGCAGAGTATAATCAAAATAAACATGTAAGTCGAACAGATACGTCAAGTGCATCAGCAGCAGCTGCTGCTGTCTGTCAGCCCCCTATAAAATAAAAATAACCTATAATCCATATTTATTTCAGAATGATTTGCATGTATTAAAAACAGTTCTGAAATAAAAAGAGCATATGTATGTGTATATATAATATAGTTCAAATTCAGCTATCACTAAAATAGAATGTTTGGTCAGTAGTTTGGGACTCTTGCCCCTCTGCTTTGCAGTAGGAACAGAGGAGGAACATTTCTGGTGCATGTAGACTGTGTGACTCAAAACAGCTCTCAGTACAATCAGAGAGATGTTTATATTTTCAGGAAATCAGAAGATTAAATCACAACAACCTTATAGCCTGTCAATTTTTTCACCCCAAATCCAATGCCGCCACTTGTGAGTCTACACTTGTAGAGATAAATTAGACCTGCATGCGGGACTACAAGGGCGACTGAGCAGTAACCAAGTAACTGTCATGTTGTTCCTTTCACATATATGGCAATGATACTCAAAAATATCATTAAAATGCATAGTTTTATATAAAACGGCATCACAATTAGATTTATTTTCATGGGGCCCAAAATCCCTGGCAGCGCCCCTGGCTCCGGATAATGCTGCCATTTTTCTAAAGCTCAAACCACGGCAAGACACTCTTTTTCTGTGGCAGAATAGTTTCATTCAGCTCGAATCAGTGTTCAGCTGGCAAAGGCAAGTACTTCCTCCATATTTCCATCCTTTTTCTGAGTTAGAACAGCTCCTAGCCCTGTCTCACTTGCATCTGTATAGACAGTAAACGGTAAATTGAGACTGGGATGACACAGAAGGGGAGGAAGAAGCTGGTTTGTTTACAACTGGTCAAAAGCATTTTGGCACTCTGGACTCCAGATTAATTTATTTCCTTTCTTTTTCAGTGTATTTATTGGTTCAGCTGTCCAAAAGTCCGGCACAAATCTGCGGTACCATCCAGCAAGCCCAAGAAACCTCTGAACTTCTTATAGATTACTTGGTACTGGATATGACTGGATGGCATTGACTTTGTCAGGATCAGGATTAGGATTAACAATGTGGCCCAGGATTTGTATTTCCTGTTGACAGAATCGGGACTTCTTTAGGTTGATGGTCAGTCTCGCTTCATGGAGTTTATTCCAAACTCTGTAAAGGTCCTTGAAATGCTGTGACACTGAGGGTGAATAGATAATGACGCCATCCAAGTACACCAGACAAACTTGCCTCATCAGATCTTCTAAGACAGTTTCCATTAACCTTTGAAAGGTAGCAGAAGCATTTTTCAGCCAAAGAGGCTTAATATTGAAGTGATAGAGGCCAAATGGTGAGATGAAAGCTGTCATCTCTTTGCATCTGCGTTCCATAGGTACTTGCCAATACCCACTATTCAGGTCTATTGTAGAGAAGATAGTAGCGCCAGAGAGGGATTCAAGAATTTCAGTTATATTTGGAAGGAGATATGCATCAGTTTCAGTGATGGCATTGACTTTTCGAAAATCCACACAAAGTCTGTGGCCCCCATCTTTATTTGGTTGCAGAACGACTGGGGATGACCATCCTGAATGTGATGGCTCTACTATACCAGCTGTCAACATCTCCTGCAAATGTTCCATAACAATGACTTGTTTGGTAGGTGACATATGGTAAGGCTGTTGTTTGTTGGGTAATGTACTAGTGGTATATATTTGATGTTGCAAAACCTCAGTTCTTCCTGGTTTGTGTGCACAGATTTCTGGATTAGATTTGAGTAACTTTCGTAGCCATTGCTAGTCTTGATCCCTTAAGTAGGCATTGGTAGCAGCAAGATGGATATAGTCCATAACTTTCATGCGGACAGGTTCCAGAGTACAGCAGGTAGAATGGAGCTTATCAAGACAACACTTGGCTTGTTCTTTAGTTTGGGGCTTTTTCCAACTTGATTTTGCCTCTGAAGATGTACTATTTCAGGTATATGGGCACTGCCAGGCTGAAATGAATAGACAACTCTGGGTTATTAATAAGGACTGATATTATTATGTATTACTCTTTTCTTACCTATTTACCAAATATAATACATGGGGGGGGAGCGGAAAGGTCATGAGAGGATGACGCATGCAGCAGTTGGAAACCGCCGGAGTGAATCTTCTCAGAAAGAATCTAACAGAAGCCTAAAAAGGATTAAAAGACCACCGGATTACTGCGTGCCCATGATCCAGTTGCCAAACGTGCTGCGCGCGGCTCGCCATGTTTCCACCTGTCAAAGGTAGTTTTATTTTCAACACATCCACATTTGGATGTGTATCAGTTTTAGATAAAAACACATCAACCAGATTTGGTGTTATGTATGTCTGAAATGGGGGTCAAATGAAAGAATGGAAGATTTTTGCCCTATTTTATTTTAGACAAATTATATTAATTTGAGTTGAACAAATGTAAATCAGTTCAGGTCAATTAATGTAGCTATTTTATTTTTACTGTATTTGACAAAATTGAGTTTAACCAACTCAATTTTATCATGTTACAGGGAGATACTTACATTTAATTGGAGCGACATTAATTTAATGGGTGGAAAACCTGCCCAAAATGTATTTGTGTTCATCCAATGAGTTATTTTTTTGAGTACTTTTAAGTTGAGAAAAATTTACCTTATTTTGGTCAACAAAGGCTTGGTTTTGGTCTTTAGAATGAGTTTGATTTTCCTTGACATATTTAATCAGTTCTTTTATTTTTTATCTTGGTCTTCCATTTTCCATAGTTCCCCAGGTTCTCCAGTTACAGCACAGCAAGACACTGAGCCAGAAGATGAAGATGCAAAGTTTCTCTTCTGACCTCTGGTAGAGCAGTCCAGTATGGTGGATTTTGAGTAGTGGTTGGTTCATTCTACCAAACCAAAGTTTGAAGGGATGAATTTAATTGTTCAGTTTGTGGAAAAGGAACAAACTGTACATGTTAGGCATTTCTCATCAGAGAAAGCTGGCCTGGAGTCTGGAGATATGTTTGATTAGAAGCTTGTATGGGTAAGGAAGGGTGGATCTGTGATGGAGTGTGTATGTTTGGTGCATCAGGTGCCTCTATATCCAGAGAGACAGACCTGGAGTGGAGTTGGGCTTGGTCAGAATTAGACATTATTAGTTTTCTTAGTTATGAATTAATGTCAGTCCAAATCATTAATGAATATTCCTCTTTTCATTAGTCACACTATTCAATTACCAACACATTCCATAGCTCCATGTGCCAAAATCTGCAAGCATTTGAACATGGAAACAATTGAAAACATAGAAGTAGGGTGTAGCCAGTTCAGGCCCAGACCAATGTGGTGCCCGAGGCAAGATATTAGCTGGCGCCCCCTTGCATCGCAGTCAATTTCGCAATACATTTTCATTTATTCACCCAGAATCTGTATGTATGTATTCAATATTGTATTCCAATGAGCTTCCTATATAGTGCACTATGTTGGACTCCCTATGTAGTGACTAGTGAGTAGGGAATGAGTGGGTGACTTTGGACATGGCCACACTCTCCTGTTGTACTGCCACACCCACACTTTCACAGCCCCTAACAGCAGAGATTGTGGTGAGGGAGAGGAAAGCAGCAGCCAGTCTGATACAATACCTGTGCTGTGCCCAACAGGGTTTGACTGGTAAACAATAAAATCCAGTATGGTGAACTCAAATAGTACAAGATAAACCAAACAAACCTCCATCTTGTTTATGTACACTGTTTCATGTCAGATATCAATCTACTTTACATCTACATGATGGAAAGTGTTTCTCATTAATGTTTATAGGAAATGTATAAAGGGTGAATGTTTTAATCTGAATATAATCTAGCTGATGTAGCACTAATTAGAAATCACTGTTACATATAACTCCTGTGAAACTGAGGATATACCACAGTACACTGTACCATTTTAGATTGCAGGCTGCTGAAGGTCATTAAGCTAAAAGATATAATTACCAGCAGTCTTGTTTCTTAATTATGCTGAAAATCTAAATCAATCATAACCATACTGTATATTCAGGTAGTTCTTACCTTGACTTTCTGCCTGGACTATTCCATAAAACACAGGAAATGGTTCACACGATGTGTCTTCCCTTAGAGTGTGTCTGAAATGAGTCTTGTCATTGTATACCACATTCCAGACAGGTTATGCAAGCTCTGCAGGCTGTGCCACATGAGGAAGGTGTGTAACTTCTCTACTACAAAGAGGAAACCCTGGAGAGAGCTCTCAAACTATACATTTAATGATGTTGTTTGTCGTGTGGGAATGTACCATAGATTCTACTGGTCCATGTGTTCCAGTAGTACTGAGTGACTTGTGTAGTATTTTCTTAACCACGGGGCTGTACTGAAAATGACCATTTGCTTTCAGAATACACATGCGTGTGTCCATCTGACAAATGAGGATGTACATTTTAGACTAATTGTAGTCTCCCCCATTCATGAACAGTAATGTTTGACTGGGAACACAGAGTGTACAAAAGTTGAATAAAACACACGATTGGATGCAAATTAATACAATTTATTGTCTGTGTTGAAATCCTCTTTGTATACAAAGTCATGGAATCTTAGGTCAGTCTGATCAAATTAACTGCATTTTTCAGCTATAAAACCAGAACACAACAGAGGCGTTTAGCAAATACATGAATAGTGAATAGTGCACAATACATTTGCAGAGGGATAGAAGAAACAAACAAAAAAAAAACGTGTATGTAATAAGTCAGAGGCATTGCTCAATTTAAAATTCATGTTGAATGTTGATAGATGTAGGGTTGTCATACACTCAGAAGTTCTCTGGGAGCTGCAATAGTGCCCCATCTGGTGGACACAGTGTTAAACAGCAAGTGCTATATAGTATATCAGTGATGACTGTATCCTGCATTGTGTCACTGACTGCGGTCCTGTGTCCACTGACAGAACCTGTTTGAATATTTGGTGGGGTTAACCGTGGAAAAGGCCCTGCCTGGGTAACGAAGACTTTTCCACAGGTTCTCCAATCTTTTCTTCCAACCATAGACAGTAAAAATGTCTATAATGCCTACAAAGTAGCGACGCTCTGGCCCGTCTATAACATGAATAGCATTTTTGCAGTTGGGCAGTAGCCTACGATGGTGTTCATGAAACCTCTGCAGCTCAGAGTCAG
>CAEMYA010000684.1:593844-605085 GCA_903131615.1 Diplodus sargus | reverse complement strand
CGATGGCACCCACAGTATGGTTCAGATTAGAGAAAGATCGCAATTGTGGTAAATCAAATACAAGATATTGGCACTGAAAGTTGGAATTGGATGTAAATCATTAGGGGCAGTATCATCAAATTCAGACGTAGTTACAAGGCATACTTTGTATCCTATATAAAAATATTTAAACCGTATGCGAGTATGTTTGTGTGAGTGTGAGGGCATATTGAATGTTAGTCTAGTTTGAAATGAGTTAGGATGAGATAAAGGAAGGGTTGGTAAAGGAAGGCCCTGTGTGTAAACAGGGATCATGCTCACGTGATAAAGAAATCTGCCTTGCTCTTGGAGTTGCTAACAAACTGGAGGTAGTAGCCGTCTGAGCAGAGGGAGTTCCTATATTCCTCCTCTGTGATGTCCAGTGAACGCCTCAGTTTAGCAAAAACTTGAGGTGCAAACGTCTGCATTTCAAACCCCTGGGAGGCAAGATTACATGCATTCAATTTTGCAGTGTTTGCTTTAAATTGCTTCACAGGAACTCATAACACAAAAATATTAATACAGGACAATATGTCTTAAAGAAAGAGAAGAAGATATCCGGACAACGCTTTTAAAACCACTGTTAATATGACAGAAAAGGGGTTTAGGTGGAAGTTATCACTTACCTCATGGCTTTGAGTCTCCTCTGTCTTGAATTGTTCAGCTGTGAGTGTTTCCTGTATAAATATATGTTTAAGAGTAAATTTATGTCTTCTGTGTTTCACATTTACAATCCAACTGGTGGCCTATAATTAGAAGATTCTTCACCTGGACTGGTGTGTCCATACTGGTCTGAATGGAGGTGTTCATGCCTTCTTTTATCATGGCTGTCAGATGGTGGAACTCGTGCTCTGGATTGATCTCAAACACCCCCAACAGTCTCCATCGCTGTCTCAAATGCCACCAGTGTCTTCGTCTTGTAGCTCCAGAGGGGCGAGCAGCTGTTCTTGGTACCATCTGTGACACCAGGCAGGGATAAGTTTAACAAATTAAAGTATGACAGTCAGCTGTAGTAGAGTGCACACACACACGCTTTCATAATCAGACTGTTTCAAATTTGAAAACACATGCTGCAGAAGTCCTTTACTCAGATGTCGATGGACAGTGTCCCATTCTAGGATTCACCATGTGCAACAATGGTCTACCATTTATCTTTACAATTTAACTGTACAAATTAAATTGTGTTTACAGGTCTTGCAGAGTCCTGCTGCATATGTGAATAAGTAGTATTAAAAGGAGCATAGTAAAAGGGGCCTTGTGTGGCTCCAGAGGAAGCTGCATGTTATTTGGTAAATTATCTCCAGTGATATCACAGTGATTTTATTGCATTGTAGGCACAGTAGCCTGCTGAGGGAATGTTGGACAGAAACTAGTTGTACATTGAAACAGCATGGCAATTTTTATAAACATGAATTTGTCACAAATGTGACATTGAAGAGCAAAGTGAGGCATAAGCCTTTGTTATTGGCTGATTTTGGAGCAAAGCCTATGTCTGCATGCTTTTGTGAACTGTGGCTTCTGGAAAACAACTTGATGTTTATACCAGTCCTGTGTGGAGAGAAATATATTATTATTATTATTATTATTATTATTATTATTATTATTATTATTATTATCATCATCATTTCATGAAGGAGTGGCTTAGAGGCTTCCTCTTCTTTGTTTTGAAATGCGTGTTGGCTCGCTTTCTGTTAACATAACATGTTAAATGATTTTATTACTAGATTTCATATATGATTTTGCAGTATACATCTAACAACCTGTTGTTGGTTATCATGAGAAAGTTTCAGAGCGACAGACACACAAGAGTGTCCGGGTAACCATAGTAACTCCCTCCTACTCCTGTCTGCATGTGCATGGTTTGAAAGGAGAGAAGCTGATGGAGATTATGACATGCACAGACATACATTACAGTGGTAGATTTGTGTATATTTTGGTAGTAAAAAAAAACGAAACCCCGTGGCTAAAGAAAGAACCATGGCTACAGCCCATTAACCAAACCCTAAACATGCCTCTGCTTCCCCCCCTCAACAACAGAAACACTTGTCTCTTCCTGCCACGGCAGCTGCTGGTGAAGTTCCGCCCGACCTGCACTGTAAGGGCGTGCTCAGGTGCTCCTGGGTGTGCCCAACATGAAGTGGAAGCACCTTTATGGAAATCCGGAACAAGCTCATGTCAGCTCATGTTGGAGAGTGAGTTTTTGTTTTCCCCTGAAGTTTTCTACCTTTAGGCTCCAAAATCTTGACATGCACATTTTCTTTTGCTCCAAATTGAACTGGACTTCTTTGGTAACTCTGGGAACATTGGATTTTCCCAATTGACGTGAATATCACTTGTTCTTGTTTGTAAAGATGATACCTGTCCTGTGCCCAACAGGGTTTGACTGGTAAACAAGACAATCCTGCATAGTGAACTCAAATAGTCCAAGATGAACCAAACAAACCCCCATATGTTTATGTACACTGATTTATGTCAGATATCAGTCTACTTTACATCTACATGATGGAAAGTGTTTCTCGTGTTTATAGTATACGGATTTAGGGAGAATGTTTGAATTTAAATATAATCTAGCTGATGTAGGATTAATTAGACATCACTGTTACAGAAAACCCCTGTTAAATTGAGGATATACCACAATACACTGTACCATCTTAGATAGCAAGCTCCTAAAGATCATTACACTAAAAGACATGATAAAAGGTAGTCTTGTTTCTTAATTATGCTGAAAATCTAAATCAATCATAACCATACTGTATATTCAGGTAGTTCTTACCTTGACTTTCTGCTTGGACTATTCCATAAAACACAGGGAATGGTTCACACGATGTGTCTTCCCTTACAGTGCGTTTGAAATGAGTCTTGTCATTGTATACCACATTCCAGACAGGTTATGCAAGCTCTGCAGGGTGTGCCACATGAGGAAGGTGTGTAACTTCTCTACTACAAAGAGGAAACCCTGGAGAGAGCTCCCAAACTATACATTTAATGATGTTGTTTGTCGTGTAGGAAGGTCTCGTCGACCTTTCTGGCCATAGCCATTTGCAGTCTAAGCTAATGTTAAATTTAGCTGAATGATTACAATAGCAAGACACCTCCTCCTACTAGTGAAATCATAACTGTGGTGAACTGTTGTCATCAGTTCACTGAACATTCACTGTACCTTTGACATAAAATATTTTACACTTTAAATCCTGCAGTTTTTTTAACATGTGCATATCATCACTGTACAAATTAAATGTAAACACACTGTATCATGCATATTGATATTTAGACATGCATACACTGCCATGTCAACCTACTTTTATATAAAGCTACATGTGAAATTATGACATAAATCTGATGTCGTTCAGTATTATTCCAGCACTGAACATCATTCCATTATTAGCTGTAGGGAATTAGCATTACTTATGTGACTGGAATATTCAAATACATTTCCAAGCAAAAAGGTGCAGTTAAATAAAATGTACGTGACAAGTTGGACCGTAACCCAAGTTGGAAATGGAAAACCAAATAATTTGGTCAATAACATTATTGTTTCATTCATGACATACAATAGCTTTTCTCAAATTTGACCTTGACCTGCCCCAGAAAAATGACTTGGGACTTGCTTAAAACTCACTATTGACTTGAGTTGCATGTCTGGTAAATAGACTTAATTTTACTGCTGCACCCACCTAATTTCTCTATATTAGTGCATTCATTCTTATTTTGCATTCATTCAAGTTCATTTTCCCTGATCACAACAAATGGAAACTGGTGCAGTGTGAAAGTCCTACACTGCTGCCACCTGCTGCTGAGCTTAATTACTATTTTACTATAAACAAAACACTGTGCACTGTGTTTTCAAGTTATTTAAGTTAGGTGAAGTTAAGTAAGTTTCAATATTGTGAGGTGTTTCAGTGATTAATGAGTAGAAAGCTTGCAGACCAAGTTTTGTTTTTCTGTGTTCCGAAGGACCATAAAGAACTAAGATAAGTATACAACTTATTTCACGTCTTCATCTTTGAAGAAGCTGATGGCTGCTTAATGTCTATTGCAGTAGGTAAAGTCCCTTGGTTGTGATGATTCTTGATCTTAGTGACTCATGTGCAACAGCCACAGTAATGGTCATAACCAGTTCCATTCATATATTAAATGGATCTTCTAAGTGTTCGTTTCATTTCTGTATTCCTGTGCAATGAATACAATGCTGAAGTTCACTCTCCTCATCCCGGCCCCAGAGAAGCAATCAAACAACAGTTCAAAAACAAGGTTCAAAAATCTTTATTTGCCACAAAAAAATACATTTTAGCCTAGAGAGAGGGGTCAGTCCACACAAAACATTATTAAAAGAAAACTAAATGTAGTTAATGTCTTTAAATGACCATTGCTATTAAGCACACATACATTTATGAAAGACCATTTTAAAGTCACACTGACATTGTTGACACAGTGTATATTGTTGACTAAATAATACCACAACATTAAAAACAACAATACATGATTGAGGATGTTGGTTACATGATGGCATAAGAAAAATATCCTCTCTACACAGTATAATGATTAAGTTCATTAAGTGAGTGAAAAGTTTAACAGACGTGAGTGGATTACACTTTAGATGTACATTAACACCCGCAGGTCTCCATGTTGGATCTCTATATGCAAAATGTATATCAAAAAATAACATTTTAATACTAAGACCTGAGTTCTCAGTTGATAGGTGCAAAGCAAAATGTGTTTTGGTAGTTTTATTTTATTTATTTTTTTAAATAAAAATACATCAATTCTTTAAAAAAATGAGCCGAAATTACAAGTTCTTTTGTACAGTAACAGTCAGTTCAGAAGATTTAAAAAAATTAAATGAGACCAATTCATTTGATGTCACCACATTTATAATTGGATCTTGTTGCTTGTTTTGGAGTAAAATCGCTGAAAGATTTGATGCCAGAATCTCAAACAAAAAGGGACTGAAAACGTTACCTTCAGTCACTACACCACACAATGCAAACTACACATTCACATTTCTATGAAATATACGAAAATATTTACAATATAAAAATATCAATTTATCACTTGTATGAATTCTTATTGAAACGCAAATTATGGCTTTTAGGAAAAACGTCAAAAGTCCCTATTCATGTGTGTTTGTGTGCAGACATCAACGAACTCAACATGTTGAAAGTACTTTTGTATTTTAACTTCTGTTAAATTTCTGTACCCTTACATCAACATCAGTCTTTCAATTATGATAATGAATATTTAAGTACAGTTCTAAATAAAGTTCGGGCAGGTTAGGATTATCAGATATAAAACAATCATTTTATATTCCATCTTGACGGAGATGGAAGATAAGCAAGCACACATTCCTTAAGAAGGACTGCACATTTTTGGTTGGTCTAAGCAATATGCATATTAAGCATTACAGTAAATGTTTAGCCAGGTTTACAATTTTACTGGATGATTTTGTGTTTGCACCCTCTGGCCATGTCTGGCCACAGGATAACACTATTCACTATCTATAGCAACTTGTGTTTTTCAGGGTCATAGGGGCTGGCCACACTGGATGCGTGAGCAGTGCATGTGCGTGGCATGTCTTGCTTTTCATTTTGGCATCCATGTTAACAGGTTAAAGCAGCCCCAGTGGCGTCATGCAGCTGTGCTTTATCTAGAGATTCGGAGACTCGCCCATTTTCAACTTCTTGTGCACTTTCCTTATGTTCTCTCCATTTCTTTCCCCATTGCACATTCTTGCTCTTTCATCAGGGTAAAGGAACATGACGTCATCATATTTACTGATAATTATCAAAGGCAAAATCTGCGTTAACTGACAGGGCAGGTAGGAGCTACTCTGTAGCAGCAACACACTACACAAGCATCCAGTGTAGCCAGCCTGTAACACAGCCTTGACTGTGGAGGGGTACACCTGAACAGCTTTATCAGAGGTTACAAGATCATGTTAATGGTTCTTGTGGAAGTACATAAGTGTTGCATCATAGGCAGCCGGACTTGTTTCAGTTTCTTGGAGTGGTTTCACCTCTCATCCAACAGGCTTCTTCAGTTCTAACTAACTGGAGGGGAGTTGCAGGCTTTTAAACTCTGTGTGGGAGTGTCCTTACAAAGTCGTTAAGGACACGTGTGAGCTCAGAGTTTCAGAGTCGTTAGGACCACATGTGGGTTGTTGACCCAACAGGCCTTCACATGGGTTGCTAAGGCTAGGTGAGCCCAGGTGTGATTGGTTGTTAAGTAGCATAAGTAGAGGACAATCAGTGATAGGCAGGTGAACTGAGTTCATATCTATAGTATCTAAAGTTTGCATCAGCCACAGTTTACCATTATAAAGTTACTGATCATGTTTGTCCAAGTATGGTTGAGCAGCAGTTTGCTGAAAACAGAGAGTAGGTGTTAATGTTTTACTATCAACATTTCAAGAGAACAAATGTGTGATTTCTTCTTTCAAAAGTTGCAACCCGGCTCTTGGTGACCATTCAAGATGAAAAATGTACAGTAGTTTTTCATTCTACATTGTGAACCTGCACACTACAAAGGGCCTGATTGGCATAAGACATTAAGCATGAAAAGGTTGGGATTTTTGGTCTCGCTTCTTTCCACTTTTGTGACTGTATACGACTTGATCCATTCTGTGTCAATGTCAATCGTATTAAGAACATCCTAAACTCTGCTGAGACGCTTAGACTTGCGAGTGGGTGTTACCTCAGTGCTTTTTCTCTTGCGGAGACTTCTCTTCTGAGCTGACTGAAGACCGTCTTCATCAGACTCCTCTGACTTTTGATCTTTAGCACTGCGGCTTCTAGATTTAGAGTGGGGAGTGATTATTACTGAGGGAATTGACCTCCCTCTTAAAACTCTCTTTCCAATCACTACAGGCTCATCCTCTTCCTCCAACATATTCTGCTCATCTTCCTCATTCTCCTGGCTCGAACCTGCCATCTCTACCTCGTCGTCTGTATCTAAAGCTAAATTTATGGCATCCCCCTTTTCACTAGTACCCTCAACAGCTCCCATGTTATTCTCGAACTCCTCTTCTCTGCCGTTTTCCTCTAGCCCTGGTTCATCAGCAGAAGATTCAGCTTTCTTGTTGTCTTGGTCCCCATCCGATTCCACTTCATCCTCTTCCTCTTTATTGGTGGCTGCCTCAGTCCCACTTCCCTCATCTTCCTCATCAGTTTCCTGGTAATTCACTCTTGACCTTTTCCGGTTGGACCTTCGTTTTGGAAGTTTTTCCAATTTTTCTTCTGCTGCCACAGATTTCACCCTCTCTCTGAGACTTCTTCCTTCTGAGGAGTTGGCAGTAATATCTTCCGATGGCTCTTCCTCTGGTGAATCCATTTCTTCTTTTGCCTGCTCCTCTGCGTCACTTTCAGCTGGAGGCTCTGAATTTTGTCCAGCAAGTAATAATTCAGCAGTCTCGGTTTGTTCTTTTGCATGTAGCTCTCCGATTTCAGGTAAATCATCAGTCAGTGGAGGTACTTCTTGTGTTTCCTCATCCTCAGGGTCTTCCTCTTCCTGTTGCTGAGTCTCTACCACACCTTGGCCTTTCTGTCTTCTGGAAGCTCGGGAAGGTGTACTGTTTACAGTTCTTGCTGTTATAGCTGGAGCTTTTTCCTCGGTCACCTCAGATTCACCTTCATCAAGTGGCTCTCCTTCAGCAACAGCAGTGAGGGATCCTTGTGTCGGTGTGATTTCCTCTTCCACAGCGGAGTTTGCCTCTTCTGCTCTGACCGTGTCACTACCAGTCTCATCCACAGCTTCCATGCTGTTGTCCTCCTTTTCAAGCATTGTCGTTTCCTCTGTTGAGTCATCATTCAGTTGCTCTGCATCCTCAGCAGATTCCCCCCTTGCCAGATTCTTAACTTCTTCCTCTTCCACATCTTCATCTTCCTTCACCTCCATTTCCGCAGCCTTCTCCCCTGTCTCTTCAGGTGATTCTGGCCCTGCCTCTTCTTCCTCTCCAAAAGTCTCTTCAGCAGGAGTAGGCTCTTCTTCTCCCTCGTCCTCTGACTGACGCTGTGTGCGGGCACGTTTGGATTTACGTCTTGGTATAGCAGGGGCAGACCTTCTTCCCTTCCTCAGAACTCTTGTTTCTACTGCTGGCTCATCTTCAAGGTTTTTCTCGACATAATTATCTTCTGGCTCTGAATTGTGTTCTTTCTGAGCTGCAGCTTCCTCCTGGCTCTTTTCTTCAGTGAGCTCATCTTTGTTTTCCTCCATTTCTTTAGCTTCTTCCTGCATTGCTGTGGTTTCCTCTACTTGCACCTTTTTAGCTGGAGTAGTTTCTTCTTTTCCCTCATCCTCTGGCTGACACTGTGTGCGGGCTCTTTTTGACTTGCGTCTAGGCTGGGCAGGAGCCGACTTTCTTCCCTTCCTCAGAACTACTGTTTCTACTGCCGATTCATCTTCTTCTGAGCTTTTCTCTCCAGTTGCCTCTTCCTCGTCTCTTTCTGTATATTTCCTTCCTGCCTCGTAATGTTCCTCCTCCACTGTTTCTTGTGTAGTGACTGCTTCCTCTTCAGCTTCATCTGAGGTCTTTCCCTCATCATCACTTTGCCCAACTGGAGCTTCCACGTCCTCATGTGCGACTGCCTCAGTGTTGTCGGCTTGTCCCTCCTCTGACAGTGTGACAGCTTCCTGTGCCACAGTACTCATTTCTTCTCTACCAGTTTCTGCTTCTACATTTTCTACTTGTTCAGTTGAATCCTTTTCTTCAAGTCCTTTGTCCTGATCAGATGTCTGTTTCTCAGTTTGTTCCTCTTCCTCCTCTGCCCTTCCCTCCTCAACTGCTAGAGGTTCCTCTTCACCCTCTTCTTCCTCTTCTCCCTCTTCTTCTCCCTCTTCTTTTTCCTCTTCTTCCTGGAGTTGCTTGCGTGTTCTTTTTGTTGTACTTCTTGGTGTGATGGGGACAGACTTCCTTCCCCTCCTCAGGACTCTGACTTGAACTGTTGGTTCGTCTTTAACATCTGAAGTTTCCTCCTTTTGATCTTCATCCCTTTTCTGTCTGTTTCTTGTTGATTTGCGTTTTGGTGGGGTTTTGGCTGCTTTCTTACTTCTTCTCAGTGTTCTGGTTTCTGTGACAGGCTCCTCCTCCTCATCATTATCAACACTTTTATCCTCTTCTTCTTTAGGTGTCTCCTCAGCTCTCTCTTCCTCAGCTTCTTTTATTGTGCCGACATCATTCCCTTTCTCTCCAGAGCCCTCCTCTTCCTCTACCACCTTCTCCCCCTCCGTGTTTTCTGTTCCATCAGAGGAACCTGGAACATGCTCATCTGCCATTGTTTCTTCTTGCTTTGTTGCTTCTTCCTGTTGCTCCACTTCTGCCTCAGCAGCAGTCTTTTCTACAGGAACCTCCTCCTCGGCTGTAGCTTCTTCCTGGACATCATGACGGCTTTTGTTCACGTCGACTAAAACCACAGTCAGTCTCTGGAGATCAGAAAGCTGGGGTGCTGTTTCCTGACTTTGTTGCTGCTGTGCTGAAGGTGTTGCCTCCTCTTCACCGGGTGTAAGTATGGCTGAGTGTGTGTCAGGTTTGGGTAATGGTGTTTCAGTGTCTCCTTCTTGTATTGAATAATCTGCAGCAGCTGTAGCTCCAGCTGTGGTCTCCTGCTCTTTGGTCATCGTCCCTTCTTCAGACACAGGAATAGGCTCGTCCTTCACCTCTCTTTCATCCTCCTCTGGGCCTTTCTGTTCAATATCTCCTTGTGTTGGAGAGTCTTCGGCTGATCCAAAGCCAACCTCTTCCTCCTCTACTCCTGCCTCTTCAGCCGATTCCTCTGGTCTTCCTACGTCTTCTTGGAGTTGTTTGCTATTTCTACCAATAGACTTGCTTTCACTTCTCAGAATTGCTGGTTCTGCTTGAGGTTCTTCTCCATCTGCACTGTTTTCCTCAGATGCCCCTGCTGCCGCCTCATCCTCCTCCTCCTCTTTATCCTGTTGCTTTCTACCTATTCTGGGACTGATTCGTGGAGGAGCTTTTTGTGTCTTTCTACCGCTTCTCAACGATCTTGTTACAGGGACTTGTGGTAGTTTATCACATTCTTCACCTGAGGCCTCTCCCTCCCTTTCTGCAACTGTCTCAGTTATGGCGTCCGATTGCTCCACTTCATCTTGTCCTCCCTCTTCCTCATCGTCTCCGCCCTTTACAACTCTTTCTGGCTCTAAACTCTCGACCCTTTCAGAATCAGCTCCTACCTCTTCCTCAATTTTTTCCCCATTCTCTTCGACAGCCACTTTCTTGACTGCTTCTTCTTCCTCTACACTTGTAGATTCCTCTGGTTCCTTCTGCTTTTCTTCCTGGATTTGTTTATGGGCTCTTGTGGATTTGCCTTTAGGCGTGGCAGAAGTTGAAATTCTCCCCCGTCGTAGTGTTCTCGTTGTCCCTGCTGGTTCTTCTTCATCACTGTTTTCTGTTTCTTGTTCATCCACTTGCTTTCTGCTTTTTCTAGTTCTGCGTCTTGGTGCAGCCGTCTTTGCTTTACTTCTTAAGGCTTTGGTTTCACCTGGTGCCTCTTCCTCTTCCAAGCTCACAGCCTCATCTGCCTCAGTTCTTTGAAGATTCTCTTCAGCATCTAATACCACTGGGGTGTCTGCCTCTGTATCTGCAGACTGAGACTCCTCCTCCGGATCAGTTATTGTGAAAGCATCATTGGCCAGAACTGATCCATCTCCTCCTTCTACCTCAGCAGTGACTGGTTCTGCATCATCCACCTCCTCTTCAGTAATAAGCTCACCCTTGTGGTTTCCCTCCTCCTCAGAAACATCTCTTGCCTCATCATCCTTTGCTCCTGCTGTAGATATGTCGGTTGACTGTTCCTCCTCCAATGTTTCTTGTGTAGTGACTGCTTCCTCTTCAGCTTCATCTGAGGTCTTTCCCTCATCATCACTTTGCCCAACTGGAGCTTCCACGTCCTCATGTGCGACTGCCTCGGTGTTGTCGGCTTGTCCCTCCTCTGACAGTGTGACAGCTTCCTGTGCCACAGTACTCATTTCTTCTCCACCAGTTTCTGCTTCTACATTTTCTACTTGTTCAGTTGAATCCTTTTCTTCAAGTCCCTTGTCCTGATCAGATGTCTGTTTCTCAGTTTGTTCCTCTTCCTCCTCTGCCCCTCCCTCCTCAACTGCTAGAGGTTCCTCTTCACCCTCTTCTTCCTCTTCTCCCTCTTCTTCTCCCTCTTCTTTTTCCTCTTCTTCCTGGAGTTGCTTGCGTGTTCTTTTTGTTGTACTTCTTGGTGT